>VXBA01003365.1:886259-987882 GCA_013399895.1 Serilophus lunatus
GAGACCGTGACCATCGAGCTGAAGAACGGGACGCAGGTGCACGGGACGATCACGGGTACGGCGGGGCTGCGGGGAGGGAGGGAGGGAAGGGTTGGCTCCCGCTCGGCGAACAGTGTCCCAGCCGCGGCTCTTTGTGCTGTGCTCCCTCTTGCGGGGCCCCGCGCTGGGAGATGCGCTGTGTTGGCTGGGCCTGCGGGCTCTGCGTGTCCTGGGAAGCTGCTGGGAAGGGAGCGAGGAGCTGTGAGCAGCCAGCTTTCCGTAGGCAGCCACGGGCACAGCTGGGAACTTGGGCGGATTGTCTTCGGTTTGTGTGTTTTGTGATCGGCTCTCGCTGTTTCTGAGGTGCTGTTGGGAGGCTGTAAATTCTCTGTATAGCGCTGGGAGCCTCTGGCTCGGGGGGAAGGAAGTGAACTTTTCCAAACCATCGCAAAGCCAGTGCAGCTATTGTAGTGTCTTAGAATTTCAGCAGCACGGAATGGTTTGGGTTGGAAGGATCCTTAATGATCATCCAGTTCCAATCCCTGTTCCACGGTCAGGGGCACGTTCCACTAGAAGCGGGTTGCTCAAGGACCCCTCCAACCTAGTCTTGAACACTTCCGGGGATGGAGCATCCACAGCTTCTCTGAGCAGCCTGTGCCAGCGGTGATGAGGCAGTTATACCGCTGTCAAACTGGATGTGGGATGCAGGGCAAAAAAGGAATCCTGTTGATGGGAATATGCCCCCCCCACTGTTGCCAGAGGTCTGTCGTGCCAGTTTGTGGTGGTGGTTGTTTAGCAGCTGCTGAAGGGAACTGGAAGTTGTAGGGAAGGAAAGCCTTTATGGTTCTCACCTATTAAAAAACATGAAAACTCTTTTGTTGGCTTTAGTAATCTCAATGAGGGCTCTAGTTCTGAGTGTACCTGTGAGCTTTACTTTAGAGATGGCAGGAAGGTATGTGAGGCACATGGTGTTTAAGGAGGCAAACCCTCACAGGTGAGCTGAGGAAGGAGCTCCATCTCCTTTCCTTCACTCATACCAGGCAGCTTAAAAAAAAAAAGACAACTGTCAAGTTTGAATTTTATTCCAGAGGTTTGCTTAGGTGCTTTTCTGGCCAGCAGCAATCAGCAGAGGTTGGGCAGAGTCCAGAAGTGGCACCGTTTTGCAGGCAGATCCCTCAGCTTGGATTACAGCTGAGTGCCCCACCCTGGCACCCGATTGCAGCGTGCTCTGTTGGACCCACCCAGGGGGGAAGCAAACACACTGCTGGTCTCCTGACCTCGCTGCTCCTTCAGGCTGAGTGGCTGAGCAAATGCTCTCTCATTTTCTGCCAAGACCCTGCCAAAACTTGGAGTGCCGTCCGTGTTTTTCAGCCCACAGCGCTCCCTTTGCAGTGGTCAGTGGGCTGTTTCCATAGTTGCTGTGGACTCTGCAATCTCCTCTCCTGGGCTGGCCAGAGCTGTGCTGCTGCAGGGGCAGGTTTGGTGTCCCACACCTCACACCAAGCAAGGGACTGGGCAGGCACCACAGAGCTGTGGGATATCCAGAAGGAGGAGAGGACAGAGGAAACAGATGGAATAAGCACGGCACAGTTATTTTTCTGGTTCTGGCCTGACACTCACTTGTGTTACTTTACCTGGGGTAACACATCCCTACAGTTTGTTTTTACCACAAAGGGCTGTTTGTACAGGAGGTTGAACAGGTTGAGACTTTGCTCCCACTGAATTAGGAGGTGTTTGTAAACAGCAGTCTCAATCTTTTGCCTCATTTTTGATTTGAAAAAGTTATTCTCGTTTTGGTCTTCATAGCTGGAGATGAAATGGCACAGAAAGCTTGTGATGTGCAAAATAAGACTTTTTTTTAAATCTTCTTGTGGCTGTTAGTCAGCACATGCATCCAAACTGGTATTTTCTCCAGTTTGGGACTGTGCATAGCACGGCTTCCTGGGCAAAGCACTAATTCCTGCAGCTCCAAGACTGTGAAAGCCATGGTCTGTCCTTGGCAGGTGGAATTCTTTCATGCTGGCTGTTCTCACAGCCTGTAACCACACAGTGTTTTTTGCACTTTCACAGAGATGCCACTCTGGTATTGGATGTATTTTATCAGAAAATAAGTCCTGCTTTTGATGATTGGATTTTCCTAAGGCTTACAGAAAGAGGAAACGATCCAGGTTATTTTTCCTCCCCCAGGGTTTGTTTTACTTCTTTTGAAAGGAGTAAAGACTCATATTGGACTTTAGTAATAAGCAGCAGTTTGTTTGTTGTTCAGAGGAACTGATACTGGCCACCTGGATGAAGCTGGATAAGGGTTAATGTGTTAAAGGCAGCAACTGGATATCAGGGATAATTTAAGGGAGAAAAAGACATGCAGTTTCGTTCAGTTAGAGGCTGAGTAAATTAATGAGTGGCAGAGGCAGGTGTTAATGATCAGGGTGAACCCCGAAGTACGTGCATATTAAAAATAGGCAACAAGAGACCTCATCCCTGCAATGAGGCTTGTTTTGTTTCAGGGGTGGACGTGAGCATGAATACACATCTCAAAGCAGTGAAAATGACCCTGAAGAACAGGGAACCCGTACAGCTGGAGACGCTGAGTATCCGAGGGAATAACATCCGATACTTCATTCTGCCAGACAGTTTGCCTCTGGATACTTTGCTAGTGGATGTGGAACCAAAAGTCAAATCCAAGAAGAGAGAAGCAGGTTAGTTTGTGCTTTCTTAGTCTGCCTTTTGTATGCATTTTACTCCTCTTGAGTCTGAAGACGTCTGGTTTGAGAGTCTTAACGTCTGCATTTGGCATCCAGTTCCTTCCTCTGTGAGGGTTTGGTACTGCCCTGGCTCCGTCTGCCTTTCCCACCTTCCTGGCATCTGCAGAGCTTTCATTCTCGTGAGATTGTGTGTGTGGCTTTTCATGCATCTATTTTTAAAAATGTGAATGTTTTTCAGCCTGAATAAGTCTTAACCTGTCTGAGTGTCACCGGTGGCACCAAAGTGATTTACACTTCCTCTTCTCCTAGTGTCTGCTGTGTTACCCTGGTTTGTATGGGGGGTTTCACACAGCCTAGTCTGAAAGTATAGGACAGTATCCCAGATGGTGCAGAATGGTTCACAGAAATCTGGTGGTAGATAAAAATGGTATCTCTGAGAACTGAGTTTGAGATACATGGGATCCTGAGGGAGTCTAGGCTGTATTCCAGTGAGCACATCTCTAGCTTTAGCTCCCAGTAGCGTTCCACTCTGCTCTTCCTGGAATTTTTTTCTCAAAATAACAAAAACTTTTTCCTTAGAAGCCTGAGTATAAAGAGTAATTCAGTTTTAATCCACACTATTAAAGGTTCATATCCAGTAAACTCCAGAAAACCTGTAGCGGGGTATGTTTTGCCTAGCAGTTAATCTGTGCGTTTTCGAAATGGTAAGCTGCAAGTGAAAGCTAACTGCTCTAAAATAGTGTCATACTCCTTTCCTGTAATTAGTGTGTAAGTATTTGGGTCTGCAGTGTGTTTTGAATTGGTGCGCTCCCCTTACTGATGTGGTGTGAGGAGCTCTCTGATGCATCACCAAGTGCAAGAGCTGTGGCTGCCGTCTCTATAGAGAACAGGGATAAAGCACCTCAAGGGGTTTTGCTCCTCTAACGGAGCACTGACCACATGGAGAAATGAGTGAGGTTGGGTTGGTTCTTTTCCTGAACCTCACAGTGTGATGTGAACACGACCATCCCTACTCCTGTTAACTTTGAGGGAAGCAGCAGGGATTGCCCCAGTTACCTCCCTCTGATGCTCCCTGCACCTCCATGTGCAGAGGTGCTCGCAGACCACCCCTGTCTTGTGCTCTGCTTTCCCTTAATCCATAAATGCCCTGCAGCTCCAAGAGTGTGAAAGCCATGGTCTGTCCTTGGCAAGTGGAATTCCCAGGGGCAGGAAGGCAGGATGCTGGCTGAGGTGTGCCTTGGGTCCGAGCATGCAGGTGCGGAGCGAACACGGCTCTGCTGGTGCACGTAGGAGCTTCCATCTTTAGTCAGGAGTTCACAGTCAGTCTGTTACCAGCAAAGAAATGACACCTTGCTTCTGTCAAGTCTGCCCTGTGCCTCTGGAGTTTGTCTTTGCTACATTTCCAGCCCACATGCCAGAATAATTCACAGCCTGGACCTTGAAGGGGGTGTTTGTGTGCGTCTCTCACCGAGCCACCCACTGCCACGGAGTCTGTAGTATCTTTTTGAGCCCTGCACTCACAAAACATGTTTAAAATGGAACAGTAATTTATAAAGTTTGTAGAGTGGCCTCGCAACGGGTGAGTAAAGGCACGTTTCTGTAGGAGAAAGGGGTGCCATGGCACCTCAGCACCGTATGCATCGTACGGCCATCAGCACGTGCTTGTGGCCCAAATTGTCCTGTGCTTCTGTCTTCCCTCTACCATTAAATAGCAATAATTAAAACTGGCAGCACACAGCCAAGACCTTAACCTCAGAATCACATCTGAAATTGGCACATCATTTAAAGTAGTAGGAGCTCTTTGGTGGTAGGATCCTTTCAAAATGCTGCCCTTCCACGTGGTGCCTGAGAAAGGGTGACCTTGGGAATCACAACATGTTATAAAATGCACATTTTCCCTTAGCAGGGTATTATGTAAACCACAGTGAAAGCTGTGGCAAAAAAATACCTCTCTTCCACTGTGATGAATAGTAATAAAATACTTGTCTTGCATGTGCTTTTGCTGATCCCTCCTGAAAAAATCAGATTTTACAAAAAAAAGAAAAGGAAGCAAAAAGAGGAGGAATGCTAGTTCCCTGTCAGACTTGCCCTAGCACTTGGGAGCAGCCAGCTGTTACATCCCCTTGTTTTCTGCAGTGAAGCCAAGGACAGACGGTAGCCTGTGGAAGCTGTATGCTAAACCCAATAGGAAAGATGAAGATACTGCCTGAAACTTGCTGAGCGTTAACAGACCTACTGTCTGACTCCATGTCTCACCCTAGGGAAGCAGAGTGGTGTTTATTCTCGATACAGAATGTTTTAATTGAAATGAAAGCATTCCTGGGTCTCACTTGATTTATCCTTTTTCTTTCACCTGCATAGTTGCTGGAAGAGGCCGTGGCAGAGGCCGTGGTAGAGGCCGAGGTCGTGGAAGAGGAAGAGGAGGCCCAAGACGATAACTTCTCATCATGCAACTGTTACCAAATTCTGGGCAATTTCGGATATTTTTTTGTACAGGTCTTGTTTATGGTATCCATTTTTAATAAACTGAAATGTGAAAAGGTCTTCTTTCCTTTGTTAGCAGAGCCTGGGGAGGGAGGCAGCTGTGTCCTGTTTCTGGGGGCTGTTTCAGGCAGGGTCTGGTTGGTGTTGGCTGTCATTGTCAAGATTTTGCCCACCCCTGAAGGCTGTACAATTGCCTCCTGCAAACTTACGTTGTTGTGCTTTAACAATGTTTGCAATTAATCCCTCTTCTGTAAGGCACTTGCCATCTTCTAATGGTTATAGTTAAGACACTGTATTAAGAACCCCCATCCCATGAGTGTGTCTCTAATGTTGTTCTTCAGAGCGACCTTTTTAAAGTTCATAGATACAATTTTAATGTTTTCTATTACATGAAGCTTACAATTTAAACATGTTGTTTTCTTTATAAAACATTTACATAGGGGAATTAACCAGGTGTGTGGAACTGCTGGATTGTTACATCTGATGATTAAAGAATACCTGGATATGAACTTTGCCAAAGCTAATTATATGACATACTTTTTTGGGTGGGGCTCGTAAAGCAGCTTTATCACAGATATATCTTGTAGTGTACTTAAAGTGCATCCCTAGAAAATACAAAGTACAGCACAGGTATGTACTGGAATTGGAAGCTTCTTCTGGGGGTGAGAGAACATACATATGTTTGCATATAGATACATATATGTGTATATATATATATATATATATATATATAAACTGCTTTGCTGAACAGCAGTACAAAAAAAGCCATGTTGGCCACATTTGTCCCCCAGTACAATCCTACTGATTCCTCTCATGTAGGAATGAGATTATCACATTCTCATTGCCAGACTTCAACCGTTCCCTCTATTGATGAAATACAGGTGTCGTTTCAAATACCGTGCACGCTTTAAGGTTGCTGTCTTTAATGGTTATAAGAGCATTTGTACTTTGGTGCAGGAAAATGCTTAGTTGGTTGCTCATGTTTCCACATAGGCAGTGCTACAGCAGAATGGAAAAGAATTACCTAACGTTGTGTAAAGGGCTGATGTGCTGGTTAATTTGTGCTAGCTAGCATTTTGTGAGCTGCTCTTCTGGTTTCCCCCTCTCTCACGGAGGCCGTTTTAAAGCCTCGTTTTGTTACAGAAGAGCTTTTCGTGTTGGTTTGTTTGTTTTTTCCAAACCATCGTGGAACATCTCAAGAGCACTTTTTGGTCAATATAGCACCCACCATTCTCAACTCTATAAATAGCTGCTACAAATAATGGTTGCTGCTGTCTTCCAGAAGTGCCCGGTCACTGGTGACGGGGGTGAGGTCTTCCCAAATCCGGCTGTCAGCGTTCATGCAACGGTTGAAACTCTTTCCCTCTTCAGCCTCTTCCTTACAAAAGTCACTAGTGCCCCCAGGGGGATGCACATGGTGGATGCTGCCACCAGCAGCCCGATCACGGCCAGGGCGTAGCCCGGGTACTCCTTTGTCACCAGCTGCCCCTGCAAGGGAGAGAAGCACTGTGGGATCTGTGGGAGTCGGGTCGGGAGCAACGCTGAGACTCTGCATGTAAGAGGGGCGTCTGAAAAGCACTTGGAGGCTGTGGCAGCCCACGACTGCCCCTGGTCAGTGCTGTTCTCTGCCCAGCCATGCACGCTCAAGCTGACAACAAGAACAGAGCTGTTGACAACAGGATTGAGGAAAACTTGCTGCCGGCTTTGGGAAAGAGCAGATTTTGGCTTGATTTGTGTTTCTTAATGAGGTGGCTGAGCTCTGACCTCTGTCAGGCCCCTGTGTTCCTCCCCTAGAGCCTGTGGGCTCATGCTGACACCCAGTCAGCAGGCCCTGCGTCCAAATTGTTTCCATGTCATGGCCAATTATGTACTTTTTTTCCACAAAAGGTTATAAAACCAGTGATTACTTATCCAATAGTAATTACTCAGTGATAAATACACAGTTCAACTTTCATACATAAGTGTTCTGGCCATGAAACATTACAAAAACTATTCCAGCAGGAGCTCAGTTCTGTTATAATGCCTCCAATTTTGTTCAAAATAATACACTTTGAAGGTAGGGGGTTTTTGTTTAAAGGGTATTTACAAACATGATATTTGGGTCTTCAACATTAACAAATCGTTATGAAGTCATTTAAGAATCGAGATTAATCGATTTTACAGAATCATTGCATCATCACTAGGTCAAGTTTTCCTTCTTTTTCCTTTCCACAAAATTAAGGGTTGGCCCTCACTCCAGCTGCAAGCTTTCTGAAGGAAATTTTGTGGAACAGTTTAGTTAGAAAAGAAGGCTGTATCCTTGCAGAACTAAGAAAAGCTTGGAAAAAAAACCCAACCAAACTTAAAAAATCCCTAAGCCCAAAGCTATTTTACCTGTGTGGCATCCCATGCTTGGTATTGCAAGGTTCCTGTGAGGATATAGTCGGTGAGGTAAAATATAAATAGGCTTACAATTAGCAGAGGACTAGCAAAAGCCCACATAATTTTCCAATACCAGTTTGGCTTGCGTCCAATCATGGTGTAAAGATCCTTCTCAAATCTGTGTTTAAAAGAAAACAAATGTATATTTTTGAGAACAGCTGCATATGTTCACTCAATACCTTGTTACTTCAAAACCACCTCCAGAATTCAATGTCAGATGAGAAAGGGGAGTAGAGTTAACCCCAAACAAGCAGAGAGGCATTGTCTGAAGAACTGGCTCACCAGAATTGTATGGTGAAGGTGAAATCACAAAAGACAGCGGGCCTCCCAAGA
Source organism: Serilophus lunatus (assembly GCA_013399895.1). NCBI lineage: Eukaryota > Metazoa > Chordata > Aves > Passeriformes > Eurylaimidae > Serilophus > Serilophus lunatus. The sequence goes on from VXBA01003365.1 coordinate 894,182, forward strand.
GACTCCTAAACTGCAGAGAGTAGCTAGAAATAGGTACAGCAAGGAAAGTTCTCCCTGGAGTATAATTTCAGACTCAGCTGCCAGGGAAAAGCAATGATGCTCGAGCACTGTGGAGAAAACTTTGCTGGGTTTTGTGTAGCTGAGTTGTTCTCGCTGCTGTTATTTGACTGTCATTGAGGAAGTACCAATGCTGGAGATTGTACCTGAAGTCTCACAGGAGACCTGGGCCTGACTCGAAGGCTTTGAACTCATCAAGGACGTAGTACCCTTGTATTGTGCCTGTGCACGTGTTGCCTGACTAACAAAGCAAATGCTGAAGCCTTTCCCTCTGCTGTTCAAAAACCTTCCCTGATGCCAACGCTTACTTTTACCCACAAGGGACACCTGGGACACCAGCCACGTGTGAGGTGGCCACCTTTGAACCCAAGCTGAGTGGTGCAGTTGCGCTCGTGCTGAATTACTGTCACGGGAGGGTCAGAGTATTGGCAGAAGGTGCTCTTGAGACCAAAATGAGAGCAGTGAGTGGGTGTGTACAGCTCATTGGTACTCTCTTGCCAGCAGAGTTGGTGTCAGCCCAGCCTGGCCCCTCCACAGCCCTGAACTAAGGCCCTGGAAGGGGTCTGAAGGGCAGGGGAGAAGCCCCATCGCCTTGCTGATACTGTAACATGACAGAAATACTTAGCCCAAGGCAGCATTTTTATTCTTGGCCCTGCAAGTCTTGGCCTGTAGCCACTCCCCCTGCTATCCCACTATGAAGAAAGGAGGATTCCAGCTTTTACCTTCTTATCCCGTAGATGTAACAGACAGCGATGGTTTCTACCAGCACGATGAGCAGCAGTGAGAGGGTGGCTGCATAGTCGTTGAATATGTCAAACCAATAATTTCCAGCCTCCATGGTGAAGATTAGGCCAATCACACAGTTAATGAAACACACAACACCTGCATGGATAAAACAAGGACCCTGCTGTTACATCTGGAAGTGTAATTGTGTGTGTGAAATGTCATACTCCTTAAGAGTAAAAAACTGGTAGGATTTCTGGCTAAGCAGCTTTCCCTGAGGGGAAGGATAATTTTGTTTCCTCTGTGGAAAAGACCTGGCTCTTTGCATGTGTGACTGTGCTGGTGTGTCCTTAAACTGCTCCTCAGACCGGCACAGTCACAGGACATCACCCAGAAATGGTCAAGACAAGCCTTGGCTATAGCCTTCTCCTGTGAGCATGCAGCGTCTAGTGTTGGCACTGGGCACCCAGATAAACCAGGTTTTAAGGTGGGACAATTGATTTCCATGCCCAAACAGGACCACGTATTACTTTTGATCAAAGACTGAGGTGTTTCACAGTTGAGATACTGGTGAAGTGACTGAAGAGCTACTCACTGCAAGTATCTTGACATTGTACTGTCTCTCTGAGTTTCACTGGCCAGTAGACACCAGTCTGAAGATTAGGAGTGTGTTGGGAAGCCTGTAAATATGCAGCCATGATTGCCCTAGTGCTTTGGGACCTCCTGAGGGAAAGCTCTGTACAGGTTGGGTAGGATTTTACAAAGGCTGGCAAACTTTTCCAGCAGCATATTTGATATTGTCTGCTCCACCCGAGGTCGGAGCGGGACCTTCAATGGCAGTGGGACACCAAAGCTTTTGCACACACACACACACACACACACACACACACACACACACACACACACATTCACACTCTCTCACTGTGTGGCCTATGCTGTGACATACCTGAGATCACTTCCTTGGGGAAGCGGGTGGCAATGACCTTGCTGTCAGTCAGTGGTGTGAGGATAGCGGCGGTGTTTCCCAGCATGCTGCCGATGCCCAGCATCAGCAGCATGAAGAAGTAGAGCACAGAGTACAGCTGGGGCACCTCCATGTTTTTGATCGCTTCAGAATAGACTATAAATGCCAGTCCCGTCCCCTGGACAGCCTGATGGAGAGAAGGGTGGGAAAGTGAGTCATGGGCAGCTCCTCAGCTCGATAAAGGACATGAGATGGACCTAAGAGTCTGATTCTCTGTCGTGACACCTGCAGTGGTGGCTTTGCACAGCAAAAGCGGGTGAGATTCTCGCTGGTTTATCCAAACTGCACAGAAACTGGCATAGTGCCACTCATAGCAAACAAGCATTTGCCCCAACCCTTTGCAACCTGCCCTGCTCCACAGCCAGAGCCAGCAGTCTGCTTGTTTAATGACACCAGTTGATAATGACCCAAGCAAATTCCTTGCCCCATCCTGAGGTGTAGAAATGATCCCCAGTCCCTGGTCAGGCAGCTCCATGGGGAGAGGGGACAGCATAAAGCAGCAACTCACCGTGTCTAGCTCAGCTTCCAGGCTGCAGTTTTTAATCTGTGGAGCCAATTGGGCATATTCCTGTGGGTAGGTGGCCATGAGGTAGTCTTTCATCTCGTTGAGGTTGTCCACTGTTAAAGAGCCTTCCTCCAGGTCAAAAGCATTCAGCAGCAGCAGGATCACCCTGGGAAAGATTGCAGGAATTTCATGGCTTTCAGGCCCAGGACACTTCATCCCCTTCTCCATCAGCCCCCATGTGCAGATGTCCTGCTGGTTGCAGGGATCCAGTCTCCCCAGGTGAGAGCCATGGCACTTCCAGAATAAGACATGGATGACCTTGTGCTCATCTGTGCTTTTGGAGGAAGCAGCTCCTGTGCTCACAGGCAGGTATTTTGGGTACCAGCCAGTGGTGGCTGGCATCAATTCCCCTTTGCCCTCTGGTCTCACATCCACACCCCATCAACTTAACAATCAGGGACTAGCAGCTTGGTTTCCTCTCTGATCAGCAGATAGATTAAAAGCTCTAAAAATGTGAGTAAAAGTGTAACTGCTGCAGGCCCAGTGCCAGGGACTGCATGCAAGCTTGCTGCCTCAGGACTCAATCCTGCAGGCTGCTAGGTAGGCACCTCCAGATGGTCACAGCCGAGGAGGCGGAGCTCCTGACCAGGGATTAGCCTTAAAGGAGGGGGGTCCAAGCATCACCACATTTTATTAATCAATATCACCCCCCTCCCAAGACATGTGCCGGGACTAGAACACAGGAGACGGTGTCTCTGTGACTTGCCCAGGCAAACTCATCCTCTTGACCAGGCCTGTGCCTGGAAGCAGCACCCGGGTGTCAAAAGGCAAGTGGCTCTGACCTTTCATCTCGGGCTTCATCGCTTTAAATAGCTCCATTAGCTTTATTAGAGCAGTATCGGGTCTGGTCTCAGGGGCAGCACTGGCAGCGCTGTGTTCTGTTATTCATTTACCTCCTCTCTCACCCACCCCAGAAGGGCCTGCAGTGGGAAACCAGTGAAACCCCAAGCCCTTACTTGTTTATACAGCTCTCGTAGTTAAATGTCGCCTTGAAGCCATAGATGGAGAAAGTCACAATGCTGGCAAATATGGACGTGGTGCTGTTGATCAGGGACACGATGATGGCGTGTCTCTCGCAGTTGTTGCTGGGCTCGTTGTAGCTGGCAAAGGCGATGAGGCTGCCAAAGCCAAGGCCCAGTGAGAAGAAGATCTGTGTGGCAGCGCTGATCCACGCCTTGGGATTCGACAGCTGCTCCAGCTGCAAAGCCAGACCGAGAGAGTGAGAGCATGAAGCTACACAGGGATTGCCAGCACTGCCCCTTCCAGCCTGCACGGATGGGGACAGGGATGGGTCCCTCTGTGCACTTGGTTTGGTTCAGGGGTGGTTTTGGGCAGGGTTACTGCTCCAACTGAAAGTAGTTTGCTATTGGTCTTTTTCTGCAGAAGAAAGCAAGCAGCTCATGGGCATTGTGGCAGGACAGCTGCCAGCCACTCCCAAAAAGGGTTTCCAGCTGGCTGATCTATGCTACTGCTGCAAAAATTCAAAATAAGGAACAGGAACATCACCACCTTTTAAAAACCTACACTTCCAGTAACTAATAACATTTCATGAGAAATTCAATAGTTTTTCTTTACCTTTGGTGTGAACATGTAGACAAGCCCATTCACAGCTCCATGAAGAGTTAATCCTCTGATGAGGTATATGATGAGAACACAATATGGCAAAGAGGCTGTCACATAGACGACCTAGGGAAAGAGAGGAAATATCTTGGTCTAAAGAATACATAAAACAAAGCTAATCCACTTCCAGTCTCATTTACTTTACATAAATAATTCCTGTTACTGTGTTTGTTCTCCTGTATTGACCTTTAAAGAAAAATTTTCAGGCAAATCTAAGTTTACATTTACATTTTAGGGAATGAAGACCTGTGCTACTGCTCCCAGGGTCTTCTCTTTGATCACAAATCAAAATATTTGCAGGGTTCACAAACTCAGTTCTCCATCATTTAGTGAGCTAACACCAGTTTGCAACTATCTATCCAGAATTCATTAGGCAAAGGGATGCGTCATTTGCTCTAGGAGGAAGGTAAGCAGACCTCATAAAAAGGTCAAAATCAAAGTTGAATTGAATCGAATTGATTCAAATTGAATTGAATTAGTTGCAGCAAGTTTAGGAGGTTATTCTTAGTTTACAGTCTCTTGGCTTTCTGTGTTCAGCTAAGACGATTTGGGGATTACAGCCCTCAGCTTGCTGCTTAGTGCAGGCTCAGCCAGGACATTGGGTTTTTTCTCCCCACTTCCTCATAACTTCTGCTGTGAATTTAGAGTAAGCAAAACATGTCTGGTAGATGTCCTTTTCTTTCTTGCAAAGAGCAAGAAGTAGACATCTCCTGACATGGCCCTGTTGTGGCAGACAGCTTTCCTCATGGCCAGCAGCCTGGCGACTGGCTTTGCAGCAGAGGTGGCTGCATTTAAAGGACTACTCTGGATTGTTTTATAGTGTCGCTCGGTGTTTTGGTTCATCCTGTTTCAATTACAACTTGACAGGGCAGTAGAGGCAGCAGAGCTCAGTGCTCCGAGGGAAGTGCCATAACCCCAAGTAACAGCAGCCACAGCCACTGCTTTTGTCACTCATTCACCACCCCCACACCCTGCCCAGGCTCAGCAGGGCTGTGCCCACCTCTCACCTTGCCGGTGGACGCGGTGCCACGGAGGATGCAGAGGTAGACCACCAGCCAGGCCAGCGTCAGGCAGAGCGCCTGCTCCCACTGCACGCTCCCGCTGGCCTCCAGCGAGGGAGAGATGTTCAGGGTCTGCCGGTACCAGAAGTACTGGGTGGACGACGTCTTCTCACACTCCTCCTCGTAGCTGGTGCGGTTGCTGTTGAGGGGGCAGGTGGCCCATGGCAGGGGGTCCTGGGAGAGAGGGGCATGGAGTGAGTGCTGGCTGTCAGCACGGCAGGGAGAGTCGAGGTGCCAGCAAGGGACAGGGAGGATGATGGTGAGGATGGCTTTCTGCCTGGGACTTGCTTGTCTCTGCTTGGCGGTGCCTGGAGCTGGGGAAGACCCTTTCCCCTGGGGATGGATCTCTTCTGACACTTTCTGTTGGGAGTGACCCTCTCCCAAGGATTGATGCTTTCTGATCCTCTGCCCTACGGATGACCCTTTCTAACCCTCTTCCCGAAGCACACATCTGCTCTCTCTTTCCTGGAGATGACCAGGCTGATTTTATCCCGGAGAACTGAGCCTCTTAAACCCTCTCCCTTGGGGATGACACTCTCCAGTCTTCTCCCCCAGGGCCAATCCTCTCCCATTCCATCAGACAGACACATCACAGGATGCAGGACACCCTGGCCTCCAATGCATGATCGGGCTGGCCTTGACCCATGTTTCATGGTGAGAAGGCAATGTCCAACACCCCTGGGGGAGCCCATGGAGCGGGACATCACTGCCTCACTTTTCCCTCCAGAAAAGCCCTGGGTGGGTTCTTGGAGCTTTTGCCACTCCTCCACATCCCTCCCCAGCTGATGATGGATGGTGTCATGCAACATCCAGAACCAATGCAAAGCTACCATGACCCTCCACAGCCACAGTGGGGCCAAACTGTGCTGATGGGTGCCCACACACCTGGAAGGAGTGGAAGAGGTACCAGAAGGCCCAAGCGTTTATCACGTTGTAGTACATGGAGAGGAAGAAGGAGACGACAACACTGGCAACACCTGCAGATATGGAGGGACACACTTGGACATCAATAAACCCCCAAAATCCCTAGGGTCCCATAACACCCAGGGGCTATAAGGGCAACACTACCGTGCCCAGTGCAGGAGGGGCTTTGCCCTGCACAGCCTTGTGCACAGGGTGTCTCCCTGCTGCTGCAGCCACTTCTTCCTCCTCCTCCTCCTCCTGCCAGGACTGTCATGCACTGGATTTTATACTTTAGGCCCTGGGAGGTGAATAGTCAATGGATCATTAAAGATTAAATGTGTGTATTTGCAAACTAACAATAGCTTGGGTTATCAGGGTACTTTAATAACATAAAAATGTAGCATTGATAAATGGCAGACAGCAACGGTAGGAAATTAGGGCACCATTTTATCACTCACGTTGAGCTTATTGGAAAGGTGCTCTTGGGAATCAAAGCCCAGTGCAGGCATCAGCAGGGGCTGTGTTTAGCACCGGCCTTCACACTGTGATTTTGGCAGTCTGGCTGAGGGTGAGTTGGATAGAGATGGGATTAAGTGCATGCCATGGGGTGTCTGCTTTGCTCAGCCTGGTGAGATCCAGTGGAACCCCCCAGCTCACCCTTGGTTTCTTCTCTGAAAGGCAAAACTCTCCATTCAGAAATCACCCATGTTCTCTATGTGCTGGGAAAAAAAAAGATGAAAACTGAGAACATACCAACACCACAGAGGTAAGGGCTTATTATTTTCCAGGCACCGATGCTGCCCTGACGCATACGCTGCCCCACAGCCAGCTCCAAGTAGAGCAGTGGCATCCCCTCAGCAATCAGCATGATAAGGTATGGGATCAAAAAGCCACCTGCAAGGAAAAAACCAACAATCAGACTTCAGCAGATCAGCAAGATAAACACCACGTTGCCCTATTTGTGGTCAAATCACGCTGTCAGTTTCCCAGGGGCTGGTGTGTCTGGGTGCTGTCCGGGTGCATGGCCCAAATCTGAAGGACATCTGCAAGGGTTTCAGGCTGTATCTCAGAGGCTGGTGGTTGCTGACTGCCCTGGCGCAGGGAATTTTCCGCAGGAACTTGGCAGAGCTGGGACTTCTGCTGTTAAACTGTGTTGGTCACCACTTTGATGTGGCAGAGCTTCACAGATGCACCGAAGGCGGTTTGAGCAAAGTTGGGGGCTGGGGCTGTTAAAGGGTAACCAAACACCAGCCAAACCTTGTAAACGATAATGAAAGAAAGAGGACAAGGGAAAGATTTACTTCTTGTGGGGTGTTTTGTGGCACAGCCAAAGTGCTCAAATTAAAATAACATCAACGACCATGTTGAATAGATAGTTTTGAGTTACATATTGAAATCTGGCCTGGCTTAAAAACAAACCAACCAGCCAAACCAAAAAGCTCACAAAACCCCATGCCGAGCCCACAAGCACCAGCAAAGAGATGAAGGTTTTTCCCCCAGGGTCACACCTGTGGGACCAGACTCTGGGGCGGAGGCAGTTTCCTTCTACGTGGGTCTGCTCCTCTACAGAGATGCTCCTGTGGAAGGGAAGTAGCAGGAATGGGAAGGTTGATAGTGAGGGAGGGAAAAGAACCTTCCCACCTGGCAACCAAGATGTGCTTTGGCTTAAATTTCTGCCAGAAAAAAGTAAAATCCTTGTACTCGACTTGGGGCTCACTTCAGAAAGAGCTGCTGACTGAGTCAAAAGCTGGATTTTTGCGAAGGCTTCCCTGCTTCCCTTTTTACAGCAAGCCAAAATATTTACGTAAATATCTGTTATTCAGGATTTAATCTGTGGCATTAACATTCCTTGCAATGGGCTCTGTGCAGTGCTGTGGAGGAATGAACTCCAGGCAGAGACTGAGGAAAAGAACTGGAAATAAACACAGAGCAATAATCCGGTTTATTCTGGGAATTAATTTCCCACCTCCCAGCTCTCTTGTTATTAACAACCCCTTTGTTAGTCTGTTAGATAACTTCCTATGCCGCAAGGGAGCTGCCGGAGGTTTAAGAGCTCCCGCAGCCGCTCTGTGCCGGCGGGATGGGAGCTGCCCCGGCAGCCACTGAGGAGAGTTTTGCCATGTACCACAGGGGGAATCGGCATTAGGCCCTTTGCGAAGGCTTTTCCGATTTGCCAGCAGAGCTGCCACATGCTTGGCGTTGACCTCGCCACCCTGCAAGGAGGAAGAATGTCTTCAGGCTTGTTCTTCAGTGCAGTGTCCCCAGCACTGCAGCTGGGGGTGCTGGGGCTAAGACCTCTGTCCCTTGCACTGCACCCTGTTTGCTCACAGATCTTGCTCCCAATGCTACTTCACCTAAATGATATAACCAAAATGCCTCACGTAAGTGATTCAGTCCAGCTGCATGAACCAACTTCCTGCCTGCTGTGAATCACCACAGCTCCATTGAACTCCCTGCTCACCTTACACCTACACCGGGCGTTGCTCCTTATGGTGCCAGCCGTCTGCAAAAACCAGCCCTCAGGCCAGGTCCATGTAGTTGGCGAAACACGTGGAGTGTGCTCTGAGCTTGTCCAGCAGCACCTTCACCTCTGCTCAGCTCTGTCTGGTGCTCAAGGGCATCCTTACTCAGAGCTGAGCGTTGCTGAGCTCCAGCTCTGCTGTAGACCCATCCCAGTCTCGTTTCAGGCTGGGCCAGCCTGCTTAGGGACAGAGTGACTGCATCTATAAGGTTTGAACCCTCCCTGCTCTGCTCAGGTCAAACTCTCTGGAGGAGAGCAAGGAGAAGGAGGCAATTTGCTGATGAAAAGAAAGGCAGGTTATAAAGTCTGCAAATACTCCCTTTATCAGTATCATCCGCAATAAAGCCCCTATTGCTCTGCTGGGACTGGCTCTGTGCTCTACTGCAAGGAAGATGCCAAACAAGCTGGCAGTGCCTGGCGTATCCAGCTTTCAAGTTCCTGAAACGATGTTCTGTCTGTGTGGGTTTTGTGGACTCCTAGAAAGCCACAGAATCCTCTTTAAGAGAGCAGTGAAAAAAAGAATTAACCAAAACCTCCTGTCAGGAGTTTTAGTTTCACAGTAAAAAAAGCTGCTTTTCTCTACGTAAATTTACTTGGGAAGAGAAAGATAATGAAGAATATAATGGAAAATAATGGAAAAATATTTTTTTAAAAACATGTTTTTCACAAAATACTTGGTTTTATTATAGAATCATAGAATAGTTTGAGTTGGAAGGGACCTTTTAAAGGCCACCTAGTCCAACACTCCTGCAATGAGTAGGGAAGTTTATCCGATCTTATTTCAAGTTAATCAAGTGTTCCAGTTTTGGTTGCATTTCAGAGAATTTACTTTATGTACTGCAATACAGATGGCTGGTCAAAAGAACACAAAAATCCCCCAAAATGTTCCAGTTTTGTTGTCCTTTAGGATGTCTGCCAAGACAGGCTGCTAGCAAACTAATCAAATGCAGTTTAATTGCAGACAGAAACACTCACATTTTAAGCTTCATGCTAGACTTCAGTGTCAGACATGATATGACATGATGTGTGTAGAGGAATACAAGGAGAATTACAGTGTATCTATCATTTCTGCTCTCTGAACCATCTAAAAAAGCTTCAGCCACTGCAGCACCTACCTACCTCTGTAACTTCACCCACTGTATTATCTGGATTTTTCTGACCTGACCCCACAGGGTGGCTCTGATGCAGTTTCAGCACTAAGCTGGTTTTTCAAAGCCAGCATGAACCAACTCCTACTGCCACACATGCATTTAGAAGTAAACTACAAGCCAATAAAACATGCATAAATGAAGCAAAAAGCACTTAAACATGTCAGTATATTTCTTCCTGAAAGGAAGAAAAGACAGAAGCAGCCACAGCAGATGCTCTTCAGGTCCCTTACTGCAAGGCTGAGATGAGTCCAACAAAATATGAAATCAGATGCAGTGAGAAGCAATATAAAACCTGAATGTCTTTTAAAGAGAGGTTCTTTATAAAGATTCTTCAAAACAGTGGCAGCCGTATATTGAAGATTATTAGTGTTGGTCTTTAAATAATCTAATTAACTGACTAAGACTTCTAAGGAAGAACATCTGTGGCTGGTATATGATACAGACATAATCTATCTTCTGTGTGGACCCAGGAGAAGGATAAACTTTTGAAGAGTTTTGTGGTTTGTATTTTTTTGAGCCCAAAGCAATTTGTTCCCTACTTTCAAATGTTTCTGAGAGGCTTTAGCTGTGGAACTCTTCCTGATTAAGGCATTTCAGCCAACTTTGGGGCAGATTTCCAGCCAAGTTATCATCTCCTGAAGTTAGGCTTTGTATAAAAGCCAAAACATTAATGCCAGAAACTTGAAATGATACAGCTGATCCTTAAATTGTATCAGCGTAAGCATCTCCCCGTTTCAGTCCACATATGTGAACATACAAGGAACTGAACTAGTTTCTGATGACTTCAGAGCTGTTCAATGGGGCAAAAAAGGAATGGATTAATAATGTGTGGACATGTATCTCCCACTCTCCCTCCACCCTTGTAGAAAACATGGGCCTTCCCACAGCTTCATTGCACTTCTAGGAAACAAGTGTCACTGTACTGGGGCAGCTGTCAGGTGAAAGGCTAATGCTAAAGAAGGTGCAAAATAAAGCTGCAATAAAATAAGATTGCACACCAACAGAAAGCCAGACCTCCTACTCTACCATGGACCCTGCTGGGTGGACAGGGCATTAGTACAGACAACATACTTTTGGACTTAAAGCTTTCCACACTCCTCCTCCTCGAGGGAAGCAAGAAACATAAACCACACTTACCTCCTCCGTACATCTGACACAAGTAGGGAAATCTCCACACATTTCCCAGCCCCACAGCATAGGAAATGCAGGCGAAAACAAACTGCAGGGGATTGTCCCATAGCGGTCGGGATTTCTCCATTGCCTACTTGCAGGCAGAGGTTTCAGCAGAGCCTTCCTGCCTTCACTCCCTCAGGTACTCTGCCAACCCTGCCTCACACTCCACGCCAGTCCGGCTAGGAGGGGAGGGAAAGGCGGAGAAGCTATGCTTGCCAATTCCTATCAAGCTTTTTAATTACTAATCTTATTAACAGGCACATACTGAAGTAGGAATGCTGGTAAATAGATTATAGACACACACAGAACTATAAAATTGGTACTTTGGGTAAATAGCTGCTTGGGTTTTGACTGGCATTTCTGGGAAGGATGTGAGCTGAGGGATTTTTATCGACTCACATGCTGACTTGACACTGCGAGGAAGTAACACTGGGGCTGCAGTTGGTTTTGGGAATGGGGCACTCCTTCCCCACAGGGCTCCCTTCCCTAGGAGTGGCATTCATGTGCGTGAGGCAGCAACTTGAATTTGATACCACAGAGAAGGGGTTCCCACAGCATTAGGACTGGCTTTAATGACTGTCAGAGCTGACTTTTAGGGCAATGGATGACGGGAATAAGTGTGTCCTCAGACATCCCACCACTTGTGACCCGGTGCTCATCTCAAACAGCCCTGCACACTACCCAGTTCCAAAAGCGGCCTTGAAACACTCCCCATGAGCCACACAGGTCCCCAACCCGCTGCACACTTGAGTACAACACTCAAATTTGACCCTCCAGGAATACTACCCTCCCTCTACACACTCTGCATGTGTGTGATAGTCTCTTTTCACTTACCTTCATGCTCTTTTCTGAGGGATTGCTGTTTTAAGGTACTTTCAAGCAGCAGGGAACAAACATATGCAAAGGCCATTGGGAAAAGGCGTCTGTGCCCCATTGCGGAGGCAGAAAGATCTAGGAGGCCTTTGGGTCGTCCGAAGGCACACTGAGGTGCCAGGTCTGAACATGAACCCTATGTGTTTGGGCCCCTGCCAAGGTACTCTTTTGAGCTCAATCATTTCAGACAGGTCTCCCAGCAAAGGAGGCTGCCAGCAGCATCTGTAGCAATAAAAAGGGGCTGAACTCCAAGGACTCTGCTTCCTCTGTTAAAATGTGGTTTTTTCCAGGGCACCTTTCAGGACCATTTTATGAGTAAGACTCACTCAGACGCTGTTAGTTTTATTCCTCCAGTGCCAGGAATTTTCTCCCTGCCCAGAGCTGTGTATGCTGCTCCAGCATCCCATCAGGCACTGGCAAATCCAAGGCATCCAGCTGTGGGTACAGGTGAGAACCTCTGCCATGGGGCCTTTGGACATGAGCCCAAACTGCAGAGTGTGTCGTGCAGTGCTGTCAAGCCCAGCAGAACCACTCTGCTGGACTTGCTGATCTATAGTGGCAAAGTCACAGAGTGGGAAATCACTTTTTTGTGTGCTAGGAGAGGTGACAGCAAGAGGTTTGTGTACCTCCTGTAAGTGAATCCATTCTTCGTGATGTGTTTCGGTGGTACTAGAAATCAAGGTTGACATTGGAAAACATCAGGGCTTGCCAAAGCCTTCCAAAACAGAGTTTTGAGGGAGCTCGTGGCATTTCTCCAATACCCTTGCAGTTCCCATCTTGCCTGCAGAATTGCAACATGCCAGCTAGCCCTGGAAATACATCTCATGGTTACAACCCTGAATTCTGCTGGAAGGAAAAGTCCAAGGTAATTTTAGATCCATAAGCTATTAAAACTGAAAGACAAACACTGAGGAGATACAGATATGTTAATTGTCCCACATCCTGAAAGCTTTTGCAAATTATTATAAAGTTAAATCCCACTGACAGTGACAGGCATTTGTTATAAATTATATTTATAGAGAGCTTACAGCATTAAATAACTTGCTGACAGGGCAGCCTTAAAAAATAGCACATCACTAGCACTTGGGATGCTTCTGTGTGAATGGATTACTCCTGCTGATGAGTATCATCAAGTTAAATATTTCCTTGGCTCTGTACCTCCTTTCCCATTACATTTCAAACTAGTTTACTAATGGACTGGAGAAGATTGTGCAGGCAGAGAGGTGTGGTGTCCTCATCTCGGGTCAGGCCAGATCAGGAAGTTCAGATGGAACGAGATGAATCCCTGCATCTCTCACAAATATCAGCCTTGTCACAGAGATCACAAACTACTAAGACTCAGATCACAAACTACTAAGAGATTTTTAAAAGTTAGTCACGCACATAGACAGCCAGCAGCATGCCTGTCTTCCAGTGGCTGCTTGAGAGACAGCCTTTAAATATATTTAAAGGTATTTAAACAGTCAACACTCAGGAATTCTTGCTGTGGGACTTTCTATACATACCTCAGATAATCAATATGCTATTTCTGATGCTGTCCAAGATTCTACCTCCTTTGAAATTCCTTCATTTGGGTTGGGGGAGGACTTGAGCTTTATTTTCAAGGACAAAGGCAAGCCTCTAGCAAACATATGCAAGAACTTTTGATCATTTCACAGCTCATGTTAAAGAAGGATTAGAAATAATTTTTTCCCCAGTACCTAACAAATTTGAGATGTGAGGTTTGAGGGAGTGGTTGAGAAGGGCAGGGGTTCATCTCCGCAGCAGACCAGGAACTGATGGGACTGCCCATGAGAACTGCCCTATGTACACACCTAGTCACAAGCTAATAAACAAAAGCAGAGAATCTAATTTCTCACTGAAGCAAACTTCAAGCACTTAGGTGAAGCGCAAAAAAAAATAAATCCTGGGCTTGTGTCTCTTGATGCCAGTACAGTAAGAAGCCAAATGCCTCTCCCTGCTATCCAAAATGCAGACAAAAAGAGAGTCTAAGGTCCTAGCAACAGGTTGGGGGCTGTGATTTGAGAGTGTGAGAGAAGCCTTGTTGAAAGACAAGGGAGAATCAAGGGAGGAAGGAATTGTACCACATAGTCTGGACCTTATTTCAGTAGCACTATACCCACAAGATTTGAAAACAAACCCTCTGGGCTTTCCTTGATGAGCCAGATCTGTGGAAGGGGAATAAAGCGTCAGCAGCCCTGGTGTTTAGGATCTGCCTTTCCTGGAGGGACTCACTTCCAAATGGAAACATGTGGCTGGTAGCACATCAGATGATTATCAAAAGGATAAAGAAAGGAGAAAGAAAGAATCCATCCGGGCTTCCACATCTTTGCAAACCTGTAGGCCACAATAACTTTTGGGCAATTTCTCTATGTGTAGTTGGGAGATTACAGTTACTCCTCCAAGAAGTTACTAGGACTGCAATTATTCCTTCCAGTTTATCACTACTACTTGTTGCTTAGTTCCAAACTGTAGATGATGCCCTTAAAGTCTGTATCCTGAAGTCATATCTGGCCTCTTCATCACCCTTAAGCTGTTGCACATTACCTCAGCCTCCCAAGAAAAGCATGCCTGAGAAGGGTCTTTCTATTTTCCTTGCTTTTCTTTAGCACCACAGCTCTATCCATCTTCTGACTACAAGATCTTTTAGGGTACTCAATGCAGTTCTGATTCATAGAATTGCACCTAATTCACCCAGACCTCAAAACTGGCCTGTGAAAAACAGTCACAAACTGGCATCTCACTAAAATAAAATAGTTGGCCTGTTTAGCCAGTTATTCTGCTCGTCTCCTGCCAGTTCATGCTTTCTCTCTGTCAAAGCTTGCCTGCAGTCTGGGGAGGTCTCCAGGCAGATCTTTTGTCCAAGACCGGCTGTCAGTCATGAGCGACCCTGCTGCCAATCACACAGCATCACCACGGCTTACCACAGACACTCCAAGACACTACATTACCAGGTTCCTAAAAATAATAATTAAAAAATAATTAATGAACAAAAGTATCTAGAGATTAAGACTGCTGAAACAGAGTAGCATGTAACTGCCCACCTTTATTTGGAGAAGAGTTGAGTCCAAAGAGGCTGCCTAATGTCTCAGGGTATGTCCAAAAGGAGATTCTGATAAGGAGGGCACATCTAGATGCCTTCATGGAGAGTCTGTAGGTACCCAGGTCAGGGCAGGAATCCTGGGCCAATGCTTTCACTGTGACATTACCAAAATTAACAGTCACAGAGGAACTCCCTGGCACATTCTCTGCTCAAAGTCAGTTACAATAATAATGTCGATAACAATTTTTACCTTGCCCACACAAAGAATTACCTTCAATTTATGTTCATTTGTTTTTAATACATTTTAGAAGGCCCATTCTCCTAGAAAAGATCAAAATTCTTAAGCTTGATCCATTCAGCCACTGGGCACCACAAGATGATTCACGTTTGCTTCCCAGGGCAGTCAGAGTCATTTCACTGTAGTCTGACAGCATTTGGTTTCATACAGAAGCCAAGAGCTGTCCTTGACAATGCCAGAAAAGGGAGATCGAATTATGGAATCTTACCAACATTTTGGCTGGATTGAAATGTAAGTGCCTGGCAGATGACTGGGTTCCCCAAAGGTAAGGTATGTGGGAAATGTCCAAACAACAGCTGTCCTTAACATTAGTCTATCAAATAAAGAGGTGCACTTGCAGATTAAGTGCCAATATATATTAGTACTCATGACATTTTAAGAAGTGGCTATTATCCATAAGAGAAAAATAGATGAATGAGTACTTCATGAACAGTTAAAGATCATCAGGTAACATATGGCCTCATGAAGATGGCAGCATGCAGCAATGCTGGCTCATTTATTAAGGACCAATGGCTGAGCTGAAGTCACTGTTAGAGCACAGAGGTGTTTGTTGGCTCTGAGAGTCACTATCAAAGAAGCTGAGCTGCCTAAATTGCATTCCCACAGAAAATATTTTTCAGTCTGCAAGCAAAAAAAACCACCCCCAAACCAAAACCTCACCCAGCTTGAAAGAGATTTGATTCCTGCAGACCAGCCAGTTACACAGATATTTTCTTTTTAAACATTCCCTTCAGGCATAACTAGGGAATTAAAAATTGAAGTGAAAGAAATGGATGATGTCTACTTGAGCAGTACAAGGAACAAAAGCTGGTAAAAGCAGCATTACGCCTCAGGGAAGGAAGTTTTAGAAACATCAGACACTGTCAGGAGACAATTCTAATGTCATCTCCATCTTCAAAATATTGTACTTATCTCAACAAAAAAGAGAATTGCTCCAGGTCTTGACATGAACATCATGTGTTAAAGATGATGTATTTTTCCTGAGCTCCACACAAGACCTTTAATTATCCTTTCTGCAACACAATCCAATGTGAGCACCACAGTGATCTCATACTTGCTAAACGGGCACTCTGCAAGGCAGGAAATCAAAGTCAGCGTTCCAATTTTGCACTGCCCAGTTCTCTACAAGATTTGCCTTACTTGTTTGAGGAGATAACAAGGTCTGTAACCATGTTTGTCTACAGCCAACTTATTCCGTTGAGACCTAGAGGTCAATACTGGAGTTGACAGTGAACTTTCTTGCTGAGATGGTTTCTAAGCAGAAAATGAAGGCCTATCATAGTGTCAATATTCTACCTAAATCACCAGTCAAAGATTTAACAGAAAAGAAAACCAGCAGAAGAATCTCTGTCTTTCATCACCCTTTGCCTGCTATTTTATAAATAGTAACTGATTTCATTAGAATGAGTGTCATTACAAAGGAAAAAAAACCCACAATATTCACCCAGAAAAGTATTCCTGTTGCTCTGAGCAAACGGAGGCCAGAAAGCTCTTTGATACATCCGTGTTAAGAACTTACCCTTTTAGTGACTGTACAAGGGGCAAAAGAATACCTTTCATTTACTTAATTGTCACTGCATGAGGACTATATCAACCCATAATGCCCTACTATTGTGCTACAGCAATAACATCATACTACAAGCTTGACACAGGATTTTACCTCAAACCAATCTTGCTTATCTCAAACCACTCTGGGGGAAAGGTCAGGAGAACTTACAGAAAACATGAGAACTTAAACTTGGAGAAAAAAGGAGAACTTGGACTGCAAGCGTATGACAGATTTGACTGGGGCACCACTGTTTGAACAATTTTAACAGCCTCCTGAAAGGAGGTTGTAGTCAGGTGGGGGTTGGTCTCTTCCACCGGGCAGCAACTGACAGAACGAGAGGACATAGCCTCAAGCTGTGCCAAGGGAGGTATAGGTTAGATATTAGGAAGAAGTTTTTTACAGAAAGAGTAATAAAGTTTTGGAATGGACTGCCCAGGGAAGTGGTGGAGTCACCATCCCTGGATGTGTTTAAAAAAAGGCTGGACGTGGCACTTGGTGACATAGTCTAGTCTAGTTGAAGTTCTAGGGTAAGGGTTGGACTAGATGACCTTGGAGGTCTCTTCCAACCTAGTGATTCTATGATTCTGTGAAGAAAAATTATCTATTTCAGTTCAAGCAGCTCCTGACCAAAGCACTGTTAAATGTCAGTTTATGTAACAAAACCACTCCAGCCACTTCCCAGCTTTGCTACTGTTTTACAGCTGTTTGATGTAGTTTGGCTTTGACCATGAATCTGTAATTTACATGTTCTCATTTCTAGAAAGATTCTTTGCTGATCTGCCACTCATTTCTAGAGATGTTTAAAAAGCAGTTATACAAAACATTCCCATTAAAAAACCCAGCTCCTTAAAGACTAAATGTTTGAAAACAGAATAGCTTTATTTGGAGTAAAACACAACATACATATGAACAGGAACAGATGAACAAGTAGAATGCACTATCAAGAGGCTGGCAAATAAATGCCAGGCAGAGGACTACAAGGAGAATACTTGAGAGAAGTAAGCTGTTTTCTGGCAAGGTTACATTCAGAAAGGAGATGAAAACATCTAAAATAACTTATTTCCCAAAAAAGTTTCTCCATTAACTTCCCTATGGGTTTTCAGATTATCATCTTGATGTTAAGAATACTGGCAAAATCAGAACCAGACTTCTGATGTTCAAATTTGTTTCAAATTAATTCAGGTGAAAAAAGCGTTATTTGAAAGGGCTTTGGCTATAAAGCATATTTACCTCAGGAGATAATCAGCACCCTCTAGAAAAATGCCACTGACCACATTTTGCTGTACAGTGTGAAGTAACATTACAGAATCCATGTGTTTCTTTTTTTTTTCTCCTACTTTTTGCTCTCACTGATGCAATTTTTGCATATAATGCTACTTCTTGCCTACATTAGCTACACAAAAGTAACAACTGGAGTTGCCGCTTCAGAGACATCAAAAACCCTAATGCATTTTTTTCTTTTTTTCCTTTTCTTAGCAAAAATAAACTCCTTTTTTTTTAGAGAACATTCTCAGTTCTTCAATAAGATCCTGTTTGCTATTTGTCAAGGACTGTTGATGGCTAACAACTAAAAACATGATACAGAAACTAATACCTATAAATTGTAGGTTTACAAGGGCATAAGGTAGGAGTTTCATTGTGTTGTTAGTATTAATAGAGTTATTTTAAGCATTAGAAGCAAAAAATATAACATTTAAAACAAAAATTATTGAAATATAATACCAGTCTACATTTTCTTTCCATGGCAGCTTCCAACAGATCAGATGTTTTTTGGTGTTTTAGTCCTCTGACTCATATCTGAGAATTCAAAACAAGAAGTAGAAAAATCATTAAAACAGAGTAGAAAATACCCCAGAGATATTCTACCTCCTAAGAAAAAATGAAACCCAGGTAATAAATTACACTCAATAGTGGCACATTTCTGTCAAGGTTCACTGTACAAATGCATACACTTTTCAGATTATTTTCTCCTTTTAAAACTGGCCAGTTTACCAAGTAGTAGAATGAAGGCATGACCTACCCACAAATCCAAACAATTGTCAAAGCACCTGGAACATCTCCCATCTGTATCTCTGTGTGTAGCACCAGAGGGCTTGTCTACCACACCTATGAATAACCTGAACAGCCCCTACACTAAATTCTCTCATCACTTGTTCCATGGTAGCTGCTGCTGCACATACCAGCCTTATTCACCTAACATCCACTAAAAGCTTGTCAAGTATCAGGGAATGGCCTTCTAGAAATTCTTCTGGAGGGAAAATTTATAGACTGTTTGAGAGACAGATTCACATTTATAAAGACAAACTGGGGGCAGAATATGGACCCAGAATGAGGATCCTGTTTGCACAGACAGGGCAGCACCACTTACTTGGAAAGCCTCCTACGCAGATCCTTTATCTGCTCGTTCTTCTTAGTGAGAATCTCCTTCATGTTGCGATAGGCAGCTGTTTGCTGGAATTTCTTCTCCAGTTCCTACACAATAACAACATTATCATGTTACTTACATATTATAAAGTCCAGACTGAAATATTTATTTAAAAAAACTGCTTGCTTTTCCTCCTCGACTTTCAGAATAGTAGTTTCCATAATGTATTCAAATTTAGAGGGAGACAATTGGTAAATTGAAATGAGATCACTGGGCCAGACAGAGAAACACAAACTTTTATTTTCTAACAAAATCAGGCTACAAATCTTCTGAAGGCTGGAAATACACTTTTCATATAAAATTTCTCTGTAGACATGGGCAATTTTTAAGTATTCATCTAGTTATAATCATGCAGTGAGGAGCTGTTTTGCTATTTTACGTATAACTTGCTTTTTCACTACAACAACAAAAATACACAGGTAACTGGTAACCTCTGCATCCTGTAGTGTGTGACTGTTAAATTAGTAATCAGTGAAAATGTAAGTGAGGGTCTCATCTTTACACTGCAATAAAATGCTAACCTTTTCAGCTGTGGATAGCTGATCCTGAACCCTAAGTAAATCATGCTTTGTTGTCACCAAGTCCTCTTCCAAGAATTTTTGGTTTGCAGTAGTGTCATTCAAAGTCTTCTCAAACTGGCATTTCAAAGCTGCCACTTTATTCTCCAGTTCAGTGATATCCTGGTTTGCATTAGTCTTCAATGTAAGAAATATTTAAAACATGTCAAATGCAAGAGAACAAACATTCAAAATTTCAAGTACAAAATTCCATACAAAGTAGGTACATCTTAATTTTTAATAAATACGTTCGCATTATTCCTGTAAAGCCTAAATTAGAAATGCTTTAACTAAAAAAAAAAAAGTTAAAGCAATAACTGATTTATACTTTGAAAAATTGTTAGCAAAGGCATTTTAAAGATGGCTGGAATGTCTTCTCTGCCAAGTTGAGATTTCAAGTTCTTCTTCAGGAATTAGGTGAAGCCACAGGATGAAGCATATCACAAGAAGTTATTTACCATACAGAAATAGTAAATTACTGTTTCAGATCTGTCTGTCTATGCTACAATGTATTTTTGAAGCATTTCAAAAGCCCTTAGTGTAGTACAGGTAGGAAAGGCTGAAAGTGCTATGGCTCATGTTCTCATTCAGGTGCCAGCATCTGTTCCCAGAGGTCTTACACAAAGAGGCTCCACAGTCGCTTGTGAAGCAACTTTCCTGTTTCCTTGTGAGAAGAAACAACTCAAACTCTTCTGGATTTCAGTTCCAGGTCACAAAACATTACAATCATGTAACTGTTCTATGGATTTTCATTTAAAAAAACAAAAAACAAACCACCAAAAAAAACCAAAAACAAACACACAGAAACCTTTCAGGTTTAAAAGCTCAAACTCAAAAGTATAATGACTGAGGATGAGGCTGAACCAGCAGCAACTTAAAAAGGACAAAAATCTAAAATTAATTTTTTAAAGCTCTGTTCCTTTTTCTCTGTAGAAGGTAAGATTTTAGAATAGGAAACCACTTGGCAATAGTACCTGTACTGAAGAAAAGCTTATTTTGAACTTTGAGACAGAAACCAAGGCTGCAATGCTGAAAACCACTAAATTTTGTATGTTCCAGATCAGAACAGACATTTTTTGTCTAAACCATGACATAAGTCAATTATGCAAAAATTCGAAATCCCAAAGTTAAACAGATCCAATGCAGCAGTTACTCCCAAACTGTGACTCACACTTTGTGTGTGGAGCCATCTATTAATTACTAATAAAGACAAAATATCAGTCTGCAGAGTTGGTCCTTAAGAACCACCGTGGTTTGGCAGTCATTTATTTGTCCAAATGCTGCTCTATGAGCAACTGGGTTTTACTGACACCCATCCTAAAAAAACTATGGAGTGAAACCACATAAAATTCAGCATTTTCTCCAAACAACTAATACATCGATGCCTAATAAATCAAGTACTACATTTCAGCACTGTATCTACCAGCTACTTTCAATAACACATGCATGCCTGTAAATGGAAAGTGTAAGAGCTGGAGAAGACAGTGACAGATTAGAGAGAGCAAATCAGGACACGAAAGCTGAAGATACTCAGCAGCCCTGACACTGATGCCAATTCATGTTTAACCAGAAAAGCAGGATGAGATTTGGTTCCAATCTTTTAAAACTACAAACAGTATTATCCAGGATTTAATACACCCCTTTAATATTTTAAACCTTTAATAATTTAAGGCTTAACAAAACAGAGAAAGAAAATACTTGCCATGACTGATAAATCAAGTTCCCTATTAAATAATATTACTGAATACAGATTTTGAAAAGTACTACGTAAACTTATAACATATGGAGAAAGCCAAGTACATACCATAAACCGGTTAGAAAGCAAAATGAAAAGAAATCAGGATTAAAATACGAAACTTAAAATATAGGTGCTTTATTATATTGAACTTCACTATGAATCTGTAAATACTGCAGGAATTTTTAAGTCAATTTCTCAAAATAAGGGGATTAAAGTGCAATAATTTTGTTCAAAGTCTGAGCAGAAGTGTTTTAAATTTAAGAAGCAATCACACACAAATAAAATTTAGAAAGTTCTAATCATTGACAAAATAAATGTACAAATTTGTAAAAATACTAAGGTGATCTGAACAGATTTATCTGTGCTGACATGACTTGAAGCCTCTTATATCTTTTTTCTGGAGCATCAACTCACCATGTTTGAATCCTCATTTATAAAAAAAAAATTAAGAACCTCAAGCAGTAAAACTAAACTATGAACCTTTTTTTAACAGTATACTGATATGGGTAGAAATACATAAAATCAAATAAGCAGAAAGTTTGCTTGTCCTTGTCAATGTCAGGTGTGACAAATGCTTGAAAAAGTAGTGCTTTTTTTTTGCTGTAAAATCAGGTTAGACATCATTCTTTTATTACTAAACATTAAGAAACAAACAGACATAAATTTATGTCTGTTAATACAAATATCAGCCCTGGGAATATGAATTCTGGAATACTACTTCCTGACATTACCTGGAATAACACCTTCTGACAATAATTTATCATGGTCTACGTGACACAAATACATGTCATAACATCAAGTAGTGTTACTGATTACCTGCTGATTGACAGACCAGGAGGAACAGACAACGCTGGCAGGAACACCACCACATTAACTTTTGCATTTGTCAAAAATTAAACACGCCATACAGACCAGTATTTTGGATGTATTTTGTGTTACTTCGAGTTAAAGGCAGAGAGATATCTTAATTATATTTACCTTCTGATCTCCTTGGATCATCTGTAAATCCCTCAGTGACTTCTCTAGCTTGGACTTCTCATCTAGGGCAGCTGTAGCCTGTGACACGTTCAAAATGTAAAACCTCTCAAACATACTTTAATTGAAAACATAAGAATAAAAACCATGGGGTTCTTATTTAGCTATTTTAAAATATGGAAACAGCATTACCTATCCAAGCTTAAGGGGATGTACCTGTGTTTCTATGGTCTTGAGTCTGGTCTTCAATTTTTCATTTTCTTCTTGGAGATGAGCAATTGTCTTTGGGTTAGAGAACAAGAAAAGGTTTGTGAACACTCTTGTGCTATTTTAAACTTTCCAGGGGAAGAAAACACACTACACAGCTTAGGAAAGCAAATAAGATCTTAAGTGCTTATAGAAATGGCCTTCATAAGAAATCAGTAATTTATTTATTTATTGTGTTTTCTGCCTCAGTCAGCAAACAATTTCAGCCTCCAGTTCTACTGTAACATATAAGACTGTCCACTCAAATTTGTTCACTCAAATGTCCTTACTGAATGGAGATTATTGAGCTCAGTATCTTGTTAGTACCAAGATTCATGATTAAAAATCACATGTTCAGAGAGGTACATTTCATTGTTGCCCATCATTTGTATTTTCAATCAACAAAGAATTTATTCACAGTTCCTGTTCAAAAGAGACAAATAGCAGGTTGCTGGATATGATGTTCCATGTCACAGGAAATAACCATGTTTTATCAGTCAGAGTAAATTTACCATATAAACTTTGAATTATTTTTTGGGGGGAAAAAAAAAAAGAGATCGCATGTAAATATTCAACAAAAGCTGTTATTAAACAGACTTTGAGATTATTTTTGACAGAGAACTACTTTCATCTGTAAGTAAAATATAAGTCTGAATTCTTGAATACTTCAATTATCATAATGAGTAAAAACAATTTGATTCAGACAGTGTACTTGACACATCATTTTGGCAATGCAGGCCAGAAGACAGAAAACATAACTCCTTGTTAATTATCTTTGCTGCCCATAACTTAAAAGTGTCCTGTGAAAAGTGTGGAATTTTAGAAAAGTTCAGTAGAACTAAACGAGTTCAACACCTAATAAAAACTACTGACAACATTAAACACCAGAAAGTGGTTTGTAATTCTAAAAATATTTATAAAGGGAGAAATTTGACACCTTCAAAACCAGTAAATTTTAAATTTTTTAAGTGCCTGTTTCTTCAGGACAATTTAATCAACTTAAAAAAAAAACAACAAAAAACTGGATGCAATAAGATTGACTTCAAGTGATACAGAAAATATTCATGACCTAATCATTTCAGCCAGCTACACATTTTATATTAACTTGCTTTTTGAAAAGCCAGCTAGCTGCATGGAACTACTTTACTAATTTACTCAATTAAATGGAAAAATACATAATTACAGAGGGCAAAATGTCTTTGTAAATGAAGGGTCAGTATTGCAATACACACGTTAGAGACCATAACAGCACAATAAATGTCAGGTGCTTTACAATATGTATTAATTTGTTAGCATTTTCCTTTACATTCTGGGGTGCATTACCATGATGTCTATACAGTGACAGATGAGTTTTACAAATATTACTGTACAGCTACTCAGTTCAGTTGCATAAGCAGAATGGTCACTGACCACAACAGTCAAGTTCTTACCTTGTTCAGCAGCTCTGACCCACCTTCATTTAATGGAGCCAGTTTTGGTTTAACGGGATCTGCAGTGGGCTAAACAAATAATAAAGGTGGGAAAATTCAATGATACAGATTCCTTGGAGGAAGAAAGTACTCCCTTAGTCTTTAAAATAATTATTGACAGTCAATTCAGCTTTCTTTTGTAAAGCAAATAAATGGCCTTTCCTTTTAAGTTCATTTTTTACTGGTTCCTTGGCTCCTAAATTATATACTTCCTTTTGAGCTGAAGTCAAACAAAAATACTGCAACAACCAAAAGACAAAGGACTAAGGAAAGCGGAAAAAATATTTGAGTGATTATAGGAGTAAAATAATGTTGACAAAGCTACAAATTTTCTCGAGCATCAAAAACCAATATATATTAACTAAATATACCTTTATACTACAAATTACCTAAGGTGCAGCCATAATCATAATCATAATCTGTACTGTGCAGTCTTTTCAGCTATGACTCCACGTTGGGACAAGTGAATGTCCCGGTCTTACTCCAGCTGCCAGGGGAAGGGAACCCTGGTCTGGCTGACCTTGGGATGAGGTGTATCAGGTATGTCCCAGGTGTGCAGAACTGCACTCTGGAAACAGTCAAGGCCATTCAGAGTGAGCTCTGGTGCCAAATTGCAAAATGCGACTTCCTGGAGACTTCCAAAGACTGTTTGGAATAAAAGGTGGTGGTTTAGTTTGGTTTTTCTCTCTTAAGCACAAAGAGTCAGTACTAAGCATTTAAACATCTCTCACAGCTCCACATGCCATTTGATTGCTATTTGGTTAAAAGGGAACTCTACCTTTTTGTTTGAAGATGTAAATTCTGACTTTTCAAACTCAGCAACCTGTTCCAATAGTTCTCTTGAAAAGAGAAATAAAAAAAGGCATTTATTTACTGAAGAAAAAGAGAGGGACACATTCATTTACTAGGAGCTATGCTATGAAATACATTCTACCAGGCAGATGCTACATTTTATTTTTTTTTTGGATTGCATGGAAGATTCTTGTTAGAAGTACAGAATGAAGTCCCATGTAAATACCATAAACAACAGGTACTGTCATGCAGTGGTATGGTATATCCATTAGAACTGTAAGATTCTTGATTCATCCTTGACTAAAACATAATCTAACCAGACAAAAGCTTTTCATTCAAATCCAATCACTTGCCCTTATCTGATTGAGTAAGAATATTACAAAAAAAACCAAGTTGAAATTATTTTTGTTTCTTGCTAATTTACAGACAGAAGCCTTAAAACTAACCTATCATTGATACAATAGATAAAGAATATGTTTCAATGGTTAGGAAAAGAATGCAAACAGTTAACACTGAAGTTTTCCTTTCACTGAAAGGCACTGTGCCACACAGTCCAACGGATGTTACCGATTCTCCAGGTCAGAGACGTCTGTCTGCAACTTAAGGTACCATTTCTCAGCCTGTGAAAAGAGCTGCCGCAGAAGTAAAACGTTGGTGTAAGTCGTATTTATGAGCTCTGACTCCACTTCACTGTGCACAATGCTCTGCAGTCCATCCAGCATGTCTATCACCTCATCAACTGTGAAGGTCTCTTCAACAAGTCTAAACAGAGCAGCCAAGATGAGTCATGGATGATAAAGGTAATAATTTTGCACAGTTATGAGATCTCACTACACAGGTACCACTCGTACAGTTCAGCTATCTGTCTACAAACATCCACCCTCAGTAGTTATTAGATGATCACAGCACTACTAATCAGTTATCCTATTTGAATTTTCTCTTTAAATCACTGCCATCACAAATATTAATTCAGCTACAGTCTTGCACCATCAGAAGCACAATATAAAGCAATGTCGTGCTGATAATATCTACGTTAATTCCTAAGAATTTGAACAACTTAGTCTGAAAAGAATTTGACTTGTAACTTCTAGAAAATTTTTCGTTCTTCCCCAGTAAGAATATACAAACACAAACAGGGGAGAAGTCACTCCATGAAGTACCCAAACTCGCCACTGCTGCCAGTGTATCTTGCTTCATTCTTGCTCAGAGCCACCCCACACAGTACCTGCTGTCCTTCAGGTCCTGAAAACAAGAATCCACTGTTTTGAGGCTCAGGCCGCGCCTGAAGCGCGTGAAGCGCATGTAGCTGATCACTTCGTTCTGGTGGTGCTCGCTGAGGCCCAGCTCTGCCTGTGGGGGAGGACAGCAGCACAAATAAACACCCAGACAAAAAGCAGCCTCAGTACCCAGAGCACTCGCCGTCTGACCAAGTTTCTGTGCTTGCTTTCCCAAGGGCAGCGCGTTAAAAAGCAACCTCGTTTTGTTACATGTAACCCCGGCACACCTCCCGCAAGGGCTCTCCCTTTAAAAGCACCGGGGCTTGGAATTAAGGGCACAAGTGACCTTGAGGAGCCCCAAAAAAGTCACACAAATCAGAGACAGAGGTAATCAGAGGAGGATCAGAACCAGGACTGTAGGAGAGAGGAAGCTCTTGGATAAACTTGTCTTTATATTACATGTACATGTGTATAATGTAGCTGAATGCAGTACCCGAATGTTTTACTAACAGGAAAAAAAAAAAAAGGAGGAAAATATGTTACATTTCTTTGCTACTTTTTATGTAAAACCTTGACAATTCTCATATAATCACAGATTCACAGAATGTTTGGGTCGGGAGGAACCTTAAAGATCATCCAGTTCCGACCCCCTGCCAAGGACAGGGACATCTTCCACCAGACCACGCTGCTCAGAGCCCCATCCCGCCTGGCCTCGGTCACCTCCAGGGATGGGGCGTCCAGCACTTCTATGGGCAACCTGTTCCAGTGCCTCACCACCCTCACAGGAAAGAATTTCTTCCTAATACCTCATCTAAACCTACTTTCTGTTGGCCTGAAGCCATTACTCCTTGTCCTGTCACTGCAGTTCCCTCTCCAGCTTCCCTGCAGGCCCCTTTCAGACCTGGAAGGTTGCTGTGAGGTGTCTACACCACCTTCTCCTCTCCAGGCTGAAAGGCCCCAACTTTCTCAGCCTGCCTTCACAGAGGAGGTGCTTCAGGCCCTATACCAACTTCTGGCCCTCCTCTGGACTGGCTCCCACAGTTCCATGTGCACCGATGCTGGGGACACCAGACCCCTACACGGTAATCCAGGAGGGGTCTCACCAGAGCAGGGTAGAGAGAGGAATCAAATCATTTCACCCGACCACTGCTTTTGACACAGAACGAGTTCTTTATCTTAAGCGATAATCTGAATTCGCTTCTCAATGGTCTGTTGCCCAGAAACAAAATATTCCCAGGGCAAATCGAGAAGGAACCAATTTCAGATCTGGCTAAGTGTGCCTTCTCTGTGTGCCTGTATTTCAGAATGTGGCAACTCCCACAAAACAGTTAAATTGCAACACCTTGTCCTTGTCAGTCCACCTGTGCAGGGGAAGCTCCAGCGGCAACGCAATACTGGGATACCTGGATGAGCGGCCAGTGAGCTGAGCACGGATCTGGACCGCCCGGGAATTCCAGGCAGCTGGGGAAAGCAGCCACAGCAGTAAACAAAACCAGCTCTCACGGCCACAAAGTCGCCCACCAAGTCCCACACCTTCCAACTGATGGATCGCATGGAAAGATAAATTAATGTTCTCTTTGCTTTTGCTGGGGGGGAGGGGTGTGTTACGTGAAAAGCTTCTACTCATTACAGACAGAAAAGGAATTAAACTAGCAAATAAATACACAAGCACAGCCCACTCGCGGTCTGCAGGTCAGCCACGCCAACACGGAGTTAAGCCAGAAGGGCACCGCATCCCGCAAAAACCCCGAGCCCCGGGAGGCTCCGCAGGGACGTCCCGGACGCCCAGGAGTGCGGACGGCGGGCGCAGCGCTTCCCAGCGGCTCCCGTGGGCGCCGGGATGCCGGGGCAGACACGGACACGGACACAGACACGGGACACGGCCCCGGGACACGGCCCCGGCCCCCTCCTCAATACTCACCATGGCGGCCGCTCCGGCGCGTTGCCATGGAGACCGAAAGCCTCGCGAGCGGCCTCGGCGCGCCCCGATTGGCGGCGGCGCGCCCACGTGACCCGCGCGGCCTGGAAAGGGAGCGCGGGCTGTCCCCGAAAAATGCGGGAGCGGGGTTGGGTTTTTGGGTTTTTGTTGTTGTTGTTGTTGTTGTTTATCCTTTACGTTTGGATTTCGTACGCGCTCGAGTGCGATTTGAAAAACTCTACCGTGCAGCGGGGAGGTGCCGAAGCGGTAGGGGTAGGGAGGACGCGGTGGGCAGTATTCCCCATTCACTTACAGCACCCAAGATTTTTTTTCCCCTAAGGTTTCTTTGCTAAGCATTAGCACGGAATTAATCCCGCTCTAAGTCGGCAGGACAACATAGAATGGCCTGGGTTTTAAGAGGCCTTAAAGGTCATCCAGGCCCAAGCTTCCCTGCCATGGGCAGGGAACACCTTCCACTAGAGCAGGTGACTCAAAGCTCCATCCAACCTGGCCTGGAACGTTCCCAGGGATGCTGTCACCGAAACGTCGCAAAAAACAACTCTCCAACACGGACTTTAAACTCCTGACTCCTCTGGTTTTAAGGTCTTTTAACTCCACTGCCAGTCAGGAGTGGGCTGTGGTGTCAAATCTGTTTTTACAGCTTAGTTTCTCGTGGACAGCACTCTTTGGTTTGCTCCCACGTGGAGCATGGAGCAGACCAGCAGGTATCCAGCACAGGATACCAGCACCAGAGCCTGGGGCTTGCAGCAAACCAGGGAACGAACTGAACTGACAGTCTTGGCACACCTCAAGGACTTGCTATCAAGTTTGCCCTGTACGTAAGGAAGAACATTAGGGCTTTTTGGTTTGGTTTAGGGAGGGTTATTCGTGGGCTTTATCTGCTACCTCACATCTCACCTGCTTAGAGCAAAAAAATCCAAACTACTTAATCGCTTACTCATGCATTTTCATGTTCTTCCACTTCTGTCTATCGCTTGCCTTGCTTTAGTGCGCTCAGAGACAGAATAGGAAATTCCATTCAGCAACACGGGCTAGCACGAAATAGCCCTCATTCATTCACAGATGAGTTGCAGGTAAATGACTAACAGACTGAGAGGCAGCAAGCTGGGAAAAGGCAGTTTGGAACACACACACACACACACACACACACACACACACACACAGAGGAGGGCTGCTGTACTTGGGCATATTTTTCCATCCAGGCACTTTCCGGAGCAGAGTGGCCCCAAGGGAAAACTGCCCTTCCTCTACAATCTGAGAGGAAAAAAATAGGATCCGTTTCCACACCGTTAGAATGCAATTTGCATTACCCGACGTTGTATTTGTCTTACTGGCTACAGCCTTCAGTGCCTTCTCATTAACTAACGGCCCTAAAAGCAGCAGTGACCACTTCAGGATTAACAGGAGACTTTGAGTAGGCAGCTGTATTAGTGGCAAATCTAACCTAATTTGTGTTTACTTCACAATCAAGAGCAACTGACACAAACTTCTATCAAAATCGAGCAGTTTGGATCCGCCCTTGAGACAGCTAGAGCTTGACTCTTTCCAAATCTGTCCTCAAGTTACAGGGGCAGCCTACATTCAAACCAGGAGACTCAGGACTTGTTTGCAGGAGGCCCTGGAGCACATGACTCCTGAGGGAAGAGCATCCAGCTCTGGCCTCAGGAAAACGATATTCACGTTGCAATCAAGGGGCCCCAGAAAGACAGACGATACTCACAAAAGGTTGCTCCTGAGCGTAAGCAGTTGTTGAAGGTGCCTGAAAGACATGGCAGGAGCTGTGCTATGCCTTGTTAGCTTGCACCTCTCTGTCCCAAGCTCCTTCACACAGCACACGTTGTCAGCAGCACTTCCTCAGGTTCCTTCAGTAAGCAGTGCAGAAAAAGGTGTTACCAGCACACAGAGGGAGACACAAAGTATTGCCATGAGTGACGTTGACTGGCACTTTTTGTGGTGATTTTGTACAGCCCATCCAAGGCGCTCATGTCATCAGAAACAGTCTTGGAATTTAGTTGGGTCAAAACATGTGCAATCATGGGTTTCTCTCATTCCTTTTCTCCCAACAATTCCCAGTCACGGAGCTTGGAATGATCACAGAGTGTGCAAGAAGGCCTCAGCTGCAGGAAGAGTCTCATTCTCTGCTGATTTTGTTTGATTTGTCTGCTCTGCACTGCAGAGACCCTTGCACCTGGAAATGCTTACTTTGGCTGCTTCTGCACACTTGTTAGTGAAGAGACCTCAGTGACAGGAAGCACAATAGAACAGAAGAGCATGTAGTCAAGTACCAACCAAAATGAGAGCAACCCCTGAATGGACGTGGTGTAACAAGAGAGAACAATGCAAAATGTTGAACAGATGAACCTCCCTTTGCCCCTACACTTCTGCCAATGCAGAGCCCAAGGGCAAATGAGATGCTGGGAAAAGGTGAAGCCAACAACAGGTGCAAAAGAGCTGTCACACAGGATCAAATAAAAGGCATTTTGTTCCCTTTTCTGGCTGCAGCTGTAACCATGACTAAAAAAGAGGAAAACAATGAGATAAATGTGCATCTTCTACAGTTTGAGCCTTCACTACCATTTATCCTCCCCACTGGATGGGCCACCACCTTTCTGAGTCTCCAGCCAAACCCAAACTGAGATGGCTGATCATCACTCTGGAACCTGTCTGCTTTCAACTTCTTTAGCCCACCTTCAAAGATCTTTCTTGTCTGTCTTGATAACCACTGTTGGAATGTACCATATGCTCATTATTTGTTTTTGTTTCAGCCTTCAATCCATTCCTGTCTGTGTTGCCTGGCTTTAGTTGTCTCTTGTACTTAGCACTACATTGGTCTTAAAAAGGAGGTAACGGGATGGTCGGTGTCACATCTGCAGTGTGCATTAGGTTGCGATAAAGATTTTTGTGCTTGCTGTAGCCAACTTCCAGAGCTTCTACAAAGGACACCAGGGCAGAAATGGGGATCTAAGGAAACCAGCACAGAATTACAAACAAAACAATCACCTTTCATGGCTAGTATTTAGAGGGGAGCATTTAGATTAAGGGCCCCAAAGAGCAGTTTCTACTTCACAAATAATTAACAGCTGCACCCAAGGTCACAAGCTTCCCTCTGTTCTCACAACCCACTGGAACAGATCTCTGCTTTACTACGTACAGCCAATATTTTCTAAGGAAACGATTCTGACCAGGTCTCTTCTTTGAACGTGTCTCACCTGACCTGAAGAAGCAGGAGCCAGAGATCTACAAAAGACTGCAGCCAAAGTGAGTGGGGAAGTGTCAATAGCAGACAGGACAATGGAGTGTTTGAGGAGAATAGTCAAGATCTGAGAGCAATGTTGCTGTCACCCAAACTTAAGCCTCTTCACAGCTGCAGAAGCAGACACATTGCATTTGTGTTTGCAGACCTTCCTGACAATCCAGACTCCACTTTATTGCCTGCATGCTTGAGAGTTCTATTAATCTTACAAGAGTGACACCATTGTTCCCACAGGAGCAAATGCAGTCCTTCCCATGGGGAGGTCTGTTTGGAACCCCCCTATGTAGTGGTGCCCTAATGCAATTAAATGCACAACTCAAATAATATTTGGTCTAGTTGACTTAAAAAAAAAAAAGATTATTTTAACTTTCTAGGGGAACTACAGCTCACAAGGCTTTCAAACAGCACTGAAATTGCTTTCCAAATGGAACAAAGCAGGATGAGAGGGAAGTTCAACAAAACCCGAGATGCAAGAAGAAGCCTATTTCCTAACTAATGACCTTGAAACAGTTGATCATGTCCCAGCTGGTGAGAAGTTCACAGAAAATTAATTTCAGCCTATGATCATAGTGAATAACTCGAAGGACCACATGCTGTCCACATGCTGCAAGAGTGGGGACAAAAGACAGTCACTCGAGTGTCTTTGCAGACTTTACTGCTGCCAGTGCACAGCAAAGTTCTCAGGCACCAGGCTGGAATGCTGCAGGAACACGCTTCCTTCACTGAGAACATCTCAGTGTCACTGGTGTACAGTTCACTTCTGTGGGATGTCCAAGTATATTTCACATAAAATAATCACTTGGTTTTCCCTGCTGCCTTTGTTTACTTAACTAAGTATTTTTTCTATATTTTTATATTTATGTCTAAGATTTTTGTCTCTCATTTTTAGTATTGTGAGAAGTTAATGAAATTTACGTCTGATCAATTGTTTTGTAGTCTTTTCTCTTTTGTTTTACAGGAATTTTCAATTGGGAGATCATAATCCCAAACACTGTTACAATACTTACTGCATAAGAGTCAGTTTTTCTAAAATTTTGGGTAAGAACTCAAAAAAAAAAAAAATTACTGCAAACGTCAAGTGAGATTACCATCCAGAAGAAATTATTTACAAACCTCAGATCCAGGCCAGGGTTTCATTGAATGCTTTTCTTCAACAGAAATCCAAGGACATGCTTGTCGCCACAAATTTACAGTTTTGTTCTTTAGGAAGCTGGGCTATACCTAACAGATACAGGGGAGCTATCAGCTGCCATGGGCACTGCTTACCACTGGTGGTACTTCCAGACATAAACTATCTTACTGCCCAGGGAAAGCTTATCCATCTCTAGAAGTCTCACTGCACCTAAGCCAAGCTGAGAACTCTGTTACTGTTATGCTTTGAAGAACGACTAATGAATTATGATTACTAGTGTAATGTTAACATAGCTGGTGTTTTTTAAGCAAAATATTACCTATGAGTAGTAGAAGAACTGTAGGGCTGAGTTGTCATTGCTATTTGTTAGCTATGCAGCGAGAACGAAAATTCTTTTAGGAAAATTCTGACTGAGACTTTTCCAAGAGACTCTCTTTCATAGTAGCTCTCACTTTCCTTTCTTTCTTATAAATAACACTTAGTGTGAGCTGTGAAAACAATATACATGATGTCAGCTAGTTAGTTTTCCTAGACCAGACTGATGTTGTCAATTCAACATTTTTATTGCCTTAGCAGGAAAGAGAATTTCAAGGGGGAAAAAATTACATAATAATTCACTCAGAGAAGTCATTATCCAGCAGTATCACTAAGATGCTTCTGTAATGCATAATCCATATCAGTAAGAGTGACGCCAGATTGCACTTTCTTGAAAGAACTGAGAATGAACCATAAACACTCACATGCATCTTTTTGGGGCTATCTCATGAGTGCAGGAGATAATGGCCAATATTGCATACATTTTCCTTTTTTGAAATGATACTAAACAGTCAGTTACAGGCTAAAACTAATAGGAAATCATTCCCTAGAGGATTGTTCCTTGTAGCTTATCCTGTGTTCCCTGCAGTATAGTTTTTCTGTAACAGCACTTCTGTTGGAGCTGAGAAACAATATGTAATTACGTGCTTTATTGTTATAATTCAAGCCTCTGGGTACCGTGTTAGTGATGAGATTTTCTTTAGGCACTATTTTACATTTCTTTCAAAAAGATTATCTTTCTGCAATTTCCACAGAGAATCTTAATGATTAAGAGTACAGCCTTACCAAATGCTGTTGATTCAAGCAGTCGGAATTGAATCGTAAAAAAGGTTAAAGAGGGAGCCATGGTCTGAGTGCAGTAAGGTACAGATTTTTTAATTATTTTTTTTTCTCACACTATATTTGCCTGGGCCCTTGGACAAGTCTTTGAACTGTCCTCTTTCTAGCGTACCCTAACACACGTTTATAGAATCGGCAAGGTTGCAAGAGACCTTTAAGATCATCCAGTCCAACCATCCACCCTCCACTACCACTATAAACCCATAAGCCACTAAACCATCACCCAGCGCTGGATCCAGACACTGTATAAACACCTCCAGGGATAGTGACTCCACAACTTCTTCCCTGGGCAAACTAGTCCAATGCCTGACAACCTTAACAGTGAAACTTTTTTTTTTAATTGTCTAATCTGAATATCCCCTGTCTCAGTTGAAGGCCATTTCCTTTGGTCCTCTCCTCTTTTTACAGGAGTTTCCAAGTGAGAGATCATAATCCCAAACACTGTTATGATCCATAGTGCATAAAAGTCAGTTTTTCTAAAATT
Organism: Serilophus lunatus; assembly: GCA_013399895.1. NCBI lineage: Eukaryota > Metazoa > Chordata > Aves > Passeriformes > Eurylaimidae > Serilophus > Serilophus lunatus. The sequence continues at coordinate 928,125 of VXBA01003365.1, forward strand.
TTGGATAAGAGCTCAAAAAGAAAAATCTACTGCAAACACCAAGTGAGATTACCATTCAGAAGAAATGATTTACATAATAATTTATAATTGTTAATATTTATTAATAATTATTAATAATTTATTATTTACATTATTATTATTTACAATTTATGCTCCTGCACAGCAGAAGAGACCCGACCTCACTGCCACCTCCTTTTCAGGCAGTCGTAGATAGCGATGAGGGCCCTCCTGGACCTCCTCTTCTCGGAGGTTCAGCAGCACAACACTGCTGAGGCAAGACGCCTTTACATGATTTTTTTTTTTCTCATTTTTTGAACCTTCAGCAACCCCCCAGACTAAGCTGTATGCTGAGACAACCCCCGACTTCGCTGCGGGCTGCCATCACCCCGCACATCCCGGAGGCTGGCTTTGCCCATCCCGCCGGCTGGCTTTGGCTTTGCCCATCCCGGCAGCCTCCCCGCTCCCCGGGCTCCGGCGGGGAGGGCGGTGCTCCCGGCCATCCCCGCCCTGCCGGGGCCGGGCGGTGCGGAAGCGCAGGCGGCCGAGGCTGCGGCCCCGCCGGACCCCGCGGGGCGGAGCGACAGCCCGGGCACGGCGGCATCCTCGGCCGCGGCCGGCACTGCAGCGGCCGCTCCATGGAGAAGCGGGGCCCGGTGCTGCACATCGTGGTGGTGGGCTTCCACCACAAGAAGGGCTGCCAGGTGAGCGAAGGAGGAGGGGGGAGGCACCTCGGCTCCCGTCTCTCCCCTCCGCTCCTGCTGCGCTCCTTTCTCCCCGGCCCTCCCCCCGCGCCCAGCGGCGCCTGCCCGGAGCCCCTGCGGGAGGGGCGGCTCTGGCCGGGCCCGGAGGGGCTTCTCTGTCGCTCGGGGGGCGGCCGGGGGAGGGTTGGAGGCCGGCAGGGGGTTCCCTGGGGCGGGCTGGGCCCACCCCGGGCAGCCCGTGGTTATGGAGCGGCGGCCGTGCCCGCCCCGCCCGGCGCTGCCGGGGCTGCGGGAGCCGTGTTCCGAGCGCTCGGGCACGCCGCTCCGAGGAGAGGAGCGAGCAGACGCGGGTTTAATCCGCCTTGCTCTCTTCGGGCCGGCCCAGCCGCCTTGAGCGCTCACAGGCGCCTCTGGTACCAAAGAGCCCCCCCGGGCATCAGCCCGACCTGGGGTTGAGTTTTCTCTGCGTCCCCTCCTTCAGAAATGCTTGACTGCTTCGTGTGGCCTATAAGGTGGAAGGGTTTTGTTGTGTATTTCGTGGGTATTTTATGCTCTTATTTTATTTCTCTTATCCTTGAAGCAGGAGATGCAGTTGCCTAGCTGGGCTGCGCATGCAATAGCTTTGCTGTGACAAGAGCAGATAGATATAATGCCGGATTTCCAGTGAGCCTTTTTCCATGGAGCATTCCTGGTCTTTACCAAAGTTGCCAAGACACCGATGAATGTGGTGGCTATTGTTGTATGAGAGTTGATCTGACAGGAACACCTGCCATATAGCGTAGCTGAGAATGAAATTAGTGCTTCAGTAAACAAAACAAGCAGCCCATGGAAACGTGTAACAACTCCTCATTCCAACAGAGGCTGGAGTGCAGTAACTCACAGTATATGTTCTTCAGTCTATTTCTGAAAGGTGTGCATCCTTTCTCCTCAGGGTGGGCAGAGGCCATTCACATGGATGTTCACAGGATCAGTTCCTCTGAAGTGATTAGGTCATCTAGGTTGAAAGGTTTGTGATACTTACCTTGTCAAGGACTATTAGGAGGTGACTGTTTGTTGGGTGTTTGTAGAGGGAAGAGAATGTTTTTGGCCTCTTGGAAAAGGCCTAGGCTGGGGTCAAAGGCAGAGATGGCTTTTGTTGCTTCCATTCTTCTGTTGGGGCCTGTATTTCTTTTTTTTTTTGCACTAAGCAATGTTGATGCAAACTAAAAAAAAAGAAAGACAAAAATAAAATGAACAGAACTTCAAACTATAAATTAGTAGCAGCAAATTTTATTTTGTTGCCAGTACAATGTTTATAGAAGTGCATTCTGAGGTGTTGTCAAAAATTGGGTTTGAACCAAAGTTTTCTTTAAGTATCTTAAGAAATGACCTGGAGAAGTTGGCAATTTGGGAAGGGAACAGGATAGCTGTGTCACAAGGAAAAGAACTGCAGGAATGACAGTTGGTAGAACCACAAACAGCTAGGCTTCTTGAGGGAAATCCAACCAGAAATCTAATTTTAAATATGTTCTACTTGCGACTTAGCAGATTTGTTACTGAACTATAGAAAATATTTCCTAAAAGAAGTGGAGGCAGGGAGCTGTGCAGCTATAGCCTGATGAGTTTGACATCAGTAGTATGCAAGACTCAAGAGAATTTTTGAAGAGAAGAATTAATTAACGACATGAAACTAAGTAGACTGAGTCCTATGTGCATTCTCTAAAAATAGATCATGCCTGACTGACCTGCATCTTTTGTAAGAATAAGTGATTGAATTGCTTTCTCTGTGAAAGAAATTGAGTTCCTGGCAGACAGGAACTCCTACTAGAGCTAAGAGGTCACACTTTTATTTTTTTAAGGTCAAGATGCTGGAGAATTAGTGCAAGAACTGGTACTTAGGCAAAGAATAGTTTGAAGAAGAGGAAGCAGCTATAGATTTGAGTCAAAATAGGAACTATTGCTTTGAAAGGTGCTTGCAAGGAGTGTTTCTCAAGACTGAAACTGGGGCTAGTATTGTTTACAGGATAGAGTTGAACTATGATGAGCCAACTTGAGGAAAAGGAAGACCAAAATACCATGCAAGGGGTGGACAATGAGGAAGGCTAGAGTGATAGAAACAGGGTGCATTATGCGGCTGTGCAATAGGAATGAGTAATAGCAATATAAGAAGAAAACTTCTGGAAAAGAGACCACGTGTGAGATCAGGAATAAGTCACAGAAGTGGTGGGATTTGAGGCAAGAGTGACAATGAATGTGGTCCTATCATATAATAATATATTTATTGATGCATGCAAATTCTGATCCACCTTTCAGAACAATGACTTTGGATCCTCTCTGTCACTTCCAGGACTGATTGAGATAGTCCTTGCACAGTCTGTATTTGAGGAGAATATAGAGGAGCTTGACTAGGTAGGCTAAAAAGATGGATTTTGAGGCTGTGTGTTCACCTCTGTGAATACAGGAACTTTCTTCCCTTTTCCTCTCCTGCCTCTTCACAACTTGAAAGCAGAGATAGTCATGTGGTAAGCTGAAACAGGGAACTGAGGCAACCAAAAAAGTAAGCTTTGTTTTGGTGGGTTGCTTTTGAGGTGGTTGGTTCACAGGTTCTGTAAGTGGACAAATGCAGAAGACAGGTACACTGGCACAAGGGAAAGAGCAGCAAGGAGTTAGAAAAGAGTATCTTGAAAACAATGGTCTGGGACTCCTCTTCTTCATTGTTGTGTTTAGAATCATAGAATGGTTTGGGTTGGAAGGGATCTTTAAGATCAACCAGTGTCCAACCCAAAGGACACCTTCCACTAGACCAGGTTGCCCCATCCGGCCTGGCCTTGAGCACTCCAAGAGATGGGGCATCCACAGCTTCTTTGGGCAGCCTGTGCCAGTGCCTCACCACTCTCACAGTAAAGAATTTCTGCCGTATATCTAATGTAAATTTATCCTCTTTCACTTTGAACCCATTTTCTCCTTGTCCTATCGTTACAGCTCCTGAGGATAAGAGTCCCTCTCTGGCTTCCCTTTAGGCCCCCTTCAGATACTAGAGGGTCTGAGGGTGCTCCACACCACCTTCTCCTCTCCAGGCTGAAGGGCCCCAACTTTCTCAGTCTGTCTTCATAGGGGAGCTGGTTTAGTCCCCTTTTCTACTTCTGGCCCTCCTCTGGACTTGCTCCAACAGTTCTATGTGCTTCTTAGCTGGCGATGCCAGACCTGTACACAATATTCTGGTTGGTGGTTTCATGAGACCAGAGCAGAGAGGCAGAATCACCTCTCTCACCCTGCTGGCAATGCAGCCCGGGGTACTGTTGGCTTGCTGGGCTGCGAGTGCACACTGCCAGCTCATGTTGAATATTTTGTCAGCCATGACCCTCAAGTCCTCCTTTGTAGGGAGAGTTGCTCTCACTGACCTTTGAAATTTGGATAGTGTCCTTCAAAGTGTTCACTGAAACACTGCGTTACGTGAAATTGCATTCCAAGAGGCTGTTGGAAAGTGAAAAATGAGAAGGAAAAAGCAGCCATTTCATCTAAATGACAGTGTTGGCACAAGAACAAGTGGATATGAACCATCTTTGTGAGCAAGTCTGTGCAGACTGCCTATCGTGAGACTGCTAAGTGGAGAAGAGCAAAGGTCTAAAGCAGCTCTCAAATGGGCATCACACAGAGTGAATTTGAGGAGCTTATGGTAGAGAGACCATAGAGCCAGTCTGCCTGTCCTAACAGGAGTTGGCCTGGTTTGTCTGAGAAGGCTCCTTTTAGTTTCTATGTTGTATTTCTTGATGCCAGTTCTTTCAGTAGCTGACTTTGCCTCTGAGGCTTCCTCACCTGAAATTTGCAGCTCATCCTGTTGTATAGGAAACATTTAACCTACAGAGCAAAGACTTTGATGTGCAGTTTGGAAATATATAGGAATATCTTTTTCTTCCATAAACTTGAGTAGCAATCCATATGCATTTGTTTCTGGAAGGGAAGGAGAGTGAGGGAATCTGTTTCTGTATGCCTTTGGCTTGAGAACACCGACGTCATGGTTGTTTCAAGGGCTGTCTGTTGAACTGGGAGTCTTTTTGCTGAAATGTAAGAAACAAAGAGAAGTTTGACCATATGTGCATTGTTTAGTCTGGGGCCGCAGTTTCCTGGGCAATCATTAAAAACTTGGAGTTGCCACTCGGTGACGTGAAGGCTTTGTGCTGTTTGAAAGAAGCACTAAAAATCCTCAACAGATTTGGAGGAGTTTCTCTAGCAAGTATGGGATAAGCTTTTGGAGAGGCTGCAGGCTTTTGTTTACATGCGTGTGTTGCCATCCTGCTTCTTTGGGCCTCTTGGTTGCTGAGTTGGACTGTGAATCCATCAAGATATTCAGAAAGTGGTGGTTGCCAAGGATTAGAGGGGGTTAGGGCAGAGTGCTCAGAGAATGGGAGGAGAAGCCTTGGTTGCCAACTTCTAGGTCCACCTAGTGTTTGACATACTTTTGATTCGTCCATTAAGGAAGGGAATGACAATTGGCAGGAGACAGGCCTTGTGACTGGTTTCTTGGCTTTGCATGGGCTGGCTGACTTGTTATGGGAACCCTCCTCAGTGAGTCATTCAATAGTAAATGTCCTGCAGTGGGCAGAGCTCATGGGCAGCATTCATGTGATCGTAATTCCATTCATCTGAAATGAAATGGCAAACATTAAAAACAGCTTTTTTGATCTCTCTTTGCTATGGATAAGAGGAGTGGCCTCAGGAAAAAGGAACAGCAAACACAACCCTTCTTCATACATAGTTGCCCAAACTCATGTCCATTAATGTAAAACACGCAGTTTTGGTGTGCTAGGGGTTTTCAGACTCTTGACAGGGCTCTACAGGACTTGAGACACAAAAGCATTGGAGCATAAAGTGGTAGTTAGGGAAACCTTCCATAGAAATGGTGTTATGTATTTTGGAGTATCTGCAGTTGCTCAGCCCATTTCTTACTGATCCATTGAGTTATGAGCAGGTTACTGGTCCAGTTTTCTGGCTCTTGTTAGGTTCTATTGATGTCTTGCTTCGTGGTAAGACTTGGATTTCGGGACTGTTTGTGCCTCACTTCTGGAGCAGGTGGTAGTAAATTCCTCAGTAGTTTTGAGGAGTGGCCAGTGATTGAAAGCAAATAAAGGGAAAGGTTTTTTTCAGAATCATGGAATGCTTTCTCTCATTACAAGTGAGTGATAAAACACTCGATTTGTCTTACATTATAATTTTTGAAAGCATTAAATGGTGTGGAAAGTCCTTATCAATCTTATAATACAATTCTTTAGCAAAAATGTAACCTGAACAGAACTTGACTGACAGATGCAAGTCGTGTTGGCAAACACAGGGAAAGACCTTTGCTTTATGGTGAAGGTAGAAGACTGAAAGTTTTGAGGTGCAGTTCTCCAGCAGTGACCATGTGTGCCATGATCCTTATTTGAGCTTTGTGTCCAAGCTTTATTTACATGGGGAGGCAGAGAGGTAGTAGTCTCTGAGAGTGTAGGAAAGCCTAAAAATATCACAGGTACTCTAGATAGAAATCATTTGTTTTGAAGGCAAAATTAAAATGAGATGTATTTTAAAGGAGAGGAAGGAAAAATTTCAGGGAGGCTGGAAAAACTTGCAGGTAAGAGAGCTAGGCTGAAGTCCTTGTAATCCCCCCGGCTGGTTGCTGAGGAAGTAGAGAAGTCCCTTTGCTTCTGTACTGCCTCACCTGCCACAACAGTCTCCACCTTCTGATGCTGTGAGGCATCGAGGCTAATTATATCTGAGTAAACTTGGGCTCTGTGTCACCACTAGTCAGGCCACACATAATCTCACTTCATTTGGGGCAAGGCCCAGCTTTTCTGCGCTCGGTGCCCTGAGCAGTTCTGCGTGTTCTTGCTGACCTCGTGCAGCGGGTGACCATGGCCTCCTGTATCCTCTCAAGGGCTTGAAGTTATTCCACATTACTGTTGACTTTCTTTAATACAAGCATTTCTTACTGTGTTGTGGAAGAACATCATGGGTGCTAGGGAAAGTGAGGAAGTGCTGTGTGTGTCCTGGACTGCTCACACTGCTGGTTATTTTAATTTGCTTGAGGTCCTTGATCTGTCGAATAATGGCAGCATATCTTGACCCACTTCTCTGTACTCCTGTGGAGGATGACATTTCAAACTCCCACAGGCATAGGAGTGGATTATTGTAAATACTGAAAGATGTATTCCTCTGAAATCCCCAAGTTTGTCCTAAGAATCTTCAAAGTACTTGAACTTTTTAATGTAAGTGTGATGATTGCTTTCTCCAAAGTAGTTTCTGAGTTGCTTGTCTGTGTGGGACTGTTTCTTGTGTGGACTCTGCTTGAAGATCAATCCCCCCCATCTTGGCTGACCAGAGGTTTTCTTTCTGGCGTGCAAAGGAAATCTAAGAGCAGGAATCAAACAGCTGATATCCAAGTTTGAGAGGAGAGCCTGAGTATGATCTTTGGCAGGTAAGAGTGCCCTTTAAAACTTCTTCTCTTTCTGAATTGTGTATGTGCTGCTCATCATTTGAGAACTTCCAGTACTTGAGCTCTGGAAGGTAGTGCTTGTTATGATCTGCAGAAATCAGCACATAACATGGCTTGAGCAGTCCATGCACATGACTTTTTTTACTTTTGCCTAGGGAGCATGTGTCTTCCAGCAGAAATGCTGACAAGGTAGGCGTGCCTTTGCAGAATTAGGAGATGTCTGAGGTATAAGCAAGGTCAGTCTGTACTTTTTATCAGCACTTTTGAGAGCTACCTACACTTCCAAGTCTCCTGTGCCCTTGATTGCAGCACTTCTTTTCAGGAGGGAAATACTGAAGTTGTTCTCTCTGGTAGATTCCACAGGGAGGACGTTTCAGGGGAATACTTCTAGTTTGTCTCAGTCCTACTGTCTTTCTTCTAAGGCTCTGCTTTGCTGAGAATTACTTTCTTCTCTTTTTTGATATTTGTCATTCTGTTAGATGTGCTTGATGCTCCTAAACATAGAAGTGAAGTATGTGCTTTGTTGTCTTTCAAGTCCTTGTGAATTTGTTTTGGGGGAGCACAGTAGGTAGGTATTATGCAGTAGGTAATCTTGTCTAGTGATTAAACAGAATCTTGTTAAAGGAACAACAGAAACAAAAATAACTTGAAAAGGAGCTAGGCTGGAATCAAGCTAAAGTGTTTTGTTCCTGTTTGTATTGATGGTAATCTGTAAAAAATTAACACAATTCATTTGGTTCTGTTCCCTTCTTGTAAAAATAGTAAAGCACTTTAAAGGGCTGTTATGAGCATGAAATCTCTTGATGAAGTTAATCATAGCATAAATAGAGACACAAAGATTAGTCTTGCTTTGATAATCTTGCAGTTGCTTCTGTGAAGTCATACCCAGGGAGTAAAGTATTTCTTTGAAGGGTTCCATGCTGGATATTTTCTCCATGATTGCCCTAATACGTGAGTTGAGAGAAGGTTCCTAAATACCCATATGCACTTGGGCAGTGCTTCCCATAGTCCTCATAGTTAACTTTTGTCTTATGATCTGTCTGTTCTTTGTATGTGTCATAACATCCAAGTAGTTATTTAAACATTCTGCACCAGCAATCTGGGCCTTTCTCCTTGAGAAATGAATGGATGCTAAATTGGTAAAATAGATATTTCTGTACTTCTGCTGCACCTTCATCTGCCTATTTCAGAATGTTTTCAAATAGTAACTTGGGCTGTTGGCACTTGTATGAAGGTTGCAGCATAATTTACATATATACAGAATAGAGAGAGGTTCAAAGCTGTAGAATCTCCAAAGAGAGGTCCCTCCAGCTATATTAAATTGGAACTTTACAAGGCTCAGCTTTGTGTTCCCTGTACTAATATTGCCTTATTTGAGGGTATGTGCCTAATTTTGGTCATTCATCTCATAGCTTGTATGATGTGGTGGATTAACACACCTAGGCAGAATGCTGTTTCTTAATAGTTCTCTCAGAGAGCTGTGGATACAAGATTTGAAAGCAGGTTCCTTGCCTGCTCTGACCTGCTGGGGGACATATTGAGACTGTACAGAGTAGAAGGGGGTTAAATTGTGAGTAGAGTATTTCAAACATGTGATGGTAGATGAGGTGGGGAGGATGGGGAGTTTATGCTGACTTGCCAGCAGATTTTAAGTTATCACTGTTTAGTGTTCCCTGAGGATTTTACTCTTAACTGTGACTGCTAACACTTTAACACTTTTCACAGATAAAGGACAACAACCTTACCTGACTATAAAGTTCACAAAAAATTAATGCTAACTATCTGTCTAGTGTTTCAATGTGATAGTTTAGATGGACATACACATATATATATTGGAAATTTCTCTTATGTCAGTGTCCCTTTTTAACCTCTCAGAATTCTGACTGTGTACTTCTCATTTAGTAGAAGACAGTATCAGCGCATTTTTCTTAAAGAAAAACTATCATGTTAGTCCTTAAGTGTAGGAACTGAAATACATTTTTCCTTGCTTGCACTCATCTTTTCTTACTATGTGCTAATGAGTATGTAGTAATTTGTTCTGTCTAGATAAAGACAAGAAAACAAAACAGATTACCTGTTGTTTTTTTTTCCCACGCAATCTAAGAACTGTGTGTCTGTAGGGGATTGATATCCAAACTGTTGGATTTGATACAAACTGCATATAAAAGGTTAGTTAATGCAGAAGAATTACAGGAAAATAAAATATGCTAATTTCAGAAGTTCAGTTGTACTTCAGTTTAGGGAGTTTTTTAAAATTGTATTTTATTTTAACTTGATAATTCATAAGAGTTTAAGTATTTTGTGTATGAAAATCACAGTTTCTCCCCTAGATCTCAAGACAGTATTCTGTATTGATTTTAGCTGTGAAATCCATCAAGAGCTATCTGCTTACAGAACATGACAGTCTGAACAGGCAGAGAGAGTGTTGCCATCAAAATCCCTTGACAAGTATGAGCAGTATTTCCTGCTGGAATGAAGACCCATGACACTTGGATGAGTGAGAAATGTGTGGAGATACTAGTGCATGTTTTATGTAGTCTATTTTGAAGTTGCTGAGGAGTTTAGCTTTGAATTTGAATTTCATTTTGTTTGGGAGTCTTCTTTAATTCAGTTGAGGAGAGAAAAACTGAAAAATAAAATTTTCTCTGGCAGTCAGCTCCGAAAACTTGCAGATATTTCACACACAGAATTGCACACAGAATTAAGAAGGTTGGAAAAGACCATGGAGATCATCAAGCCCAACCTTTACCTAGCTTAACAACCTATCCAACACCAATCCAACATCTAAACCATCTAAACCATGTCACTAAGTTCATCATCCAACCTATCCTTAAATACATCCAGGGACAGTGACTCCACTGACTCCCTGGGAAGCCCATTCCAATGGGAAATCACTCCCTGTGAAAAAGTTTCTCCTAATATCCAACCTAAACCTCCCCTGTTGCAGCCTAAGACTGTCCTCTCGTCCTGTCACTGGGAGCCTGAGAGAAGAGACTGACCCCACCTGACTACAGCCTCCTTTCAGGCAGTTATAGACAGCAATAAGGTCACCCCTGAGCCTCCTCTTCTCCAGGCTGAACAATCCCAGCTCCCTCAGCCGTTCCTCACAGGGCTTGTGCTCCAGCCCCTTCACCATCCTCGTTGCCCTTCTCTGGACATGTTCCAGCAACTCCATATCTTAAACTGAGGGGCCCAGAACTGGACACAGGACTCGAGCTGTGGCCTAACCAGTGCCAAATACAAGGGAAGGATAACTCCCCTGGTCCTACTGGCAACACTATTCTTGATGCAGGCCAGGATGCCACTGGCCTTCTTGGCCACCTGGGCACACTGCTGACTCATATTCAGTTTCCTATCAACCAGCACCCCCAAGTCCCTCTCTGCCTGGGCATCCTCCAGCCACTCTGTCCCCAGCCTATAGCTCTACATGGGGTTATTGTGGCCAAAGTGTAAAACCCGGCACTTGGATTTATTAAACCTCATGCTATTGGACTCAGCCCATCTCTCCAGCCTGTCAAGGTCTCTCTGCAGAGCCCTCCTTCCCTCTGACAGATCGACACTCATTCCAAGCTTGGTGTCATCTGCAAACTTACTAATAACAGATTCCATCCCCTCGTCCATATCATCAATAAAGATGTTGAATAAAACCAGCCCCAACACTGAACCCTGGGTGACCCCACTGGTGACCGGCCTCCAACTGGACATGACACCGTTCACCACCACTCTCTGAGCTTGGCCATCCAGCCAATTCTTAATCCAGGACAGAGTAAACCTGTCTAAGCCAGAATCCACCAGTTTCACCAGGAGTTTATTATGGGAGACATTGTCAAAGGCTGTGCTAAAATCTAGGTACACTGCATCCACAGGTTTCGCCTCATCGATCAGATGAGTTACCTGATCATAAAAGGAGACTAGGTTGGTTAAGCAGGATCCCCTCCTGAATCCGTGCTGACTAGATCGGATCCCCTTATTATCCTGTAGATGCAGCATAATTTCCCTTAAGATGATATGCTCCATAATTTTCCCTGGTACCGAGGTCAGGCTGACAGGTCTATAATTCTCCGGATCCTCCTTCTTGCCCTTCTTATAAATAGGTGCCACATTAGCCAATTTCCAATCATCTGGAACCTCTCCAGTAAGCCAAGACTGTTGAAAGATGATCGAAAGAGGCTTAGCAAGCACATCTGCCAGCTCTCTCAGCACCCTAGAATGAATCCCATCAGGTCCCATAGACTTATGAGGATCCAGGTGGGACAGCAGGTCTCTAACATCTTCCACCTGGACCGTGGAGGGGCTACACTGTTTCCTATCTGTATCAACTAGTTTAAGCAAGGACTTGTCCTGTAGACCATCAGTTTTACTATTAAAAACAGAAACAAAGAAGGTATTGAGTACCTCTGCCTTTTCTCCATCTTCAAAAACTATATTCCCTTCCTTATTTAATAAAGAAATCCTTTATCATTCCTTTTACCATTAATGTATTTATAGAAACACTTTTTATTATCCTTAACAGAGGTGGCCAATTTTAGCTCAAACTTCGCTTGCCTAATTCTTTTTCTAATTCTAATTTTCTATTTCTAATTTTCTAATTCGTTTTTGTTTCTGTTGACTACTGAGCTTTGGGAAGAGATTTTGTTTCTCCTATTTGCAGGCATTTTTGTAATGCATACATATATTGATGACAAACAGGGGAACTGAAGTGCATGTTTATGCATGCACATTCACATATGCAAAGCCATTATATTTAAATGAAAAAAAGTTAGGTCCTCTTTCTTCATTCTGTGAAGGGGGGGTGAAAAAGAGGTGTGAAACAGGTCTCTATAGTAGTCCTATCCCCCCTGTTGCCGTTTGTCTGGGGCTTAAAATAGAAGGTGAGAAGAAAATAACTTCTTATTTTTAGGTTGCCTTCCCTAGGAACACTGCACAGTACAGTTTGCATGCATGCTAAGAGAAGGTTTTTACTGAGACTCCAGTATCAGAAGTGACGGGACTGGGATTCTCTATCCCTCCATTATTATCATCTTTGGAGATGTGTACTGCTCAGTTTCAAGAACTGTTGCGGTTTTAGCCATTTTTTTTTGCTACTCAATGGTCTTGCTTTTGAAATAATGGTTTCTTTCTACGCAAAGTATTCCTAGCTGCAATCGATGCAAGGCTGTAAAATGAGCTGTAGAAATCAAGGAGAACGTTTAGAGGGTGGGGGGAACTGTTAGGGTGAGTTTCATCTGCATTAATTCATTCAGTCATCTGCAAGTTAGACCTAGAAGTCTGTACTGGCTCTCTTCAGAGACTATGGAAAGAAACAGATCAGATGAATCATCCTCTGCAGGTGTCTTGTTTTCTCTGGCTGTGCAGAAGGCTTAGGGAAACTGCCTAGGAGGTCTCACTTTTTGACATACAGTCTGCTGACATGAATCCCACCTGCAGTGACTACTCATTTAATTTCAGAAACTTTCTCGTCACTGAGAACTCTGAAGTCAGAGGAAGGATGGAAGGAAATCTTCCAGGGCGTTGCATGCTCTCCTTGCTGTTGGAATATCCTTTTTCCTGCTTCTTTGTTACTTTCACCTTTTCAGAGGTACTTCTGTAAGTGCCAATGTATTAAACTATACAAATGTGATTCCTTCTTAGAAACCAGAGTACTTCATACACGGATCTTCTTGGGGAGGAGGAAGAATAGTATGTCATAATGTGAATCAGGTCTATTGTAAGGTATATCTGCAAAATAGATTATTTAGAGCCACTTAAGGTATCGTAGTTATGATTTATCTGAGTTTTGTGATCTTCTCCCTTATACACATGGATTCAGAAGTTTGTTAAAACACCTTTTTGAAAGAAATCCCTGTTGCTGGGATTATCTGATAGCAGCTGAGGTATTGGTAGCATATTGTGAGCTAGAACAAAGCAGTTCTTCAGCAAATTTCACACTGTCAAAAGAACACAGGAGCCAGATCTCTCAGCTTTATTCTGGAGTATATCTTAGTGAATGTATGTTTTTCGTATAGCTTAGCTTGTCCTACTCTTCTTTCCTTTAAATTTGTCTTCTAATTCATTGTTCTGTCTGGAATGCAAAACAAAATTGTAGTTCTGTAACTGCTTGGAAGCAATAATATCTTAGATCCTTACCTATAGCACTTTCCTGTCAGTAGTGATGCTGTGAAGGTATTTGCTGGAATCTAAGAGACTCAGGGTTTCCTCTTTGTTTGATGGAAAGAAGCTTCTGCAGAAGGTGAATCTGAATCCCTCTCTGTTGGCCATGTAGTGAAATAAAATATCTCATAGAGGGCATGAGTGGAGATGCTCCTTGACTATGTTTTAAAACTTAGGAGCTGTGCTTTGTTTATTGCTAAAGTTGCTCCTCCTGCAACAGTCCAGTACTAAATCTGTAAACGGTGTTTTCAGGCAGCCAATTTCAATCTGAACAGCAGCAGATGATGTGATATTGTGAACAATTTCATGAACCTTCTAACATTTTACTTTTCTTAGAATCTGTGATTTGAAAAGGGTAGCAGGGCATCCTCAGGATGTATGTGTGTACTAAATGGCAGACAGTTTCTCTGCTCCTTGTATGGTTGCTATTTCCAGTGTTTGTCTCACATTTGGAAGTCAGATGTTCTTTTGTTTTGCTTAATGGCATATTTTGTTTAAAAGACTCTGTGGATTCTTGGTAGCTAAGTAGAAGTCCAGATCTGGATTCTTTCTTCCTTTCCTTATACCAAAATTAATCCTTTTTCTGTTGTGCGAGTTTTTTTTTCCTACTCTGTTCTTTGTGGGTACTTACCTTTAGCTCGAGACTTTGTTCTTTCACCAGACTTCTTATCTTTTTGTGAATATTTTCAGGAGCTTTCTTATAATATGAGTATATTGGGTTGGCATGGCCAGGTTTTGGTAGCAGAGGAGCTGCAGTGGTGGCTTCTGTGAGAGGCCGCCCAAAGCTTGCCCCATGTCCAACAGAACCAAGACGGACCTGCAGCTGTCTAACGCTCAGGCCATCATGGATGGTGGTAGCACCTCTGGCATGGTGTATTTGAGAAGGTAAGAAAGCTATTGCACAGAAATGAATTGCAGCCAGAGAAGAGAGGAGTGAGAGTATGTGAGAGAAACATCCCTGCATACACCAGGGTCAGTGGAGAAGGAAGGGGAGGAGGTGCAAAGCATAGCTTCTCATTCAGCCTTTGATGAAGACCATGGTGAGGCAGGCTGCCCCTCTGCAGCCCGTTGAGGTCCATGGGGGAACAGAGATCCATCTGCAGCCCACAGACAACCCCCGTGTCAAAGCAGTTGGAAGCCCAAGGGAAGCTGTGACTGTGTGGGAAGCCCATTGTGGAACAGGCTCCTGGCAGGACCTGTGTACTCATGGAGAGAGGAGCCCAGGCTGGAGCTTGTCACCCCACGGGGGACCCACGTTGGAGTCTCTTGCTGAAGTACTCCACCATGTGGAAGGGCCCATGCTGGAGCAGTTCATGAAGAACTGTGGGAAGAGTTTGTGTTGGGCAAGTTCATGGAGCAGTCTGCTGTGGGAGGGATCCCATGCTGGAAGAAGTCCTCCCTCTTTGAGAAGGAAGCAGCAGCAGAGACAATGTGTGATGAACTGACCACAAACCCCCTTTCCATCCCCCTGCCCTTCTGAGAGGAGGAGGTAGAGAATTGGGCATAAAGTTAAGTCGAGGAAGGACTTAAACACCTTCTCCCCACTACGGGGTGGGTTTCATGGTTAGGGTTTACTTCTTAGTGTCCTACTCAGATTTTATTGGTAAAAAACTAACTTCCCCAAGTCAGGTCTGTTTTTCCTGTGATGGTAATTGCGGAGTGATCCCTCCCTGCCCTTGTTTCTCTCCCCTGCCCGGCCAAGATGGGGAGTGATAGAGCAGCACTGGTGGGAACCTGGTGTCGAGTGAGGATCAGTCCATGTCCTAGGTTGAAGTATATTCTATTACCATCTCTGTTATCATCTGTTAATGGGCCATCAATGCCTCGCCCATGACTCAGAGATAGCTCCTTCCTGGACTATCTGCTGTTAATGGGCCCATCAGGCCTTATCACACGACTCACCATCCCATTGTGAGATGTTTTGCCCAGAGGGAGGAGACAACAATTCCATCCTGGATATAAGCTGAGACTCTGAACACCACAGGAGCGCTTACCTACTGGACTCCCAGAGGACAAGAGCTACCATTGGACTTTCTCACCCCTTTCCTTTTCATAGGATCACTGCTTCAACGGAACTGCTTTGCTTGGACTGCTATTACCATAGAGTGTCAAGGTGTATTCTGACTTTGTCAGTGTTCTTGTACTTCTGCATTTATTTATTTCTTTTAATTTTTTTTTCTCTATTAAATTATAATTCTGACTTGCGATCTCCCACTGGTTTGATTTCAAACTAGTACAGTCCACCATAACAAAGAATAAGAAAATTTGAAATTTATACAGTGAGTAGCTAGGCTGATTTCTTCTAGTATTTTCTTGTCTTTCATGCTTTTTTCTTAAGTTGGTAACAGTTGTAGACAGAGTGACACCGTGTGTTAAAGTGAAGAATTTCACTTTTCTTATTTCCCATTTCTTCTTTGGTATGCTCATCCTTTGCAATTTTTCTTTTTTTTTTATTATTATTTTATTTTAGTAGCTATCAAATGTTAAGATTATCTGTATGCTTGCTTTGTCGTGGTTTTTTATTTTTCATTTATACATACATGGAAAACTTCCACATGTACATTTACAGCTCACTAGTGTAAATGTCCTTGAAGAGAAGTTGCAGTATCAATAATTTATTTCATTATAAATTCGTGTTTAGAATTTGTTCAGCAATTTTAAGAAATGCCACAGCTGGAAACCCAGAGGGGTCTCCTTAGGAACAGAAGAACGTACTGTAAAGATCCTGATTGTGGGTATCTGTAGTAGATCTGTAATGTAGTGCAAGGAATGGAAAGGTTGTCCCTATTTCTGGGAAAAAGAGGTAAATGGCAAATAAATGAAAGGTGAAATTGGAAAGCAACATTTCTTAGGGAAAGGAAAAGGAGGTACTTTAGGCCAAAATGTGTAGAACACATTGCAGTCAGGGACATAAAAATATATAAAAGCAGTATTTTTCTATTGGTAATAGCTTCTGAGATTATTCAACATCCTGTAGGGTAAAGTAGACACTTGCATGTGTTAGTGTTACCTAGTCAAGAGCACTTGAGGGGCTGAGAAGTCAAATCTGATTTCAGGATGTGTGCTCCAGCCATGACTCCTCCTGGTGTCCAGGTGTCCAGGTGCTGCTGCCTCTGTGCATACAGGGAAGAAGGTATTCAGCTCCTAGGTGATGTTTTCTGCTTGAAGATCTTTTTCATTTCTCTTGAGGAAAAGGAATTATGCTGGATGGAAGTGCTGTAGAAGCCAAATCTGCCCAGGGCCTGTCAGTTAGAACACACGAGTCAGTCTGTGGGTGCTTTGAAGGAAGACAGAAGGTGTGCTACCTCGAAGAAAAACTTGGTTTCATACCATTGGTAAAGAAAAGGAGCTAGGCTGAGTCACAGGGGCTTCCTTGTTTGGTAACTATAGTGTATTCTCTGTTTTCCTCCCCTCTGTTTTTGTTTGTTTAGGTTGAATTTTCCTATCCTCCCCTAAAGCCTGGAGAAGGACATGATAGCCATAGTTTACCAGAGGAATGGAAGTACTTGCCATTTCTTGCCTTACCAGATGGAGCTCACAACTATCAGGAAGGTAAGGAAGGAGAGAGAAAAGTTGTATGTACGACTTCTGCTGCAACCTGGATTAAAATCTTGATACCCGAAGAGCTGATCAATGGTTCTGTTTACTATTAGACTTCCTGCAGTTTTTGTTTAAGTTGCAAAATATGTCAGCAGTGATACGTTTGCTTCAAAATATAATGTAAAAGTAAATCATAAATGTGTACCTCCTATATCAAGAAATGAGATGTCAATAAAAACTAAAGTGTTGCGTATTAATTGTGTAGAGTTCTAGCACAAAGCAAGGCTGCTGGCTTTCTCAGAAGTTTTTTGAAAGGTGAATAAACTGTAGAGGAAAACCTACTCCAGTTTTGAGGTGAGGGAAAAATAAAATTCTAAAATTCAGCTTTATGATGTGTGTAGTCATTATGATTTTTTTCCCCTCTGCTAATTTAAAGATTCTTAAAATGACATATAAATCATTTCATATCAAGAGAATGGCATGAGCTTTAGTGTATTTGTCAGCAGAATGAAGATAAAAGCATTCCTTTGTCATACAGTTACCAGCAAGTTCACTGCAGTTTTTATTTTGTTTAGTATTACATTTATTTCTTTATTTGACAGCAGTACTGCTCATCACTGTGACATTTATATTCATGTTTAGTTGTTTCATCTTTTTTTTTATGCAGATCAGTAAACAAGACACTTGAATAAGCAAAATCACAGAAACCCTTTAACATGAATGTTAATAAGACTTTTTTTTTTTTAACTCTGTATACTTATCTTCCTAATTTTCCAGCTTCTGGAGGCCTCATTTGGAAGCAAAGAAAGACCTAACAAAATAACTCCCTTCCTGGTAGCAATTAAGAGTCTCTCTGACTCCACTCTTGTTGAGTTTCTTTGTTAAATATATAACAAGAAGTAGGGTACATTCAGAGCTGGGAGAAGCACATGCAGCTGCACTTATCTGTTCTCTTTTGTCTCAGTACCCTCCCAGTTCATGCTCAACTCTGAGCATCTTTATTGCTGCACCAAAAGATTATCAATGTGTATTTTTTGGTAAGGAAAATGGAAAAAAAAAAAGACTTGGGAGCAAAACTGTTACATATCCTTGTGTTTTGTGGCAAGAATACACGTGAACTTGAAACAGTCAAATAGGTTTCAAATAATAGTTATGTTACATTTGCTGTGACTTAGTTAGAAATATGTTTTTTGAGCTTTAAACTAATGCTGTTGGATAGTCGCATTTTTGTAAATAGAATGACTTGGTACAGGAAATACAGGCTTTCTAAAACCCCAGGTAATCTTCATCACATAAACCTGTTCAAGGAAGTAAGCTTTGTTACAAACAGTCCCTCTCTCTGGGACATAATGCACAAGGGATTGTCTCTTATGCTCATTTTGTTGCTATGAAGCAAACAAAAAATTAATAGTTTGTTTCAACCCAGATTTCACTCATGTTTTGAGACAAACAGTTGTCCTCTCTTTTAATCAGGATCATCAGTTGACCTACAGACTAAATAAGAGGCTGTTGTCAGAATGTCTGCATTAGACCAGGTGGAGATTCTTCCACAAAGTATCTTGCAATCTGAAAGCTAATTTGGGTCCAGGCATAGCTTTGTAGGTGACTTTGTTGTTTTGGGTTTTTTTAAGTCTCAGAAAATAAGCACACCAGTATTTTCACCAGTAAGCCTCATATAAATAAGTGATGCTGGAAATAAATGTACTGAACTCTTGTTACTGACTTACAAAATAGTCTTTCCCTTTCCACAGACACCGTGTTTTTCCATTTGCCACCGAGATGTGGGGATCGAACCACAGTATATGGCGTCTCTTGCTATAGGCAGATTGAAGCAAAGGTAACTTTCCAAGTTGTGAATTAATTGTATTAATTAAATAATCAGCTTGATGCGTTAACAGCCCTAAAATTCAGTGGCTTGCATTGCACTTACAGTCAAACTTCACGATCAGTTTATGTTGAAAGTCTGTGAAAATGTGCATGGTAGGTAGCTACAGAACTTGTGAACTGTTCTTTCCCTTGCATCAGTGGGCATATTGTGATGTTTTGAAATGTTGAAGGCAGTTGAAAAACCTCTTTTGTTTCTTGAGAGCTAATCCAGGCATCGGCACCAAGGAGCAAAATGTAGCTGACAATCTGTCAGGCAGCCAGGTCATGTTTCCAGGAGGTCGGCCTCTTGGGTGGAAAAAGTTGAAATTTCTCCATTGTATCATCGTGAAGAATTTGAGTGTTTCCTGGGATCTGACCATGCAGATGTAGGGATGTTTCTCCTCTACTGTCTCCTTTGCCAAAAGTACACTTGCAGAGTAGTACCTCATTCATATTCTCCCCATTCACAGCAACTGCTTATTGATACTGAACTTTTAGCAGTAAAGCTGAAAAATTGAGGTGAGCCACCTGATCACATTGGGGATATTATGAACTGGATTTACTAAAATCAGCCCTTATTTTCAAAGTAGTAATGATAGTATGAGCTATGTCCTTAGAGTTGAGAAGATACTACAAATTTCTTTAAAAATTATTTCCTTTTACAGTGAAATGCCAAGAATGCGGGATGTGATGTGGGTTTGAGTTTTAATTTGCATGTTCTGAATGCAAGGCTCATTTATGTACTCTGTTTTTGTGTTAATCATACCTTGATTGTATTTCAAGTTCCTGTTTATGCTCTAGGAGAAATTTTACATGTGCAGTTTTTAATTCTGTTTCTTTTGAACTAAATCCATGTTGGTTTTTGTTCACTCATGTTTGCAGCCAGTCTTCACTGTATTCTGTGATTTAGGGTCTTGCTGTATTGAACTATGCATTAACTTGGCTTTATTGTGCTCTTAATTTCAGTTTAAGCTGTTTAGTACCCAATTAGGGAGATAAGTAGATGTTTAAGATGAACTCTTTGGAACAAGTAGAATGAAAAATAGTGTGTTTCATATGACAGCTCTAGCTCTCTTTCCATCTGTCCTTTTTGATATGTGAGCCACAGTCCACACGTTGTTTTGTACAGTTAAGTGAATCACTTGTCTGTATTTCTGCCCCCACCATTTCTAGGTTTGCTGTTAAGTGCTAGAACCATTTGGTCTGGCTGAAAACGTAGCTGATTCTGTGGATGTTACCTCCTTTAATTTATGGCTGGCTCAGAGAAAATCCTCAAGTATGAATCAAAATATTTCTAGGCAAGGACTTTTCAATCTGGTCCATTTTCACAGATAATGTTAGAGAAGAGCAAGTGTTGTATTCTGGCATCTCTCCTGTTACATCACCCTGAGATAAAATGCCGTTGCTTTTTCCAGGCTGTTGCCTTTTTCTCATGGTAGTGTCTTTTAAACAGTCCTTTGCCTATCATCTCAGCTGCATTTAGATCACTGGTCACAACGAGATGAGAATATAGCTCTGACATGTCAGTGTTATAACCCTTTTTACTACATAGAATCATAGAATCATCATAGAATGGCTTGGGTTGGAAAGGATCTAAAAGATCATCTAGTTCAAACCGCCTACCATGGGTAGGGATGCCACCCAACCTTGACCGGGTTGCTCAAGGCCTTATCCAACTTTGTCTTGAACGTTGCCAGGGATGGGACATCCACAACTTCTCTGGACAGTCCAGAGTCTCCTGTGTTGCTTGCTGCCAGCTCTATTGCCATCCCAGGGGCTGTCCATGTGGTTGAATTTCCTCATTGGGGTGAGAGCTTGTGAGCATGATGCTTCCTGTAGCTGAAGCCAAAAGGGCTTGTGGAGAGGTTACCCCTGTTGTGTCTCTAGTTGGTCCTGTCCTTGATTTGTACCCACAAGCTCTCAACTTGTTCATAGCTGTTTCTCAGAGGCAGCTCTTCACAGTCTGTCTGTTCCTTAACACAGGGGACAACACCTGTTCTCCTTCTTCCCTGTCTAACCCTTCTTCAAAGGAAAGGGCATACTTCTAAAAGGAAAGTGCAAAACATTGCATGGCTTGTATATTCCATCATTGGAGGTAGCCAGTTTTGGGATTTTGTTTAAATAGAGGGTTAGATGTGACAACTAGACTTGCAAATTTGAAACGTGTGTGGGTAAAAATACTGTAACATTTCTTAGGCATTGAAGGTACGGCAAGCGGACATCACCCGAGAAACAGTACAGAAGAGTGTCTGTGTTCTCAGTCAGCTGGTAAGAACGATTGTTTAACTCTCAAAACACTTTCTGGTAACTTTAACAGTTATTGTTCTTCCAAATTCTTATTTGGAACACTTTACTCCAAATATCTCTCTTAGTCTTTGTAGAGGGTAACTGAATACTGAAGTAAAATTGAATCAGAAGGCTCTTCTGGCATTTGAGTGAGCTACCTTGAATTGTATCTCCTTGTAAGAGTAACTGGAAAAGTGTCTGCCTGTCGTCAGAGATGAGGATACTTATTTCCACTTTTGTTTCTTCTTAAGTGCTACTAACTCTATTTCCTGTGTTAGAATTGGGGGGTTTGGCTGATATAATCCTAGGATGGTTAGGGTTGGAAGGGACCTCAAAGATCATGTAGCATAAAAACTGGAGAGAGTGGCTATTGACAGCTGTGGAGGAGGTTTTGAGATAGTCACACATGCAGCATGCTCTTGTTTTGAGGAATCATCTTTTATTTCTACCCATTCAGCCAAAGCTGCTTGTCATGAGGCTGGGAACAGAAATTCTTTAGGTGCTTAAAGCTGAAGAAAGAACTTACTGGAGCTGTATGTTAAAGCAGGAAAGTACTTTGCCAGAAAGATGTTAAGTGGTGGTATGGTACATGCAAATGGAAAGAAAATGGAATTATCATCATTAAAAATGAGCACAGGATAAAGATGGTGGGAGTTAGCCACTGAAGACTGCTCATCCATGAACTCTATGAGTAATAATGTGTCAGTATTGCAGGATAAGCATGGGAGAAGATTAAAGTTCAAAATGAATGACTTAGTAGTTTTGTTCACTTGCTTTTGTGTTTGTTTTCCTTCCAAGCCTTTGTATGGGTTACTTCAGGCGAAGCTGCAGCTCATTACACATGCGTATTTTGAAGAAAAAGACTTCTCACAAATTTCAATTCTAAAGGTAACTTTGCAGTAATGGCCACACAGAACAAAGCTTTCAGTGTATGGCTACAAACTTCAGCATTTTTAATTAGTGCTCAAATACTCCCTTTGGTTCTGTCATTCAGTTATTCAGCTTTTGTAATATCTTAACATGAACTAAATGTAGTACCTTAATCTGACAGAGACTTTCTGGTCAACTTTCTGATTTGTAATGGAATACAAGAACGAGTGTGATTCTCAGCCTGTATCTCCATGGACTCCATCAGTAAAATTTTACTTTATTTCTTGGATAAGTCGTTGAAATCCTTGAATAACTGAATTTTATTTATTCTCCATTTTGTGTAACCATGTGTCATTAACAACTTCTGGGGTTTTTTTGCCTCTGTTCTAACTTTTACAGGAACTCTATGATCATATGAATAGTTCCTTGGGCAGTACTTTGCTAGAAGGGTCACAAGTTTATCTTGGTAAGTGACTTGTTCCGTACAAGCAGAAGAGATAATGTTGCACTAAATGACACATGCCTTTCCTGAGATAATTTGTTTATGTGCATCAACAGATTAAGCTGTGGAGGTCTGTGTGCCTGCATTTCTTTATTAATGGATTTAAATAAATGTAAAATGGAGTGTTGCTTTCATAGTAGGGATTACTTGAAAGCCGTGTTACTTCTTGACCTAACAGTAACTGCTTGTCTGCTTTTGGAAAACAGTACGTGCTTGATTTTTAGATTTAGATGGTCAAGCTTTCATCTACCTGTTATTTGGGATATCTGCCACCTGATTTTGACTCTTCCCCATGTTTTCTGAATGCACAGTGTAATATTTACTTCAGTGTTTCTCTGTTGCTCTGTGGCAGCCAACAGGAGTTAACTCAGAGCATGTCTATTATTAATCTTTGCTGTTGATTTAACTCTTGCTCCTGCTCAAAAGAATTTTGTGTGAGTTCTGCTATTGAAATAACCAGGTTCACATAGAATCCCTCCTGCTGAAAAATGGTGACAAGAAGTAAGTTAGTATCTGTATTAGCTATTAAACTGTAATAATTGCTCCCTTTTTGATATCTCAGGTCTGTCTCCTCGGGATCTTGTTCTCCACTTTAGACACAAGGTAGGCATTCTCTGCTAGATACATAAAGGATGGCACCTATTTTAGGGAGTAAAATACTATATAAAAAACAGGAAAAATAAACGTGGCTAGCCATATCTGAACTAGGAGTAAGAAGTCTGTTTTCCTAAGTGCTCCTGGTTACAACCTCCTGATTTTTCTTCCCCTTCCACCTTCATAACCTCAGTGAAACTACGTTCCAGACTGAGGAGTTTTTGTTGGTCTGAGGGATTCCTCAAGATTTCTGAGTCTGCATGACATTTTTCAGTCTTGTCCCAAAGTGCAAGTGGTATCTCATTTGTAGTCTTGTTTCTATTTCTCATCTCATGAATGTGATAGAAGAGTATTGCAAAAGTCTGTGCAGACACAACTTGGAGCATTTTCCCCCGTATTTAGTCATTTTTGTAGCTTCTGCTGTCATAGAACCTGAGGGGACTTGCACTTTGCCTTCTTTTTTCTACTGACTCTTGAAATTGACTGCGTATCCTATAGCTAAGGTACAAAAACCATTTAGAATCATTAATTGAGATGCATCAAGGGTACAAGTTGGAGAATCTGGACTTTGTGGTGCGCTTGTGCCTGCTCAGTAGATGTTTTGGGGAGAACTCATTTTTGTTTAGCTTCACATGTCTGCCAGTCATGCCCCAGAAACATCTGTGTGTTTCCTTGAGTGTAGAGAGTCTGGACTGCCACTTAAGATCTAGATGCCTCATCTGTACATACCTAAAATTAGGTGAGGTGAATGATATTCTTTGTATTTTCCCTGATTCTTTTCAGTATTTCTATGGAGGAACTCTTTTATGTTTATGCAGTTTACTGTTTTTTAAAATCCTGGAATTGTACAACATGTTCTTTCTGATAAGATATGTATGATTCAGATTACACAGTTCTTGTTTGTGGAGGGCTTTTTTTGTGCATCTCATGCTATTTTTAAGTATGTGCTCAGGTGGAGAAAGGGTGTTGGAACAGTTGTTTACACTGGCCAAATGTATTTGATCATTTGACAGCTACACAGTGATTAACATGAAACCTTAAACAAGAGATTATGCTTGCACAGTGTTTTTGATAAACAGCACTGGTTCACTTACCATGTTTTTTCTTTTTTGTGTTTTTTCAGGTCTTGATCCTTTTTAAACTGATTCTTCTGGAGAAAAAGGTAATACTTTGTAAGCTCAGGCAGGTAATTGAAATAGAAAAGCAATTATTAATTTCTTTTTCATGTATGAAATAGAGAATCTGAAGTAATATCAAAAACTTTGCATCAATATATATAATCTGGGTTATTAGGCCAGAAGTAACTGCTGTGTGTTGATGTATAAATTTGCCTCCACTTCTGCCCTGTCCACATCTCACCTTATTGATAGCTGTCCCAGCCAGACTAAGTAAAACATGATGAAATGTGAGCAGAGAAACTTAACATACTGTAAAAGATAGGAAAGGATACACAGCTTGCAAATGGGTACCTGCATGAAGGAACTGATAGGAAATGTGGGTACTTTAACAGGGCACATACAGCTTTACAGGGATTCAGTAAGTAGAACTTCTGGCTCACACTTTAAATAGACACGCCAAAGGAAACGAGTGCTAGAAGGGTCCTTGAGACCTGAATTGCATGGACACCTGCAGGAGGCAATGTAAAGTGCCATATCTTTTAGGTCAGGCTGAACTCTGATTATAAATCAGTAAAAATGTTTCAGTTCGAGGCCCAGTGTTTGCCTTGGGCTACCTTACTGCCTCAGAAGCTGTGCTATCTTAGTAATTGAAGTGTAATATGCAAAATATGAAAGCAGATGTGAAACAGAGACATTTGTTTTCTTCTGTGTACATGCTAATGGCCTAGAACAAGAACCTGAGTGAAATGACTGTAACAACTGCCAGACACACATTTATGTAGGGATTTTGTCTTGTTTTGGTTTAAGAATTTTGTTTAAAGTTTTGTTTCATTTTCTCAAATGTTACTTGTCTTCAGTGAACCTGCTGTGTTAAAACCCAACTACTTCAGAGTGCTGAGAGGAATGTTAGAATTTCCTGTTAGCTGCAACTGAAGTCGGTAGGGTATAATCTATCAGATATCAAAAGAGTTGTGAGGTTTTTTAAGTCTATATCCAAGGCCCTAGGTATCTTTTGTGAGGCAGTAAATACACTATTATATGTTAAAATAGAAGTAGCAGCTTCTCCAGAGCTTTTGCACTTGTCACTTAATTCTGTAAGTTAGATATACCTAGACAGGACTAGATACTTATGAGAATAAATGCAGTTTCTGCATTAAAGAGCCATATGCTGAAGATGACTATATTAAAGGCTATGCAAAAGGTATACTTGAGCAAATATAATTATGCCATAATAGGAGTACACGTGTTGAAATGTATGTAATCAAGGCTCAATATGCAAACATTTTCCCAAAAATAACTTAATTCACTCTGAGAGTCTACAATGATTTGTTTTTAAAATGAACTCTAAGTGGAAACAATATTTTTGGGTTGTCTATAAATTATCTCTGTTGATCTGTTTAAAATCTTACAATAACATTTCACCAGGTCAGTTCAGCATTTGAACATACACATTACTGAGACACAGTTCTTTGCTGAAACTGCTCAAACCACAAGGCACAAATGCACAGGAAGAGAGGAGGGGGAGGGTTTCTCAAGCATGTTCATATTACTCAAGCATATGAGATTGTTTTGCAAGTAACTGAATGCTTATGGAACAAACCTGCAGGTTGCTTTGTTTCTGTTTTTCCCTAAGCTGCAACAGGAAGACAACACTTGCAATTTCAAAAGAAAGTTCTGGTTTTCTGGCACTCTCTGTTGTTTTCTGGCAGATGTTAAGGTTCCAGAATAACTGTGGGAATCTGTATGTTCAAAGACGTTAAATATAAAATTCAAGAAGCCACTAATAATGCCAATTTTCCTTGAGCTGAAAAACGCCACAGACCAATTTCCTTTAATCCGTAGCAATTTGGTTGATGTTTTTCCACAGGCTAAAAGAATTTTTTTTCACCTCTCAGCTGTTATTAGGCTGGAAGACTACTTCCAGATGGCGATCATTTGACTTTCTGCTGCCAGGACCACCCAGTTTGCTGATGTAAATGCTATGGGCCATATAGTGGGGTTAGGAGGGGTAAGGAAGTGTGCACCCTTGCAGGCAAAAAGATGGCAGAGGGACCCGATGGGACAAACACAGAAAAGTATTTGCCTAAGTAAGTGGTCTGCCCAAACAACCTAGACTGGAATAGATTTCTTAAAAACAAGGTACTTCTTTGTAGGCTTAATTATTTCTGTAGACTTAAAAATAAGTGTGGCAAGGAATGCATGGTGTCTGAGAATCTAAACCTGTGGGAGTATCATAGGGTTTCTGTTGTAGTGCATTGCTATTATATCATGCATTATACAGCAGCAGCTTAAAAGAAGTTAGACTTTTTATTTCCATTAGGAGTCAGCCAAAACTCTTTCCACAAATGAGCTGCTTGTTCTTCTCGTCATGCTTTTTCAGTGGTTGTTGCGATTTGAACTCATCTATCTTGTACAATTTTTAATGTGTTTAAGATAATTTACAAAGTCTCTTTCTAGATGAGATACTATTAAACATCATTTGGTCTGTGTTAAAACTGTATGGGTCTTTTTCTTGGTTCCATCAATTCAGTAGCTTGTAGACTGGCACACGCAAGTAGAACATGGATTATTATTCACAGAATCACAGAATCCAAGAATCACATATTGGAAGGGATACACAAAAGTCATTGAGCCCCTCTCCTGACCCTACTCAGGACCATTCCCCAGAGTCACCCCATGTGCCCAAGAGTATTTTCCAGTCTCTTCTAAAGTGTCCTCCTAGCTTACAGCAGAAGTCTCTCATTAAGTCTGAGTCTGGCATTTTTAATTTCATCATATACCTATTAAACTGGACTGTAAAGTCATCAAGTTAGATCATTCTATATTCCTTTGCTTTCTTGATTCCTCGTAATGCTCATGTTTGGTTTTTTAGTAGTATTGTGCTGATTAAGGATGTAAAAATGGCATTGTTAAACAACTTGACTTTGGGGAATTTTGGGGTTTGGGTTGTTTTAGTGGGGGTTGTTGGTTGGGGGTTTTTTGCATTGTTTTTTCTTTTCACCCTTTGGTTCCCTCTGAAGGCCTATTTTGGAGGAATTTCAGTAATAATATTCAGTCGGGCTTCTGTTTCTTCTTTCATTGATAGCCTTTGACACCCCCTTTTGAATGCCAAACTAATTTACTAATCCCAGTCTCTCTGATTTAACTCAGGAGATGCTTTTTTCCCGTGTTATGCCTAAAGTGCCAAAGTAACCAAAGTTATTACCAGTCATGTCTTCTGTCTCTAGAAATCTTCTTTTGTTACATAGGAATATACCTGTAATAAATGCATGCAGCATTTATCCTGTTTTTCATTTATCTACATATCCTTAATATCACTCCTTAGAGAGATGTTTTTGCATAGTTTTTTGTCAGAGTTCTGGAATGGAGATTATTTGGCTGCTTTGATTTACAACAGACATTTTAATGTACTACAAATGAGCAAGAATTTATGTGACGTGCCAGGAACAACTTTTTTCTGTCAGTCACTCAGTAACTGGATCAATTTAAAAAAAAAATCTTAAAAACTGACAGAAAAATCTGCATCACTGTCAAATGTGTTACACATGTGTGTTTGTCTATATATATGACATATATTAGTAATTTTATAAAATACAAGGATACTATAGACATATTTAAATATTTGCTTTGAACTATTTAAGAGATTTTGTTAGTAAGCAGACTAATACAACATAAAAAGCAGTGCCTTGGATAGTTTGCATGTATTCCGTCTTTTTCATGCTTAGTAATTTTATTTTTCTCCTTCTCCCCTCCCTAATTCCCCATTCCTCTCTTGCATTCTCTCTTCCTCCCATTCCCCTCCCTTCTGCCACCAGGTGCTGTTTTACATTTCCCCTGTAAATAGATTGGTGGGAGCTCTGATGACTGTCCTGTCACTGTTTCCTGGTAAGAAGAAAAGCTTAGACTTCGTTGCATATGTGTTCTAGTGATAACTGAGACTGACTGTATTGTGTCATTTGGAAATCAACTTACAATAAAGTTAGGTTGACATGTTGCTTGAAAAATGGGTGACTTGTATGCATGTCCATGTGCTATGTACACACCTAATACTTAGAACTTGCACTTTATGGGTTATTTCTTGCTCTTAATTGAAGCAGCTGGATTTTCTGTATTGCCTATGGGTGACATAGATGAGACCCTGAATAAGTCACACATTCCTGCTGAGTTCCTTAAAAAACAAAAATACAAACTTCTCTCTTCCTTCTACATGCACTCTTAAAAAAACCAAACAAACATAAACCCTAACCTTCTCAAAACAAGATGTTGGGGTAAATTCTTGAGGAGAGAAAGTGTGGGGTTTGCGTTTGCTTGGGTTTTGTTGGGTTTTTTTAACAGACTGCTCCCCCTCCAAAGCAGTGTTTTAAAATATGATTTCCACTCTGTGTGCAAGAGCACTTTGTTCATTATTTTTCACAAAAGTCACTTAAATTTCTGTTGAGATGCTGATATTCATGTGTGCTATGGCTTTCCAGGTATGATTGAACATGGTCTTAGTGACTCCTCACAGTACAGACCAAGAAAGAGCGTTTCAGAGGACGCTGGCTTGCAGGAAAACACACTGCAGTTAGATAACTATGTTCCTGTATCTGCTGCTGATACTTCAAACGCAAACTTGGGAATGGGAAAGGGAGGCAGGAAGATGGCAGGAAACGCTTCACTGGAAGGTCAAAAAACAAGGTCAAATGTGCCTTTCTCCCAGTCAGAGAAGACTTGCAATGGAGCTCAGTCCTCCAACGGTACTGTGCAGCGCTTGAAAGTCCCTTCACGCGCTTCTCCAGTGTCCTCTGAAAGTGACTGGGAGACCTTGGATCCAAGCATTTTAGAGGAGGCTAGTTTGAAAGAAGGCGAACGTGAAAATGCAGCATCAGAACAGGCTGAAAGTCTCGTGGGCAAAGGCACGAGCTCAGAAGGCCTTCCAATCACCGTGCAGCCCCAGGCAAACACAGGACACACGGTGTTTGTTCAGGGACTGGTATCTGGGTTGGAAGAGGACCAGTATGGGATGCCACTGGCTATTTTTACAAAGGTAAGCATGTTCTTTGTGGTGCCTGGTAACTCATAAAGACATCTCTTTTTCAGAAGTGGATAATTTGGTTGCTGAACCCCAGGTGGACAGTAGGGTACTACAAAACATGTGAGTACAGTGTCTGGCAAGTGGCTGTGCTCCTAGGCAGGTGGAAAGGCACGAGTGCACGTCTGGGAGGATTGTGTACATGCACATTCGATGCTTCACTTTTCTTTCATATGTATACTTAAATACTGTTTGCAGTTCTACATGATGGTAAACTGTGACCTCCCTGTGGTTAATAACTTGTATGTATCAGTGCCTACTGTTTTCTTTTACTCTGAAGAATTGTTGACCTAACCTATAGAGGGCAAGATCACAGTGCTTAATAAGTGTTTAGATATCTTACTCTAAAGTAAGATTCTGAAAGCTCTTATCTTTTCTGACACCTAAGCCTATGTTTTTCCTCTTACATATATATATATGTGTGTGTGTGTGTGTGTGTGTGTGTGTGTATTTTTAAATGTGTGTGTATAGATGCACAAAATGTGTATATAAATGCATGTGTATATATATATACCCAGACCAAAAGTAAGATCATATTTCACTCTTCTGCACGTGACAACTCTTCCTGTTTGACTGTGTCTCTTTATCTGTGCATGGTGCCGAGCTGCTGAATTTTAAGCTTGCACTGATGTCTAACTGAACTCCAGGTATTCCAGAGTCTCTGTAAGGGCTCTGACAGGCACAGTCAGGTAACAAGCAATAGGGCTGGCTACTAGGGCTGGTTTCTCATTAAAAAAAAAGGGACGATGCATCCTTTCTGAAAATACTTTAGTCAGTAAAAGAAGTGAAATAATACATTTTATCATTTTGTTTTTAATGTAATAAACCTTTAGATGGACATTTCCCTGTAGTAGAAGATAAAAGATAAAAGATTCAGATTTATTTCCTCAAGCTGATGAGGTTCAAAGTGGTTATTCTTCCTTTGGAGGGGTTAATTTGCATTTCCTTTCACAACCTTGTATTTGATGATTGTGTTTGAGCTTCTCACTGTGGCTTTCCTTGGCAATGGTGCATTGTGTGTGCCCACGTGAGCAGCTCAGATGTCATTGCCCTGTGTTGCCTCATGTCACCGTTAGAAATGCTGCTTCATCAAAGATCTGCAGTCTGGTGTTTGTCCTTATGATCTGTCTAATAAGAACAAGGGCCTGTAAATTGTATTTAGTCTAGTTCTATTGAAAATACCAGGTTGAAAGTAAGACTAAAGTAATTGATAAGGTGGCCTACAAGTGCAAACTTCTGTTTGCTACTAAATTCATAAAATAGAACACAATTTTAAGGAAGCTGACAGTGTCTACATGTTTACCTTTTGTTTCACAAAGGCATTCTTCACTTGAGTTTGTCTAATGTAATTAAAGCAGAAAAGGTTTTACATGTCTGAGTTAGCAGAAAAATATGTTTCAAATTTACAGTTTTAACTACTTACTGGAAAGGTTATATCTCTTTCAGAGCTCTCATCTTAGGGTTATTCTATGCCATACCATGGAAAGAGCAATAAATCTGACAAATTTGAATGGGAGGAGATTTGCCTCGGTGGCGTATTATCCAAACACATCTGAGCATAAGGAAAATAGCTTGTGATGCTTGTTTCTTTAGTACCAGTTCTGTAAGATCTAATAGTCATTTCATTTGCACTCTTTTAGAAAAGAATGGAACATGTTCACAGAAGTAAAAGTTGTTATACTTCCAAATGTGCATTTGGAAATTGACACTTGATACTTTAAATAGTGAAAGATTTCCCAGACTTTACTACTTAAGTATACCGTAATTAAACCTTCCTTTGTCAGCTTCCTAAGCTGTGTTTTTTAAAAATTTTCCATTTTAGGTTGGTGATTCCTCTCAAAGCACTGTTGTTTCTTTGACACAGGCTGTTTGTTTTCAGTTGATAAGTGCTTGTCATCTGGAAGGCCATCCCTGTGTCTAATATAACAAAAGGGAATAGTTTTGCTACTTTCTTCCATATGTTTCCAGTTACCACATACTGTGTGATAAAGTGTATGTGCTCTTTGTTTCTGTCCAGTGTGCCATTAGTCCTAGTGAATAAATTGCTTTGTGCTTTGTGCAGTTGAACAGCTGGAATTAGACTTCAGGGGTATGTTGATCCTGTATTTAAAAGAAAATTACCTGCATCTGCTTCTGAGTGATCTCTCAATGACTAACTGAAAAGCTTTTCTCAAAATGTTTGGTTTGTTGGGGTTTTTTTTTTTTAATTAGCATGTAGGATACCAGATTAATTTAGAACCATGAAATGGCTAAAAAGCACATTGTATTGCTTTCTGTCCTGCTCCTTCTTAAACTAGACATGCATATGCTTATCAAAAATTGGTTTCCATCTTTGGATTCTGGAAATCACTACCCACAAAAGGTGGATAGTAGCCTGTAACTTTCTTGCGTTATATTCCTCACAACTGCCAGAACTGTAGAGAAGAATCCTTATCTCTGTTGACTTCTTGCCTATAAATTGACCTGAGACCTTACTGTTACTGCTCTTAGACTGCTTACTCTGGTGCTTTATAAACACATTTATTCCCATCCTTTGCCTTGTATTTCAGTTTCAGTCCTGAGACTAAAAGGCAACACAGTCCCTTGAAAAATTTAATTCATGTCATACCCGGTGGCTTCGCTTTGTAACTATAATGTAGCAAAACAATAGGTAGTTGTGGTTGAAAATATGCTGGCTTTTATTATTAGGAAAAACTCCTGAATACAGACTATTTTTTTAATGTTCATTCTCTAAATACCTCTGTTTCTCTAGGGGTACCTCTGTTTGCCATACATGGCACTGCAGCAGCATCATCTCCTGTCAGATGTGACAGTCCGTGGCTTTGTTGCGGGAGCTACCAATATCCTGTTCCGTCAGCAGAAACATCTGAGTGATGCAATTGTGGAGGTATGGACCTTTGCTTCTGAACTTCTGGAACTGGGGGGCCAGGGAGGAGGCAGAGGTTGCATTTTAAACACAGCTTTAAAGTTCCACATGCATGCCCAGATTTTGAATTCCTTCCATGTGAAATAAGTTCTCAAATGCAGAAGTTTGTTAAATTTCTGTGATTAAAAGGATAGGGTTAGAAGAGCTGTGCAAAACTAATATACATGTTGTTATAAATATTCCGATATTTAAATTTGCAGGGCACTTGTTACATTTTGTTTTGCTGCTGGTGTAATCTTATTTTTTATGTCCTGGGGTTTTTTTTCATGGCTTTGTAATAAGGTCTTTAAAAGGTAAGTTCTTGCAGCTGAGAAGCAGATATGGTTGGATATTGATACTGACTTCCTTCTGATTTAATTAAGAGGACAAAAGAATAGTCTCTAAAAAATTACTATATCCCTTCTAGCAAATAGACACAACTGTATAATCAGCATTTAGTAGCCTAAACTAGCTCCATATATGTGATCAACTTAATAAACTGAGGTGATAATCAAAGGAAAATTCATGTGAGCAGCAAACTTCCCCCGCCAAATCCTGTCAAATAAGCAGCTTTTACTATGTGCCAGGGAAATGATCAGGTTCTGGATATATCAGAGCAGTATCTGGCTTTCTGAGAATAGTTAATTCATTATTTCTTTGGCCATTTATTTCTTCTTGATGTCTTGGGGGTAATGAGGTTTTAGATTTAGGTGTCAATATGTAGTCGTAGAATAGGTTTATTTAGATAAATGTTTACCCTTGGAATTATTTCAAACAGATAGAAGATGCTCATGTACAAATCCACGATCCAGAACTGCGTAAGATCCTGAACCCAACAACTGCTGACCTAAGATTTTCGGATTACTTGGTGAAGCATGTTACTGAGAACAGAGATGATGTTTTCCTTGATGGCACCGGATGGGAAGGAGGAGATGAGTGGATCAGGGCTCAGTTCAGTGCTTATCTTCATGCACTGCTTGCTGCTGTGCTGCAACCAGGTAGAAAAGATACCTTGTGGGGGACAGAGATGAGGAGGGGTGTAATGAGCATTGGCTTTGTTGCTGTAAATGTGGGCCTGTCATTGGATCTCTCTCTGCCTAAGGTTTCATTTTAGGCTTGGATATATCCTTGGATAGCCTTGTTATTCCTTGACAAGCTAATTACTAATACTTAGTTCACAGCCTTAGAGACACTTTCTTCTTAGGCTGTCTCCTTCTGCTTCATTTAATTAAGTTTTCATCATTAAAAGTACCTGAAACCCCATATAAGATGAGACTGTTTCGAACTTGAACATCTTACAGACTGTATTGCAATCTGAAGTTAATTTTGGGAAACTAATTGGATGCAAGGAGATACGAAGTTAAATGACTGTCTTCAGGAAGTTTGACTAGACTGTTAGAGCTTTTTTCCCTTCTTGCCATGGTCCTAGGTAGGGATTCACATAAGTGAAAGGTGTCAACTACAGTTTTGATAAGCTTTTGTTTCCTGGAGCTCAACGTTTTTTGCTTTAGCTCAGAGGAATTCTCTATGTACCAGCCTTTTGTGCAAATATAAGAGTCAATATTTTATTTGTGGAAAATGTTTAGTCTGCCCAGCACTTGTGCTGTTAACTTCATTCTTATAATGATTTTTCTCTATTCACACCAATTAACAAATCCAAATTTTGTTCTGTGGTATTTGTGACAAAACATGGGATTGCGAACTTGAATTTAAAGTCTGGAAGATGCCAAGTTCTTGGTCTGACAATATTAATATTTTAAGGTGATTACCTAGTTGATACAAAATATTAGGGTTTTCCGGAGACTCGAGGTGTTCCACTGCCTGGCTCTAAAATTATT
This sequence comes from Serilophus lunatus, assembly GCA_013399895.1. Taxonomy (NCBI): domain Eukaryota; kingdom Metazoa; phylum Chordata; class Aves; order Passeriformes; family Eurylaimidae; genus Serilophus; species Serilophus lunatus. Next base: position 962,014 of record VXBA01003365.1, read on the forward strand.
TCCTATACTCTTCTGTGTTTTAAAAGGGTCATTGTTATGATAACAGCAGTGTCTGCTGTAGTTTTGGAGTGTATTTGGGGGCTACTAAATTTGAATGAGCAATAACAAATAACAGCAAAGCCCAGTGTATCTGACCAAGACCAGTGCAAATGGTGTTTTTGTTCTTGGCTGCTAGGTGTCTGTTCTCATCTCTTTCCTGTCTTTGACCAGGGAATAAGTCAAGAGACATATGTTTAGATGACTTTTTTTTTTTTCCCCCCAGTTGAGCTCTTTACTTATAGCTTTATAAATAAATTAAGAAATCTATTTTTTAAGTTTTTATTTTTCCCCTCTTGTCCTGGAATTGTATATTTTGGACACTTTAAAATAAAACATTCTTGAAGTAGCCAGTTCTTAGTATGGAGGTTTTAATCGTCTTTGACTTGATAAGAGCATGATATTTTTCTTTACACAGAAAAAAGCAATTTAACTTGTCTAATGAATTTTTGCAAATCCTCATCTTTATTTTAATTTATTAGACAACGAAAAGACTTTGTCAGACTTTGGAACTGCATTTGTAGCAGCCTGGAAAAATACCCACAACTACAGAGTATGGAATAGCAACAAGCATCCAGCTCTTGCAGAGGTAAATTCTAGGTAAGGAAATGTTTTAGCATTTACTCTAATTCTGGGCAATAGTTTTATGAAGAAAAATACATCCAGAGTCAAGAGACATGAAACTTGTTCAAGTTGACTGTTGGCTGTCCCCAGCTATAAGAAGTTTGTCATTCCTCAGGAATTGTCCTCAAATGGTTCTGCTTTTTATTAATTGCTTCCAGGTGTACAGGGAGTAGCTGTGTCCAGGGTTGTCACTAATGGGTATGGAGGGGATCTGGCTGTTTTACGTTGCATCTTCTATCCTTTAGATTGTTGTATGTGTGTTTTCACTGAAAGATTAAGTGATGCCAGACTTGGTAACACTGTTGGCTGTGCATGTGTTTTGTTTGCTGTGGGTTATTACTGTACTGCAGGGAGTTTTATTTGCTTTTACATTGTTGGTTGCTGTAGTCTGAAAAAGGCTTGTCTTTAGAACTACGAAGCTCTTTTGGTCTACGTAAGGGGTGCTTTTAATTTGCTCTGTGTTGCTGGAAGGAGGTGCTTTTGACTTAGTGTGAAGAGGTTGTTAATATCTGATCCGTAAATAGAAGGCAACGTACAGGTAGTTCATAAGAAATCTGTGGTTGAATAGTCACTGGAACCCAACCTTCTGTGAAGTGATAGAGTAGTGTATCTGCAAAATATTTTTTGAACTTTTTTTTTTTGTAAGGCACAGAGAGGAGGGTGGCTAATAACTATGTGATACATATTCATCATGTTAAAAAAAGTAATTTAATGTTTTCTTGGGTTTTTCCTCCTCTTCCAGCCACCCATTCCAGGGACAGTACTCTGTATCAGATGTTAAATTGAGATTATCACAGTAAGTACATAGTACTTTGATATGTATTTTTTTAAGTGTGGTCAAATATTAATAAGACTAGAGCTGTTGCTATGATGAACTAAACAAGATAATGATTCAAATTGGCTGTGTCCATGAAACTATACACAGTGTTCTCTTGCAAAACATTGCCACATCTAAAGATGAAACATTTGCCTGAAATAAATAATAAAAAAATAGCTGATGCAGTACTTTGTGTTGTACTTTACATAGTAGAGCCTTGAATTTTTGTGTTGTCATTATAAGGCCTTTGTATAGTTACTTTTAATTTGTAAGCTAAAGCTTAAGCTGTTAAAACTTCCTTCAGTGGTTTTCTGTATGTTGACTTTAGGTCTCGTTATCAAGAGATAGTAGTTTTTTTTTTTTCTTAGTTAGCTTGGTTTTAACACAGTATTGTTCAAAAACTCTGAGAGTTCACTGTATGCATACTGAGGTGTTGTTCAGTTTCTTCAATCTGCAAGTTTAAAATGAGTTTTGTGTTCGTTATTGCGTCAGACTCAGATGAACTATGAAGTTGGTCTCAGCTCCTGCATGTGATATTCAAGTCTAAAACTTAGAGGTGCTTGTTACTGCCATAGCTGTTCAGCTCTAACTGCAGCCAGAATTCGGTCCTGCATTTATGCACCAAGCAAAATGGATTGTTTTCTCACTTAGCTGTCTTGACTATAAAACATCAGAGACTGGTTTACAGGCTTTAGGGTGCCTGTAAATCAGCAGTATGTACATGCTGCTCACTCTGTGCCTGCCTTGGCTGCAGGACGTTCGTTCCAGTAAACTGTGGGTAGGCTTAAAAACACATGCTAACAGAGAACAGCTTGAGGAATAAAAAGGTTCAGACTTCAGCTCGCTGAATCTTTTTGTTGGTTTTGCTGACCAATGACAGATTAAATTTCCGTGGTGGCGATTGGGAATGCAAATGAGTCAAGATTTATTTCAAGGTAATTGCCTTCCATAAGGTGCATGCTGATAGCAGCTCTTATTATTAATGGATGATCTGTGTAGAAAGACTTAATTTGAAAGATGTGCTGGTGTCTGTAGTGCTGCCCTATTTTTGCGTTTGAAAGGCGAGTTACTAACTCTTCTGGGTAGTATGAGGTCAGTGTGGCAGGCCCAGTAGTTCTTTGTGTGCTTCTAATAAGAAGAATTTTTACAGAAGTGCCTTTGTTCTCCAGGTGGGACTTTGTTATCAGCAAAATTACTTGCTTTTGCCGGCTGAGCCTGAACTTGTTTTTGGTGTGTTCTATTCTCTCTGCTTTTTCCATCTTGAAGTTTTCGAAAGTGGGAAAAGAATGTGGCATGGTGTATTGTTAAGTTTCACATTAATGGGCTTGCAGACCCTGAAATGTGGATCTAAAAGTTACAATTTAAGACTAAATGAGATAATTTTCAAGTGATTGTACCTGTGCAGTAGAACTGATTGCTTTTGTGCTTTTCTTTCCAGATTATGATAATGTCTGTACTTTTTTTGCATTTCTTTAACAAAAGCATGATTGTAAACTGTCCCTGATCAAAAATTTAAACTTGGAGAAAGATACAAAGTAAACTCTATTTAGAAAAACAAAGGACTGATCAGTAACACTTACTGTTTTGTTTAAAGGTTACATATAAGTGCTTAAACTTCTCAAAAGTACTGCAAATCTGACTTCGTAATTTAGAACATAAATGCACTGCCCAGGGAGGTGGTGGAGTCACTGTCCCTGGAGGTGTTTAAGGAAAGACTGGAAGTGGCATTTGATGCCATGGTCTAGTTGACGTGGTGGAGTTCGGTCATAGGTTGGACTTGGTGGTCTTGGAGGTCTTTTCCAACCTGATTACAAGTGTGATTCTGTGAAAGGTTTAAAGTGTGCTATATAGGAATGAACCATTGGGTGTTTTGACAGCATCTTTTCCTCTGAGCAGCTTTTCTAATTGGTCTGTGTGGATAAGATACATGTAGAAATTACAGGCTTGATCATATGCATGAACTACACATATGTGTGCTATGTAAATCTGTGTGTAATCATATATGCTTAAGGTGCATATTTTATTTACACCTGGGACTACTAAGAAGTCAGTCAACTAACAGTCTGCAGTATCTCTCTTGTTTAGCTCCGTGCAAAACAGTGAACGTGGAAAGAAGATTGGAAACGTGATGGTTTCTACCAGCCGAAATGTTGTGCAAACAGGAAAAGCTGTAGGTGAGAAATTTTATTTAAAATCATCTGTCTAAGATGTATCTTTTTTGAAGAAGCGTCCTGTTTCTCAGCTGTATTTCGTTTTAATCCAAGTGCACTTCATTATATACACACAAACCAGAGCAACATTTCGAAGGGTAGAGCTGCTAATCAAGGCCCCATATATTCTGTAATAGTGGAAAGAGAAGCAGCTAGATAAGAAATTAGTGTACATTCCTTTTTCAGTGTGGTTTGGAGATGAATATGGGAAGAGATGTTCAGGTAAGAGCTTTCATGTAATCTGGAGATACTTTCTCCACACCACCTTCTGCATTGAGTTATTCTGAATTTTTATATTACTTTGACTGGAACTATCCAGAGCTGGCTGACATCAGAAAAAGTCCTTCTGTCAGTTTATGCAGATTTTGTAGTAGTCTGTAATTTTCTGGAAGAGCACTTGTTGCACTTAACAGGAGCTTTGACATCAGGTATTTTACATCACATTGTCATCTTGCAGTGGGATAGAATGGGAGTCCGCCCATTAAAGGGTTTGATAGTTGTTTGGCTATAGCTTTGCCAGAATTTGTTTAACTTCTTATTTTTTTCCAGTGAAGTCTGTCTTCTCTTTTTGCTGGTGTATACTCTGACAAGGAATGGCTTTTGGCCCAAAGTCTAGCAAGCCTTCCTGGGCAAAGGACATCATATGCTCTGCTGAGCTACTGTGTTCAAGTTCTTTGAATATTTGCTGACACAGATGCTGGAATTGGATTTTTAAGTCTCCAAATTGGACAACTGAATGTGTGATTTTTTTTTAACATTCCTTTGTAGTAACTCAGTAATGATAACATTTCACTATTGATCTTTGTTTTGCGTTGCAGGTCAGTCTGTTGGGGGTGCCTTCACGAGCGCGAAGTCAGCTATGTCGTCCTGGTTTTCCACTTTCACACAGTCACCCCAAAGCCTTGGGGACTAAATGCTGGTTTTGCGTAATGCTGCTGACTATTTCAGGTGCAATGCTTTCTCTGAGCTGTAGAAAGACCACTCCAAAATGTAGGAGTGGAGATTAACTACCCAGGACCAAAATAAGGTATCTGTTGCTTGCAAGCAGGTGTGGAATGTTATTATTCAGTTTCTCTAGAAGTATAGAAGAATGGTGAGTGTCTCCATATGATGGGATGGCATTTGCAGTATGCTAGTTATATTTAAAATGACTACTTCTCCTTAAAACTGAGCCTTTATAAAGACATTAGCAAACAGGGCTTGTTACAAGCCAAATGCATTGGACTTTAGGTTTGTACATTTTCTTGAATGTTGAAAATATTTATGTAAACTAGTTATATTTTTCAATCCGGATAGGCAAATGTTTGTGAATTCTTGTTAGAAGTAAGCAGAATATGAATACTGATTCCTCTTTCAGATTGGATTTGAGAGAATCTCTGCAACCCTTAAAGGGTTCCAAGCCAGGTGGAGCTTTCTTGCTTTCATCTGCAAACTAAAATCAACAAGGTGCAGAGTAAGACTGTGGCTGACAAGGGTTTTTTTTTCCTTTAGCCTCTGTATCCATGTAGGGTTGTTTGAAGTAATCTGTCTCTGGCTCTCTGTGTGTCTTCAAATCTGTGTGACAGTTGCAAAATCAGTATTTTTTTTTCATGTTATACAGTAGACCTTCATAACTTTGCATATATTTCAGCTGTGTTTTTACTCTGGGACATGAATGGGATTCCAGTTGGAGAGATCTCTTCAGGGAAAATACTACAAAACATTTCTCCCAAATTGGGATTGGATCATAGACAATTTTGTGAGGTCTTTCTCTATTAGGATGTAATTGCAGCATCAATGTACTTGCATACATATGAATTCGAAGTACTAAACCCACCCAAAATTGGCACAGTAACAAAATCTTAGTGGCTTTTTTCCCCCCTCAGTAAAGTTATGAAGACACTTCTAAATGAAAATCAACTATATTTTCTGTGTTGACTCAGGGAATGTTCCTTTTGGATAACTACTTTTTTCATGTGGAAAGTAACGCTAGAATTGAGAGAGTAACTAAACTTGCTCAGTTCGTATCCTGGTGTGAAGAAATTTATTTGAAAAGATGTGGCATAATGCTGTATTTCCTGTGTAACATGAATGCAGTGTCTTTTGTATGCAAGAGTATTGCACTTCCTACATTTCTTGATTCCATGGAAGATTATTTCCTGTTTACTTGCAATGTGTGTGCCTCTATATGCCTTCTGACATCCCCACATTTTCTACGTTACATTATCAAGTGTTCCAACTGTTCTTTACCAAAAGGCTCTTAGTTTATTGCTTCATCAGTGTCTGTCAACGTTCTGCCATGTTCTTTCCTGAGGCCAAGATTTCTAGTCATGGTTATTTCTCCTACTCCTCAAATGAAATGCAACAGCTGTACAAGGGATAAACAGGAAGGCTTGAATGTAATTTGTTTTAAGAAATTATGTTCTAGTTTCTCATGTGCATTTGTAAAGCTTATAGAAAAGCTACACTTGCATGACTTTGTCACTGTTCAGCAACATGGTTTTCAGTTTTATTGCTTCAAACAGTGATTTGAAAATGCAGGATCTGGTTTGAAGCCTTCATTAGTATTTTTTTTCCAGGACAAACCAGATAGAATGACTGTGGAAAACTTGAAAGTACACTGCTAGTTTGAGTAGTTTGATTTGGAAAGGGCAAAACAGGCCCCTAAAGCTCTACTACCCTACTGCTTCTGACACATGAAGTCTAACTGCAACTCTTTCTCCTGGTCACTTGTGTATTTGTATATCTCTAACACTTCTGATGCTCTTTTCTGTTTTATTCCACAGGTCTGTAATAGGCATTTGTATCTTTTCAAAGACTAGGTATTAGTTTATATGCAGTGAAGTAAGACTAGAGCTGTGTTTATTCATGGTGACTCTAGAGCTTTCTGATTCAGCATGCAAATAAGAAAATAACCGAAAATAATAACTTGCTTTTGTGAAATGACAGGCATATTATCTGCTCTCTGGGATTTAAGTGGTCAGGGTTCTTGTCATGAAGACTGAAGAAAGACTCATAAAGGATTTAAGTGCCTATAAAACTAATTTCTGCAACTTGAGGTACAGTAGGTTGATTTAGTCTTAGGAGCTTGAGATATTGAGTTCTAGAAGCCAGGCAAGTGGTTGATAGTTAACATGTACAAGGTATAGAAACAGGACCTTCAAGGATCCTTTTTCAATATCCTTGTCTTTGTCACCTCCTCACCTGGGTTTTCTCTGTAGAATTCTCCTATGCTCCAAATTTATATTTCAGACTTACTAGCTCTCTGCGTTCTCCTTACTCCCACAGTCTCCCTTGCTGGCCTAGGGATATTATAAAAGGTGACTTCTGTTTGTTTTGTGCTGGATTAATCTGAGGAAAGGCAGAAGGAGGTGCCCTCTGCAGTGCTAAGCTGATGCATGGCTGCTTGCTGCTTCATGGAGCAATTCTGTTATGATACTAAACAGTATTTTTCTTGTGGGCCAGAAGACCAGACAGATCTTTCTCTCCAGTCTCATTCCCACTGTCCCAGCTGTCTCTGTTGTGGAACCAAACATAGAAATTGATTAACAGTATTTTCCTTTCTTTACAAATGACAGAATATAAACCTTGTATTAACTTTCAATCTTTTTAAGAACTGGCATCCTGCTAGCAAGCTGATCTTAAACTCATACAGTGATTAAGACTCATGTAGCGGGTGGAGATGATGTGATCTTCATAGTTAGTGGTCTTCATTAACATTTATGTTTGCTCTGACAATTGCCTAAACTTACTTTTGGGCTGTAGGAAGGCAGGCAGCCACTGAGGTCCATCTAAACTCATGTAGTTCTCTTCTTAATTTAGTGCTTGTAATGTCTTTCATTAAATCCAATGCAAACGCAAGCTATTTTCCTCTCCCGTGTTTTAAAATTTCCAGTGCAGGCATTCTTAATTATTCAGAAAGATTTAGGCAGTCAACTTGCATTTCAAAGACCCTGACATCCATTTCGGTGCCATAAGAAATGAGTCCTAAGTGAATTGGTGGTGGGGCCTCTAGTCAACTATGAAGGTATTGTTACAGCTCTGTTGTGATATGAGGTTGCAGAGATATTTCTGGCTGTCAACATGCAGCACGCACTGACTTACAGGTAGTACTATAGTGCACCTCTCAACTTTCTGTCATCAAAGGCATCAACCTCTGCTTTTTGTATGTGCCAGCACTTGAGGAACTGCCCACTGAGCATAGGTATGAGATTGAAGTCCCCCAAACCCCCTAAGTATTGCTGACCTAGTATTTCATTTGACTTAAGTATTCAGCATTCTTCATCAGTCATTTTCATGTCTTAACTTTAATTCCTGTGCATATCTGACACCGGTTTCCTCAAATGTCACAATTTAATTAGAATTTTTAGGTCGTTGTTCTAGTACGTTGCCCTTATTTGACCTTGTGCATCTGTTTTAAGCACCTTTGTAATTAAATATAATATTTCACCTAAGCAAGCTTCTGATTTCCATACAAATTATTATTACTAAGCAGAGAAACTTATGCGGCAGTATTTAACTGTACAAGTGAAGGCGTGAATGCAGTTTTTAAACATAGAAACTATTGCTTGGTAATTGAACATACAAGTAATGTATTTGATTTTTCTTGTGCTGCTTGAAAAATAACACACATCCAGCCTGTTTAGTTTGATCTGCTCAAAAAGCTGTATTATTTTAATAAATTAATACCACAGAAGACACTTGCAGGCATCTGGTTTTGATATTGGTAGCTACTTGTAACTCACTGGCAGTGTTTCTTAGATTTGTCTTCCATTTAAACTGATCGTGGCCGCTGCTTTTTGCAAATTTAGGATAAGAGGATCCTCTAGTGTGATTCCTTATTCCCTACAGAGTGCTGCTCGTTGTGTGTTGATTAAAGTCTTCAGGAGGTCCCAGAGCTCTCTTACATCAGTAAGAACTTAAGGTACAACTGAAATTTTGATGTAGATTTAGCTTCAAGGTAGCATGTGATTCCTGTGGATTGTGACATCTGGTCAAAATCAAGATGCCATGGTAATTAATTGCTGCACATCCAGTTCTCTGCCATAGTGAGCAATTTTAAGACTTTAAAATTTCTCCAGTAACTGTTGCTGTACCTAGCTGAGAATGATTTGGTAAATGGGTGTTTCCAGTAGGAGGAAATTAACTGCCTTGAGTAACATTCAGATGTGAATTAGGTGGAACTTATGTCTGGAGAACGATGGCAGATCTCTAAACTTTGTTAACATTTTTTCAACCGTGCGCAAGTAGTTGTGCAAACACACTGAAAGATAAATTTACATCATGTTTTTTATGCACTGTAATTTTACTTTCTTGCAAGTATTGAGTTTTCATTAAAAAGGGCAACATGGAGAGTATTCATTAAAGGGAGAAACACTACACTATTGTATTATGATTAAAGATGTATGACAAATTGCTTCACGGTGTTGTGAGTCTTTAATATTGTAGTAGAGAAGGGACTGACTTACTTAAAAAAGGAGGCACAGAGCTTTACTTCTGTGATGTTTCTGGTCTTGACCCCATTCTTTATCAAGCATTAGAAGTAGTGTTTGGATTCATAAAAAAATACAGAGATAAATAACTTCTGTCAGTTAAATAGTGAGTCTTACTCAGATCACCTTATTCCTTGTAAATTGACATCATATGTGCATAACATCTGTAGTGGGTTAATCTCAGCTGTGATGGAATTTGGAAGTCTAGCTGTCTTGAGTCCTTCTGTATAGGTTAAAAATTGCTTAATCATACATTGTTCCTCTTGTAATAATATTTCAAAATCAACTGATAAGATTTCTTTTGTTACCTCCCCACCTGAATTTATTGACTAAGACTGAGAAAAGCACAATTTTGCCTCACTAGTAGCACAAAACACCTACAAAGTCCTTTCTTGTCTTTATCTAGATCACCAGGAAAGCACCACTGCTTTCTGGATCATGTGAGCATAATCAAGTCAGAATGAAGGAAGAACATTTATGCAAAATGAAGGCAGATGTACAGGTATCTTGTCTTAATATGGGAAGTAACATCACTTACATACTATATGAAACAGGTGGAGAATACTGGGGAACAGAACTCAATTGGTTTCTCATCTCTGAATCCAGTGACTTTAAGAAAAGCACACAGAAACACAGTGGCAAATTTAAAAGTTCAGGCATACCAGAAAGTGTCAAAAAGTAATGCTGGGCTTAACATATTGCCTAATGTGACCTGTGGTTGCTGACCTTTGCTGTTCTGAATAATGTGTGTATTTGAATTTTGACAAGTGTAACGCTATGCCAAAGAGCTGGCTGAAGTGCTTAATTTCTAGAAAATTTTTTATTTTTTTTTTTCTCTTCAGTAAAAGCATGTGCTCAGAGTAAAAATTAGCTAGCTGTGCTTTTTGCACTTCCTAAATCTTAGCATGAAGATTTAGCTTGATGTTTAACACAAGATCTGAATAGTCTTTAAGGTCTACATTGCATTACCTTTTATTAGCAGTACTGTTTATTTTCCTCTTTGCTCATATTGATGCCTTAGAGTGCATGTGTGTATTCAGTACAGCTTCCTGTTTAAGGGACAAAGTCAGGTAATACGTTGGGTGACCAGTCATACTTCAGCATTTCAGTAATGGCACATGTACAATGCTTAAACCCTTTCTTTGCTGAAACAGAGGCCCAGGTCAGATCAAGCCCCAGGAGAGCTGTTTTTTAGAGCAGCAGGGGAGCAAAACACACACAGAGATACCATTACTTTTTGTCCTTCCTGCCTGTCCCATCTTCTTTGTTGGTCCTTTCTTCCTTGTCACAGGTTCTGTGACTCAGTGCTGGCACAGTCTTGCTCTCCTCCTGGTTCAGGGCATTTGCCAGCCCCTTCCATACTGGAACCTGGGAGATGCGTGAGTGAAGATGTACAGATGTCACATAGGCTGCTTCCTGGCATCAGGAGCACTCCCTGCATTTTATGGAGTCTGCTAATACTCCTCTGGGTTATAAACTCTATGAGTTAGAACTCCACCTCACTGAACTGTCGTGAGAAGTGGTGTAGGAGGGAGATACTTTAAACACTTCCAAAAGTGGAACTAAACAGAACTTTGTGTGGCTAATGTTGAGCATAAAGTGGGAAGAAACTGGTTTTAAGGGTAAGCCTACTTCAGAGTCTGCCTAAAAGCTCCTTTCATGTAGGAATCCAGATCCAAGAAAACAATTTGAAGGTAGCTGGAAATGGGAAGCAGAAGGAAAAACACTAGCTTGACTAGCAAGTTCAGTAGTCTGCAGGTTTGTCCACAGCTTCCCCATGGTTGTCCTGCAATGTGAGAGGTGCTTCTGCATGTTAACAGAGGCACTGAGAAGTGAAATGAGAAATAGTGTGAGAAGCACAGTGTTTGAAATCTTAATCTTTAGAATGCTATCAAATTATTACCCCTTCAAATTAAATATCCATCTGATTCTGTTCTCTGTAAAGCTTGACACAATTCAGTGCCCTAGATCTGACAGATCAACAAAAATTAAACTTGCGATTAGGCATGTATTTAAACAGCTGTAAAAACTAGCAGATGCATTAAAAAGTAGTAGAGGCCAGACCCCTTTTTTTATTACTTTAGGTAAGGGGAACTAAAACTATGTAAGACTGACTTAAATTTAGTTCTACCACAAACGAGGCTACTTGCAAATATAGCAGAGCTTGAGGACATTCAGAGTTGATTCATTGAAACTTGTATGTAAATATACTTCAAAGCCAAGTACAGGTTGAATAGGGTGGAATTAGGCTGAAGCTTTGTAGTAAGATACTAGTTTGAACTCTGTGAAGGCTTTAATCATGTTTGCTCTGTTTATAAAATGAGAACTGCAATTTTTTGTCTGTTTCTGTTCTTGCAGAACTCTTTCTCTAATTCTCCCACTGGTGACCACTTCCATGCACATGACAATGCCTTGCCTTCACAGTTTCCTTCTTGAATTACGCAGGGGAAAAATTTAGACTTGAGAATAGCATTTGCCAGCTGTTTTCCTTTGGGCTTGAATACTGACTGCAGCAACTAGTTGTTTAAGTGAACTAATAGTAAGTATGTCATACACAATCACTAGAGAACTGTTCAACGCTACACTAGTCATGTTGTTAAAATACCAGATTATTAATAGTAAATAAATTTTAAATAAGGTGCTACATGATCTCGGACAATATAAAATACAAAAGATACAGATAACATCTAGAAAAAAATACAAAACATGTAGACTAGCAGGAAGTCATGTAGACTATCTGTATTTCAAGATGTTCTTAAAATGGATAAAATAAAGGGGTTCTTCTGGGTTCTGCGAAGCAATTGTGATTTAGAGCCACCGTAATTTAGTATTTCTTATTTACTATTCAAATTTGTCCTTTTGTTTGTTTGTTTTCCTCTGGCAAGAACCTATGCTTAAGATTTTAAACTCAAGTTCTCAGTAACTGTTCCTTCACTAGCTGTAGATCTTCTATGCTTAAGCAACAAAGGCTTGTCCTAAAACCTAGTGGAGCCTGTTGACAGTAGAGTGAACTGAGCAGTCCAATCCAGGCTGGAGATACTTGGATACTGCTCATGTTTTTGCCTGAGGTATATGATTCTCCAAATTGCATTATCAAGGAGTATCACTGTTTTTATGTATGCTCCCTTGCACAGGCTTGCAACGTGAAAGCAATATAAACAGACCTATCAGGCAGGAGCCCCTGAGTCACCTCACCCCTCTTATCTAAAAAATGTAGGTGTTAAGTAATGGTAAATGCAAACACCTTAAGTCACCTTCATAAACAAAACAACCTGGTAGCTTGCCATCGTTATTCTGAGTCCTGTAAATCCCCACATGGCACAAAATGCCAAAGCATCAGGAACAGTTTTACATAAGGCACTTTTATCTAAAGTCCCCTTTCTAATCATAACCTTTAATAATTGTACAAGACAAAACTTAGTAAAGCCACATGGGACCTAGCCTGCCCAAATAATACATAGATGGTGTTGTCTTTGAAAGCTGCAATCGTATTTACTGGAATAAGAAATGGAATTAAGGAAAAGCCAGTGGCAGTCTGGACAAGACTAAGTAAATTTGCTCTTGAATATTAAAGTCTGAAAATGGGTCTGTTGTCTTCTGAACCTACGGAAAAGGTTCCTCACCTCCTGAATGCCTGCTGTTCTTCACTTTTAGTAGGGTGGAATTTGCCCCATGATTGGAGAACTGCTGATTTATAAAAACGATAGCAGGGGATTGAAGTTGTGTGTAATCCTCAATTTGACTTGAATACCAATTTCTAGCTTTCCCTGACTAGTAAGCAGCATCAACTTAATGTACTTGTCTCCAGGCTTAACTAGTTCAAGTTGCCTTCAATAAGCTACTTGCTACAAGTGCAGATGTACAGGGAAGATGCCATAGCTCTGTCTATTTGAACCAAAAAGCAAACCCAAAGTCGGCTGGATTTCAATCTTTTTTAATAAATTAATGTCATTCAAAATACAGTGCCAGAACATGATGCAGCTGAACATGCTAGTAAGGTTTGTCATGAAGCACCTGTGTTCATGTTAGATTGGCGGCACCCCGCTACTGCTAGTGGTTCCTGGGATTAATGCCAGAGCAGCACTAGTCATCTGCTCTCCTGCACACACAGCACAGGATATTCCTGAAGTTTGCTCCCTGCCCACCCCCCCCAAAGTAAAAAACCTGACAGCTAAGGGATATCTATACACAATCACACTACAGTAATGCTTGTTATTAAATTAACAGAAAATAAAGACCTGGTTAATCCACACTAAAACTTTGTTTTACAATGGAAAAAATTCATCAGCAGCAGGAAGTAATATACATGAGCCAATGTTACTGTAATACAGAATGTGGAGGCATTTACTGATTAAAGCCCCACACAGACCCGCACTATGAGGGCTGGCAACTCCTATTGCAAGCCCAGCGACTTAAGTCCACACCTGGTAATCTACCAGCTGCTTGGAAGACCTGTATTCTAAATAGACAGGTATAAGTTAGTGAAAATAGAACACATGCACCTCATCATACAGCTTGACTGAACCTGCAGTCATTTTGCCCTGCATGTTACCATACAATGGAAGATCTACCCTTCCTACCACAGGTAGATCCATGGGATTTGTTTCTTTTACTTTTAATGGCATTACTATACCAACATGGATATTAGTACTAAGTAAGTGCAGCACAGTCCTTTTAATTAGGCCACACTGATAATTATATAACTAGCACTTAAGTAGAATATCCAGAAGTAGTTCAAATATAACTGGAAGATACTTTCAAAAGAGTTGAGACATCATCCTAGAAACAGTAACTACTTTTTTTTTTTAAGCTAATTTTCCTGAACTGAGACTTCATAGAACTAGAATTAATTCTTTAGACAAGTCAGATGCTTAAGCTTATGACATACATATATGTTTCTCAATTATCAGATAATAGTATTTCAGATTATGGAAGCATATCTGCTCATTTCACTTATTCGTACTGAATGGCGGCAAGTGTTAAGTAGGGCATGAAAATACAACTCGGGAAAGACAGGTCTGACATTTCCATCCTCAGACCTGTTCTTCCACAGCCATCTATTATTTTTTAACTGAGCGCAGGATCAGTTGTACAGTCTAATTTGGGAGCTATACGGGTGGTAAAGTAACCATCTCCCCATCCAGCTCAAATTCATCAGCTCCGTCTGGTGAGAAGAGATACGTTGGAGGTTTCCACGGGGATTCTTCAAGGCAAGATGGATACAGCTTTCCTACAGTGCACCGGAAGTCTTTCCCCAAGTCCCACAGCACACGTTCTGATATATGCTGCTTCAGGAACCAGCGGTCTAGTTCCAGGTCATACTGATAGGTGGCATACTTGGCTCTCTCATTCATGTGGGTTTCTCGTATAAAGACACACAAGGAATTGGAGATAACAACGGCCCTGACGCATGGGTCGGAATAGCGCTTGGCAGGGATATTGGCTGCCATCCTCCACTCGTTTTTATTCACGTCGTAGATTTCCACGGTTACGGAAGACCCATCTACAGTACTGCTTGGGAGCCTTATACCAGAATTGCTGGCGATATGCAGTCCTCCAATATAGAATATTTTATCACCAAAAGCCGCAGCCGAAGCAAAGCATCTACTTGTTTGTCGCATAGCCATTTCCACCCAAGCGTCTGACCTGGGGAAGTAACAGTACATCAGGTTGTGTGCCATTACATAAATGCAGTTGTGAACCGCTACTGCTGTGCTCCACTGCCACGCACAAGGCAATGGGCTCACCATGGTCCACTCGTCCTTCTCAGTGTCGTATCTCTCCACAGTCCTCCTGTTGAGTTCCCCGCCGACGCTATCTCCTCCGATTGCATAGATGTATCCTTCACAGCACACCAGGGATGGCTTTATACGAACAAACAGCATCGGTGTCTTTGGAAACCAAGTGTTCTGCTGCGCATCAAACCAGTAAAAGCAATTCACAGTTCTGAAGGCAGCCTGGAGTTTGCTGCTTTTACTGTGATTTGTTTTCGTGTTTTTCAGAGGAACTTGCCCACCTGCTATATAGATGTCATTATCAGGAGTCACGAGTGTGCCAACCTTATGCAAGTCAGCAGGAGGATTGCAGAGTTTGTAAACTTTTTCTGCCTGGGGGCTGTAACAGACAGAAGAGTAAAGACTACCAGGGTTTTCAGCAGCAGCTTCTATGAATATCATCATCTCCTCTTTTGTCATGCCGAGTCTGGGCTTGAAAAATTTGGGCATTGATTTGTAGAGTCCTTGAACCACCACTGATTTATCATTAGGTGGTAAGCCTTGAAACCAGGCTCTCTGTGTTACTTCTGAAAGTGCATCAATTCGGATTTGGCTAAGAACAGAGGACAAATATTGCGATCGTGATTCTGTGTTGTACTCCAGCCATAACATAGCAGCTTCACGAACTGTCTCCTCCTTTTCCACGTTTAAATTGTCACTGCTTAAAATATCTATCAGTAGATCATGTGACAGTTGCATGAAAGCCTCCTGGTGGTACACAGCTGTGAACTTGTGCTCCACCATTCTTTTAGCACTCTGTTTCAACTCTTCACAGCTGAAGAGATCAGCAAAACTTAGGAGACGCACACAATTTTCTGCATTAATTTTTTTGATTAAGTATTCCCTACACCGCTGTAATACATCATCTACCTGCAGTGCAAAGACAAAAATACAAGAAGTGTTACTGTATACAATCTATACCTTCATGTACCAGCAGCACGTAAAAGTACCTGCATCTGGTGTTGTTCAACAGAGTTTATGCCTGGAATACTCTATATACACAGTAACAGCAGTGACTCACTCAACTGCTTCATACTGATCAAGTACACCACATAATCATATCTGCTAGAGAAACTAATTTTTTAAATGTTAGAACTGCACTGGTTTACTTCCACCCTCCACAGGGACTGTAATGCAGGGAGGGAAGGGTACATAAAGTATATTTGACAAGCAACTGCTCTCTGTACTGAGCAAACTGAAACAAAAGTATTTTGAAGTGACATTTTTTTTATTTTGAAGGAAAGATCATTTAAGAAGATAAAGAATGAAATGTTTTGAAGATTAGAAGCTGCTATCTCATACCCAGAACACTCCTACCTGTAGAAAGCAGGCGGTTTCGTAGAGCTGCTCCACGGTGCTGTCGCTTATCGCCAAGTTCCCCGTGTACGCGTAAGCGATGATAATCTGTAAAGTGGCCGCGTCCACATTCCTCAGGTGTACGTGTGTTTGTTTGCTTTCACTCAGCCCGCTCATGAACATAGCTCTGAGGAGAAACAGACTTATTAAGACAAGGATCAACAGTGAGTAGAGTCACCTTAAATAATCACCTCTAAGTCTCTGGTGATTACATTCCAAAAGGTGAACAGTCTTTCTGCTTGCCTGTTTACAGGTGTCTAGTATTTACCTTAGGCTAACATCTAGTATGGAAGACAGAGCATTTGTTAAGAATGTTGAAAAAGTGCCATCAGTGCCTTCTATAGAAATATTTTTTATTCATGCAAACTCTCTCTGTTAATCACCAGAGAACTCTTAATGATTTTGGAGTTTTAATGATGCAATTTAAACATTTTCTATGAGAAGTGATAAGAGGGAGGAAACATCCTCCAGAAAATACTGCTGAAGTATTCTACAGATAGATTTTAGATTCTAAAACAAAGGAAGCAGATCTCTGTAATGGACTGAGCCAAGTCATATCAAAAGGGATGGTCCTCTGGGAGGAGGAGAAATGGAGCAAGGACTAGCATTATATGAATTATTTCTTATATATCATTCATCATAACATGCAGTAAACTTCAAGCTTGCAGACAAACATCAATAACAAAAACCTATCAGATGTGATCTGGGGAAAAAATAAAGCAAGCACAAATATTTCCATTATATCTTCCTGAAAAAAGAGTAGAAAGCCAATTTTAAAAAATTGGTTATTGTTTCCATAATGCTTTATACACCTATTGCAATTAAAATACTGGAACAGGCAACACAGCTAAGAACTATCTGGAATCTAGTACTATAAACCATGTACTTGTCAATTTTCTTTAAATTGGGATACTGGTTTTAAGAGCTTTATATTAGTTCAGGCATTTATGGTTGTATTGAAAATTCAGCTCAAGGCTCTTCGTATTTGTTTGGGTGTTTTTTAGGAAAGCAGGTGTGAGAGAAGTTAGAAGGGACACTGGGTGCACCCTTTAGCCTCTGACTGCAGAGGTGAAGGGGACATAGGAGATACACTCCCTAAGCAAAGCCATTCCAGGAAGCATCTGATCCAAAGACAGTATCCCATCCCCATCTCTCCATCTTCCTCTAAGCTCCTTAACTCAGGGCAACTTGAATTTTAGGCTGCCGTGCAGCTATTTAAAGGTAAGCAGGAAGGTACAAGTGCCAGCAGAGACTGCTGCTCAGAGGAAGGAGGAGGGAGCTGTTGGAGACTGGCTCTAGGTCACGCTTACGCTCTGCTGGAGTGGGGCTGCACATCCTTCATGTGCAAGGATGGAAGGTGGGCTGGCTGCAGTCACACATAATGGCTGGATCGCACAAAGAGGTGCTTTGCTTTTCTTCCCCCTCCTTCAGGGCTATCAATTTTTCATAATAAAGCTAAATTTAGGAAGCTGAGCATCTTTTTGTAAACCAAAATAGAGAAGAAAAACAGAACATGACAAAACCACAAGTTTGATACTTCTTTTAACCAGTGCCAAAACCTCATTCCATAAATAATAAACAAACACATATGAATAAGAGATTTGACTGCACATTCTGATGCAGCACACTGCGTGGACTCATGACAGCTTTCCAACCTTATGATTAACCACCCACATTAAATCTGGCTACAGTTGCAGTGGCTGTTATTATACAAACTGTTGGAACTATGTCATCTGCACAAGGCTAATGGTAATAATCATTATCTAGTGATGACACACAATACTTGTTGCTAAAAAATGGGACCAGACTCATCCGAGATGACAAAATAAACACAAAAACCAGCAGCAACAAAAATTCATAAATGAATTCTTGAATAGTTTTCTACAAGAAAGGAGACAAAATACAGAAAACATTTTGGATGTGTTCTGTATAGTGAACCCATCTCAAGGAAAAACAAGTTTGCAAACCCTCCTGTGATTAAACAAGGAAGTTATTATCCCTCTACAAAGCATCGGGAAGGTAAAACATGCATGGATGTCACCAAGACTTGTTTCAAGCTTCAAAACTCCTTCCAGACAGGCAGATTAATTACACTGTGTTGCCAACAAAAAATGATTAATCACTGCAGAAGATTCATGGTGCCTCATCATCTAAGTCCTACTATGAAGGTATCTTCAAAAAGTGGTAACACTCAGTATATCTTACTAATAAAAGCTTTTAAAAAAAGATTCAAGAAACAGGACACCTGGGAAGCAAGAGCTACTGAATTAAGAATTTCAACAGTATCTGGGCAGGGGCACAAAACCAAACCAAAAGACTCAAACAGGGAAACAGTTTCCGGCTTCTTTGCCAAGCAGAGAAAACTAGATGATTCAGAAAAGGAAGCCATGAATTTGCACAGCAATCCCTACTTTCAGCAGAGGCTTCTGCTAAGAAACTGCAGTTAAACACAATAATGGAATTCCCATAGCCAAATCTCAGTAATCCCTTGTTATCCTATCTTGGGAAATAAAAGCAAATTAAATATTTAAAGATCAGGCATGAAGAATAAGAAATTTACTAGTTATTCAGACTTGATTAACTCCCTAAAGAAAATGAGCCAACACAAGTGTGATTCCTCCCCCCCCCCCTTATTGTAGAAACTACAATACTTATCTAGAGTAAGTCACAAGATACTAGAAATTTTATTTTACTGTTTTGGTGTTGGAAAGCAAGGATATTTAGGCTTTTTACTTCCTTCACTGATCTTTAGGCCTCTGTTAATTATTAATTATAATTAATAATTATTATTGCTAATTAATATTACACTCAAAAATAGGAATCACAAATTTTACAGAATTAACAGATCCTATTTTGAATGCTTACCTGAAATATGAGCTGCACGTTGCAAGAACCATCTTATGGCAGGGAAATTCAGTGCCCTCAACAATCAACACTATGTCAGTTAGCAACTGCTGTTCATAAAAGAATTTTAACTGCTCCAGCAAGGATACAGCATACTCTGTATTTATCTGCCTCTCGTCCTGGGTAGACATGACTGTATTCCATTAATATTTCCAGGACCAGAGAGAAAAATCTTTTCACCAGAGAAAAGTCAGCTGAATGTTTCTGAAGTCACCAGGAAAGAAATGTCAGGAGGTCTGTAGCCTTCAGAAGTGATACTGATAAAAAACGGCAGTTTTATCTTGAACTGCTGAATCAACGTTTGAGACTTTGACCTCCTGTTAGGTCATCATGCTTTAACTTGATGTCACAATCTCTTCAGAGACTTTCAAGAGTGTCTGCAGAGCTCCTGTTGAGATCTATGACGCAGCAAATGAACGAGCAAAAGTGAAGTCTGAGGTAGATTTTGTGGTAGCATCTCGTGATCAGTGGCTGCGCTTGAGTGACTGAAAGCAGGAAAATAAAATTAATTTACCATTAGTCCTTTTTCAAAAACCTTCCTTAGTTACCCCCTTAAAAGTAATTAGTCTAACAAACATTTCTAAATTAGTACTTAATTACTTGCAGTAAAATCCTTGTAGGAAAAAAATTAAACAACCAAAGTATCAAAGAAATGAAAAGCAGAAAAGTTTGTACCTTAATTCTCAAATGGCCTAGGCTCATAAATCAGAAGAATTTATTTCGTCAACACAGCTTCTAAGGCTGGAAATTTAAAACAAGGTTCAGTAAGAACCTTTATTCCTCTTCAAAGAACTACCCAGATTTCCCACCGAGTACAGCCGCTAAAAATATAAATGCAGTTTCTTCAACTGCAACTTTAGTTTTCTAACTAAACTCTCAACACTATCACCAACCTGTTTATTTCACCTTTGGCATCCTACTAGAGATCAAGCAGAATCGGAGCTAGGGATTAAAAAAACCCTAAAAAATTATGCTTATTTGATTCATCTTCTCTGTGGAGAAGGGCTTCACCTATTAATATTTCACACCTGATTTTTTAACTTCTCAGTCATTTCCATACAGCCAGTTAAGCCTGACTGCTGCACACAGGACAAAACAAAAATAAGGAAATAACAGAAGCAAAGGGATGCTGGAATATCAGTGGTCAAAACACCTACAGTGGTTACCAAATCCTAGTTCTTTGTTTTCCTTGTTTGGACATTTCTCCTCCTCTTAAAAATAGGGTCAGGTTTTATTTTATCTTCCATGTGAACACAGAACCGTAATTAAGAATTACACAGTCTTGACAGAAAAATTGCCAACATCATGGGCACCAGAGCACTACAGCTATCAAATACCTCCAGATTTATTTAATCTTGCACTGTTCTTCTGCATTCCAAAACTGAGGAATAACCAGGGACATGTTTGTCTTATATCTGAGACATCACTATCATACACTACAGTATGTGATGAACAGAGAATGCAGAAACAACTTGCTGGCAATTACATACTTTAAATTCCACACAAAAATACACGACTTAGTGCAAGATGAAGGCTGTAGTGATACCTGCCAGCCATATCAAAGATCTCGTATTTCAACACAGCCCTGCCTCTAATACAATTCAAAAACAGCTGTCTTTCAACCTTCACTCACTTGAAACAGATATGCTGAATTAATGCCACTTTAATTACTACTAATTTAGTGTCACTGATCTTTATCATTGAAGAAATACACACAAACAGGAATCTCAAACTCGTATTTTCTCCAGTTGTTTAACTGGAAATCCGTCCAAATAGTCAAACCAAATGTTCACTATTTGTTCAGGTGGATGCAGTTAATTAAGAAAAACAGAAAAGGTGTTAATATTTGGGGGAAGAAGTAGTAGAGACTACTGTCTGCTGTAATAACAGATACTAGCACAAGTCTTGACTTCAGAACTTCAAGTTTCAGGTACAGCAATGACATTCTGCTTCAAGTCACAGCTCCTTTTCACCAAATTCATATGCATCCCATCTCTGCACCACGGACCACTGCCCTGTTTATCTGATACCAGCTTATCGTGCAACCAAATCCATAGACAGATTTTGCACTGAACTTTAAATGGCTACAGAGACACACAGACTTCCTAAGTGTGTTAGGCCCCCAGAAATAAATAGCTCGTGGCTCTACTGGTATCCTGGGTCTCTATACAGCATTGTTTTTCCTGGCTTAGGAGTAAAGTTTCAAGAACAATACAAGCTGGTGGACTAAGCTCTGTTTGGGCAGAGCATCAGTAATTCCAAGCTTTAGCAAAAGGAGTCGTTGATATCATAACTTCTTATTCTGATGTAATTGTAAAGAGTGTAAATATTTCTTCAGAAACATGAAAAAAGAGCAAAACTAACATGCACTGGTTCAGTCTTCAGGTACCAGAACCAGCCAAGGATGCCATAAAGAAAGTGATATACACCTGCTAATAAGATTAAAGACATTACTGGCAGCATGTGGTTTACAGTCAGTAACTGGAAAAGCAGACCAGTTCAGCCCGAGACGAGTTGAAACTGTGAATCTAATTACTATAAATAACTGTAACATTTGAGTATGACCCTCAGAAGCAGAAAAGAGGAGATGACAGGAGACTTGTTGCAGAACATTTATGTGATGTGAAGAACCTTTAAACCAAACATTTACAAAACTGGAGTCCTTGATTTGCAGGAAACCACATGCTCTAAGGAGGTGCACACAGTGGGAAGATGCTACGTACACAATTCCTGTTTCCACACCCATAAGTTTTGTGCTTGTCACAAAGTCTGGAGTCACATCCCATTCACTTGTCATGGAACCATACTAAGTACTCCTCAGGAGAACAATACATACAAGCAAGGATCTCGGAATTTCTGGTCCAAAATTGCCCCCATTTATATTGTCATTTGCCCAAGAGAAGTAAATCTCTTCAAAACATTAGGACAAGTGGTACAGGAATATCATTTAGTGCCTGGAAAGTCATCCAAGATTACCCGCTATCTCAGATGCCTCTGTAGAGTTCAAAACAATTTTAAAGGAGATTTTCTCCTCACTTTAGAGGCTGAAAAACAGAGGCACTGAAGTAAAAAGCAGCTTGTCCAAAGCCCTGTACTTCCAAAGGAGAAATGCAAGAGGCTCAGCTCTTCCCAGTCCCAACCCAACATCTCTCACTGAGCTGTGCCCAGCTGGCATTCAGATTCTGGCTTGGATGTCAGACAAACAAAAGACAACAGAGTTAAGAAGACGCCCACAGATGCACCACACATTCTGTGTGCCCAGTTCTAATAACCACACAGCAGTGGATATGTCTGACTTATGGATGAAAAGAGCTACAGCTGAGGTCAGTTTAACACTCAGACCTGAAATCCTGGCAGAATAAAAATCTTTGAATACATGTTCTATGAGCTGCCCTTCAAAGAAGTTCACTGGAGTGACCACTTTGTCCTGGGTAACTCCTTGGAAGCCAGCTCTCCAGAACTGGACTGGCGGGTATCTGCTGGAAGGCAGTGCTGGATTGCACATGAAATGCAGTTCTCACTGGGTGATCCAAAGCAACTCTATCAAGTTGAAGAGCAACATTAAGTAACATGTTGATAAGAGGGTTTGTTTTGAAGTAATTACTCCTTTTGGCTTAAGTAATTTAATGAGGTGGCTTGTTAACACTTGTTCACGTACTTCAGATCTGATGAGACCATTCAAAAAATTAGTCATCAAATGTTAATGAGTTATGGGATAGGCTATTAATTGCCTTCCTTGAATCTGTTTATTTTCTGAGGTGAGGCAAAGATTGATAAACAGAGATACACTGCACTAGCTACACGACAGTGTTAACATTGTATTTCAATGTATAACATGGAATAAGTGTATTGACTGTTTCAAATTTACTTGGTGGGGGAGGTATGTAGATAAAATATTCTTCAACTGGACTCAAAAAAATTTATTGTTTTTCAAATTATAAGAAGGGCAAGATATATAGACATGCAGTTTCTCTTTTGTTTCGGAGTTTTTTTGGATATTTTGATACTAGGAAAAGAAATAAGTCCTTCTGAAAATCCCATTAAGTAGTCTGCCAGATTAGATGCCTAACTTCCCATAAAATGCTGAGAAATACTTAAAACAGCTCTGAAAGTGTCACAGGTCTCCATCTGCATCTTCAGCCATCAAATCACCTCTTGAATTCTAAGTCAAATAACTGCACACTTCAATAAACCCATACGTCTGCAAGAAAAATTAAAAACCACAACAACCAAAACTTATCTCCCTGGACATTCCACTTATTTAACCTAGTTTTAAATAATTTAAAAAAGAGCTTTAAATACTACTTTTGTGTACTTTTAATCAAATTCCTATTTCCATTGAAGGGCAGCTTCACACAAATCACAAGTGAAAACACGTCTAAAGAACTGAGTCATTCACTATTTTTAACATAATAAAACGTCAGAATTCAGACCTGAACAAGCATGTGTGTGTGTGTGTGTGTGATAGCAATCCTCCCAGTAAGCAACACAAGTACCAAGCTCGGGCACTTTAATGCTTGGCTACTCTTAGGCACATTCCTAGTTACAAATCAATGAGCTTCAAAATTATTAAACCAGCTAATAGCAAGGCGGGGTATTAAAACTGATTAAAATCAATTATGTAAATTGATCTCAAAGTTAGGAAAGAAAGAAAGGAGTTGGAAGCTCTAGATTCTTGAGTAACGTATCAAATTTGCATCCTTGGCAGCAAGAGAGAAATAGGTAATTGATGAAGCAGCTCCAGACTTGGAAGTTTTCCTCTCTTCTAAAGCCATCAAAGGTGTCTTTGATAGCACTGCAGTCCAGTAAACTGAGGACATGCAGGAGATTTTAACAAGGCAACAACGCGAAGTGTCACAAAAAACAAGGACAGATTTACTCCTACAATGTTAGGGATTCCTACAATGTGAAAATGACTGTTCGCTTGGAAACTACTAATGGTTTCCATACGTATTTGGAAGGTGAGTTACAACTTTGAGGTAGGCGAGTTTTCTGAAACTGTGCAGAAACAGGACACCAGTAGTGTCAGACTCCACACTAACGACGCGTTGGGTCACAATGCACTCCTCGCTACCAGTTTCTTTCCTGTTTTTCTGCTCCTAAAGGAAGTTCTACACTAAAGGAAATACCTGCTCAGAAAGAAAATTAGCACAAGATAAACCAACTTAAGCTTAAATTGGCAGCTGGACTTCTACACCGAGGACAGGTAGTTTCCATCCCCAAGGGTGTTTCTGCTGTGTGAAGACTTGACCTGCTTTGGAAAACTAACCTTTGAAAAAAAAAAAGTGGGCCATGGATGTCTCCAGTAAGATCCAGCCACGTGTCATGGACGTACAGAAAAGACTTGTTTTTTTTACTCTGAGCTCTAGTACATTAAGGAAACTGGTCTGTTTAGCAACTTAAAATCCAGTTTTCAAGTATGTGTCAGTCCCTTAAATATTCACTACATGATGTTCAACGATAAATTCAAGCATTTCTACATTAATAAATTAGATTAATATTTAATGCGGCTTAATTAATTTTAAGTTAATTCCTGAAAGGTTGAGTCTTATAATGGATATCATATTCATGCACATAAAATTGATTCTCAAAGCACAACAGCCATTAAATTAATAAAGAGAAATTTTAGGATTTCCACCAATTCTGGTCTGTTTCATAATCACATGACCAAAACAAGCCTGCTTTGAAAACAAACAAACAAACAGGCACCAACAGCCATCTGTCTAAAAAATTACTAAATAAGCAGCATCACCTTTTCTTCCTCTTTGGTCTGTTCCTGCAAGATGCTACTTACACATCTTTGAGTAGCATGGGCCCCTTCTACTCCACATGCCAAAATATTTAGGAAAGAGGTGCAACATCCACACTCGCATCATGAGACTACACCATTCACACACTGAAAACTAAACATTACCCGTTTCTCTTGGCACATTTCTGAGAAACTGAAGCACACACCGAGTATGTATTTTAATAACCTGTTAAATACAGAACAAAATCCACGGAGATACAGCCCTAAGTGAGCTCACAACAGCACGCAGCCCTCCAGCCCCACTACGATCTCAAACAAGATGCAGGTGATGTAGAAAGCCAAGACGTGGCTTTGCATGACAACCTCTAAAAACGCACACGGCCAAGCACAGCACAAATCCATTTCTGAGCTGCAATTAAAGTTCTTTCACAAGCAGCAGGTTCCTCTCCTGCTCATAGGAGAAATGATGATAAACACCGGAAAAACCCTCAGCACGCAGAAGGCTCGCTTCTAAGCTACACTACGCACGTATGTAGCCTATAGAAGCTTACTAAGAGTTACGCGACTATTCAAACCCACATACAAACCCCGCAGCCCACCCGGGCCCACCGCAGGCAGCGGCAGCGTGTGTGTGTGCACACAGCGGGATGCAGCAGCAGGGCGGCTGCAGGACACGGCCACGCCGCTGTGTTGCCGTTCTTCTCCCGGACTTCGTCGCCACTCTGCCCTTCCGAGCGCTCCCAGCGCGAACGCCGAGGCCGCAGCCCCCCCCCACCTGCCCGGCCCCAGGGCGGCCCCGGCCCCTCCCGCCCGCGG
The DNA here is from genome assembly GCA_013399895.1 of Serilophus lunatus. NCBI lineage: Eukaryota > Metazoa > Chordata > Aves > Passeriformes > Eurylaimidae > Serilophus > Serilophus lunatus. The sequence goes on from VXBA01003365.1 coordinate 987,771, forward strand.
CCCCGCTCCGCAGCCCGGGGGGGGACACGCTCCTTCCCTGTCCCCCGCGCCCAGGTGCGCCGTCCCGTCCCTCCACCGCCGCCGCGATTCCTTCCCTGCTTCCCCCCCAGCA
>VXBA01003365.1:988261-1026720 GCA_013399895.1 Serilophus lunatus
CGCGGCCCCGCGCGCCAGGCCCGCCCCCGGTTTCCTGTTCCCGCTGTGCCCCCGCGAGCGCCCCCTGCGCGCGCGCCGGGGCGGCGCCGCTCCCCGGGGGAGGGACGGAGGGAGGGACGGAGGGAGCGGGACCCCCGGCGCCCTCTGGTGGGAGCGGCGACCCCACGGGCGGGATCGCGGGCTCAGTCTCCTGGGAAAACACCTCCGGGAGCGGCGAGTCCAACCCGGCACCGAACACCACCACAAGTGGACCGCGGCACCGAGTGCCACGTCCAGCCGTTTCTCGAACACCTCCGGGAATGGTGGGTGACTCCACCACCTCCCCGAGCAGCCCATTCCAATGCTGAATGACCCTTTCTGCGAAGAAATTCTTCCTCATGTCCAACCTGAACCTCCCCAGTACAGCTTGAGACCATGTCCTTGTTCTGTCACTGGTTTCCTGGGAGAAGAGACCAACCCTTACCTGGCTACAACCTCCTTTCAGGCAGTCGCAGAGAGCAATAAAGTCTCCCCTGAGCCTCCTCTTCTCCAGGCTGAACAACCCCAGCTCCCTCAGCTGCTTCTCACAGGGCTTGTGTCTCAGACATGCCGCAGCCTGGAGTCCTCTGGGTTTCAGGCTTAACGCCAGGCCGGGCTGCGTCCCGCTCTGCATCCCAGCATCACCTTATCCCCCGGCATCTGTCTGCAGGCTGAGCCCAGCCGTGTCCACTCTGCATTCCTGTGCCTGCTTTCCCCTCTGGGACCCACCTTTGGTCCTTTGGCCATCCTGGAATGCCCTTTGGCCAAACATGGGTTTGCTGCCCCTTGAGCAAATGCCACTTGAGACGTGTGGGACTTGGAGATTTCCTCAGGAGGGAAGGAAAGAAGGAACAGCGGCACAGGAGGTGGGAGTGGGTTTGGTCCCTATATGGGACCTTCATTTAAGGGTTGCACGCTAGGATCTTTGTGGGTCCCTTCCAACTCAGAATATTCTGTGATTCTATTCTGACTCTGAAGGCTGAAGGAAGGTCTAAGGGAAAGGAAAATCCTGAGAACATGCAACTTTTTAAAAGCTAGCGAGCGTTACTTATTCTCTTTATTTCCTTTTGGGTCCATCCACCAAGAGAAAGGCTAGGAAATTCACTTCAAAAAACAAAAGTATGACAGATGCAAGAGCTGGGGATTTAAAATATTCAACGTAAGTCATAGAATCATTGCATGTTAAGGTTGGAAGGGACCTTAAAATTCATCTATTTCCAACCCCCCTGCCGTGGGCAGGGACATCTTTCACTAGACCAGGCTGCTCAGAGCCCCATCCAACCTGGCCTTCAACACTTCCACAGATGGGGCATCCAACAACTACCCTGCGCAGCCTGTTCCAGTGGCTCACTACCGTCACAGTAAAGAACATCTTCCTAATAACCAGCCTAAATTTCCACTCTTCATTACCCCTTGTCCAGTCACTTAAAGTCATATAAGTGACTGGTGCCACGAATGGAAAGGACAAGCTTTGGCTAGAGAGGTCTGCAAGGAATGGATTAGTAACACTTCTCAGTTTATAGCTTGTGTCTTGGTGAAAATGACATGTTTCATTTGAATGTTATAGAAAGAAAAAACTCCAGAAATTTAATGGATTTCTCAACACAGAAATGCAAACAGTCCCTAAGCATCCATACCTCATTGTTTTTCCTTAGCCACTCACCTGCCTGCATAGTTCATGCATTGTGCTTCCTTCTTTTGCCATCTGCTCCAGCACCGGAACGCTGACATTTGGAGATTCCAGAGCAGCAACTGAGATCCTCATCTCCTGTAAAGACCCAGGGCACAGTCAAATTGCAACCTCACATTTCATAAATTCCTGTTATACACGGTGGAGTACACTGTGCTGCAATAAGCGCATCTCCTGTTCATATGGAAAGAACATTACATTTCCAGCCTATGTTAGTGTGGAAGAACATTGCTCCCTTCACTCAGTGCTGAACAAGTGGTAAACCTTGGAAAAAAATGTAAACTCAGCCTCATGTTGTCTCTTTTTCCCCCTTCCCCTCACTTCAAGAAATGTCTTTAACAGTAGTTTTAATCAGAGGACTGGTAATACTTTTTTTTTTTTTTTAAATGTAAGTTCCAACATTTCAAAAGGGAAATACCAGATTCACTTAGAGATGCAGCTTAAACACCTGCAAGATGAAACTGGCAGCTTTCTGTACACCAGCTGAAGGCTTTTACCACCATTCCTATCCTCATGTTTTGATTCTCCTCCCACACATAGATAGAGAAAAGGTCCCCTGCATCACTGTTAAATAAGCCTCAGGTGGGGGAGGGAGTGGACAAGCAGCAGCAGCAGCAGCAGCAGCCTCCCATAAAGAGGGTGAGCAGAGGATGTGGTTAGTTTTTTGCTGGGCTGTAAACAGCAGCAGCATGGACCTTAGTTTGGGGGGGCTCTAAGGGGGCAGGAATAGCTCAGTTTTTGTAAGGGGGGGGTGGGGGTGTTGTTTTTGTGGGTTATTTTCTTTCCCTATATCTCTCTCTAAAAGGTCAAAGTAGTTCTGGAAGCTTTGGCCTGGTAGAGTCTGTAGGCTTTTTGGCTCTTTCAAGAGCTGGGTAGGCCACCCTATATGAAAACTGAAGAGAGCTCCAGTGTTCCTAAGAGCACTTGGAAACTCTAGGTTGAACGTTGTGCTGGTTTGTAACAGGTCTTGAATTAATTTTTTTCTGTACCTTTTTTTTGCTCTGTGCAGTCACCAGATCTGCTGTTGACTTTTTATAAGCTGTATGTGATAGGGCAGGAATGGGCTGAGCTTAGTACATTAGTTAACTGAGGAAATATCTAAGTTGTGGCTCTGAATGCCAACTTAAGGATTTTAGTGGGGTTGGTTTTGTTACCTATCATTTGATTTAAGCATAGAAAGTGTGGTGTCACTGAAATACTTGGTTTACTATGTTAGTGATTATTCTTAAATAGATTATAAAGTACAAATCCTGAATTAATAGAGTTCTTATTGTCATGTGTAACAACATATGTGTTAGCATTAAGAAGTGTTTTCTTTGTGAAATGTTATATGTCTGATTGTGTGAAATCTATTTTTTTGGGGGGGGGGGGGCTTAAGGCTGATTGACTGAAGGCTTTTTTCTTTTAGTTGGGTAGGATGCTACTTATGTTGATGTATGCATCTAAGACTACTAAAGTCCTGTGGCTTTAAAGCAGGACTTAAAGTTTGGCTTGAAGGACTAATATTGAGAGCAGCATATAAAAGCTAGCTTAGCAAAGGACAACTGAAATATTTGATCTTCATAGCAATGTCAGTCTTCTACTTCCTGTTTGGAAGACAGCAGCTTTCCTTTGAAAATGATCATTTATCTCTTTTAGTGTTTAAAGAAGAATGAATACTGCTTCGACTTCAGAAAGTGGATCATATTCCACAAACCACACAAGACCCGTTTTTTATGCGCAGCCATCAGCACAACAGCCATATCCAAATCCATGGTACCTCAGTCATGCATACAGTCCCTACTGTGTACCTGCTCCAGGTAAGGTAAAGGACAGCTTTCGGTGGTAGCTTTGCTTACTAAGTTATTGCTAGAGCAGAGGAAACAAGTATGTATCTGTGTTAATGAGGTTCTTGGGAGGTTCAGGTAAAATTAATGTCTTAGTTGTCAAAAATCTGATTTATTAAGTATTACTTCTATATGTAGCTCACAAGGTAGAAAGCAGCTGTTTCCAGAGAATGGAAAGTAAGTAAAATATTAGGTAATGTTCATGCTGCAGACACAGAGCTCTAGAATACACCTGCAATTAATATGGTTGCGTGTATATATTCGTGCCATATGTTCATACATGATTGATATGGAGATATGTAATCTTAAAAGACAAAATTATTTAAAAAGTATTGTCAAATATACCTTGTAAGTGCTATACCTATGTTAACTTCTATTTGGAGATGTCTTTTTCCAAAGATAATGCTGTAGCAATATTCTGTAGAATAACCAAAAAAATGTACTGAAAGTTAATTGATGAATGTTCTGAGGAATGGAATCAATGTCTGGTTCAAGAAGTCCAGATAAGCTATTCCATTATGAGGAACTCTTTCTGGGTTTTTGCACCAGATTTGCTTCCAAGCACTGAAAGGTAGAGTGCTTTATTTACTGATGTCTGATCTTGTGGCTGTCCCTGTATACTGTATGCAAGGAAATATTAATCAGGATGACTTATTTCAGAAAGATGTATTTGTCTTTTTTTTCATCACCAATGTCTAGGCTTCCGAAGTGGAAATCCATATTTTCCATTTTATTCTGTTGCGCTCCATGAGTATCCTGGATTTTTTGTTCCACAGCATCCAATGCATGCAAGAATTAACAGAAGGCCTTATTTTAATGTTGCCCCGCCTTCCCCTATGTTTTATCATGCAACAAGATTTAGACATTATAATACCCCTGGGAAAAAAATGGAGACAAAAGAAACACAGACTGATCCCAGACAGCCTGAAAGCAAGCAAAAAAAGCATCAAGATATGCGTACAGAAACGAAAGGTTGTGATGCAGGAAACATGGCCTGTGTTTCTTCTGGTATAGGTATGGAGACTGAGAGTACTTCAGAGAAACAAGATTCATCTGGATCTTCTGTTGTGGTAGACAGAGAGTTTCATAACAAGAACCCTGCCAGCTCTACACAGTATAGGAATCTTCCTACTGGGAGCTATGCCTTTGAGAAGGAAGAAGTGAGGATAGAATATGGAAATGGTTCTCCAGCTATTCAACTGTGGAAGTCCTTTAAAGAAACTATCCCTTTGTATGATGTGGCAAGTGGTAAACCAGTCCCAGAGAACATAGTGCCACATGACTTATTTTCTGTTAGCTCGTGTGAAGGCATGAGATATGGCCCTCATGATGGGGAGAAAATAGTGCCAGGAGCTTCCTTAAATGAGAGAAAAGCTGTTGTCCCCACAAAACAGGGTGCTGAAATTGTGCAAGAAAATAATGAAGTGAAGCTAGATGCAGAAAAATTGGCAAATACAACTCAAGGGGCAATATCCCTTCCAGGTGAAACCATGGCAGTGCAAATCACAGAGCTGGCAAGATCTGTCGGCATAGATCAACCAGTGGTAAGACAGGATGTGGTAATACCTAAGAAACCTAGCACTAAGAAATCTACAGGCTCCAAGACTTCTCAAGAAGAGCCTAGCTTTATTCAGCAAGCAGGACTACTTCCATCGAATATGGAGGTAATGAGTGACTTGAGTTTTCAGCAGAACAAGCTGAATTTAAGCCACAGCGCAGCCAATGAAAGCCAGGCAGATAAAAGTATTTGGTGTGACAAATCAATTGAGAAGTATGTTCCCTCTAGCGGCTGGCTGGCTTGTTTGGACAGTATGGACACAAACTACAATGTTTGCTTGCCACAAAGGAAGCGTCAAAGTGTAATCAGTCTTTCTTCTGATGACATGTCCTCTGGAGAGGAAGGCTCATCAATTGATAATGTTCCAGTGTCTTATTTTGTCCCTGACTATGTGCTTCAAAAAAGCATGTATACTTCTCAGAAAAGTCCAGAGGGATTGGAGAAAGAGAAAATGACAAGTGGTGGGTCCCTTAATATAGATGAAGTGGTAGGAAAGGGGCAGATCAACAGCTTGAATGACCAAGATGTCAGCTCTTCAAACACAAAGATTAAAGAGCCTTCCAGTAAAGACAGAAAGCTGAGAGCCCTTTCTAGATCTTCCAGTAGGAAAGAAATTGATTCTCTCAACAAAAAAGCAGCTAAAACTTTGTCAGAACTTGAGGACTCTGAAGAATATTCCGTGAAGGGAGAAGAGGAGGATGAAGATGGAGAGGATGGGGAGGATGAGGAAGATGACGACATGGATGAAATTGAGTATTTCTTTCAGGAAGCCCCTCCATACGGAATCTTGACGCCAAGTAAAGGAAGTTTCTACCAAGTTGGCCAGCGAGTGCTTTGGAAACCACCTAAAAATGCGGTACCAGCACAATTGATTAGCTGGCCTGCTCAAAAGAAAATAAAAACTAGGAGTGGGCTTGTTGAAAATGTTGGTGTAGTTTACAAGCCAAAGGAGAGAGAACAAGATGAAGTTGTCTATAGTGACTATGGGTACTATAGAAGAAAGAGGCCCATGACAAGAAGAGAAGGACTTGAACACCAGCGAACGCTACGGAAATTCTTGGGAGGTAAGCTGATTGCTGAGGACAAAGTGCTGATTAATAGCATTCACAGAATGCCTAATTGCAGTTGCAAACTGTAGCTTGACTCAGGGGAAAGATTAGAGGGTGTTGAAGCTTGAGGTTTGGCTTGGAGCCAGAAGTCCCACAGAATTTTTTTTTTTTTTGAGTGGAGGGAGTTTGCTACAATTGTTTACCTGTTGCATAAGGATTCTCCATCTTCACAACCACCAAAGAATAATGGAGAAACTCTCCTTTGAGTTAGATTTGCTATACTTTACTTTCTGGCATTAGTGGCAACTTATTAATTTGAAAACCTTAAGGTCATTTGAACTACACATTTACAGTTGTTCATCTTGAAAGTTATGCATTTAAGTTTATACAGACAGTCTGACTGTCCCATAACAGAATCATTGTAGGTGCATTAAACAGGATTAGGTTCATTATAATCTGGGTGGACATACCCTCTATAACTTCTCTGCAGAAGAGAAATCAAACAATTTTTTATCGTGGCTGCTGCTTTTTTTTAGCAACAATGTTTTGCTGTGTTTTCAGAAAGCCAGTGTGAAACTATTGAATTTGACCTGGACAAGAACACTTTATTTTCTCAATGGTATATGATATCAGAAATGAGATTAACCTAAACTGAGAATAAGCAGAGTTATTGGAGTTTGCAATTTATGTTGACACTTCAGTAGGTGGCTGCTGTTTAGTATAGCCTTGTACTGTGAAAGGCAACCATGAGATTTACTTCTAGTAAAAGGCATGGTGTTCTTAAACTTCACTTTCTTTGTGCAAAATCTGTAGACTTAAAGCAGCTTGTAATTCTTGTCAAGTGTGATCTCTGGAAAAATTTCTTATTTAAACAGACTCCTAAAATGTGATATTATCTCTTTGTTCTGGCTAGTGGATCAAATGGTGTATCAGCACTAAGAAAACTAAACACTGACCTTAAATCACCTTTTTTTAATTAGGAAGGCTGCTAAGGGAGAATGTGGGGATACTGCCTGAAGAGTATTGGATTAGAAGTGGTGCTAAGCCCAAATTTACCAGCCAAATGCATGGTTGTCTCTCACCAACTAAGAGCAAAGAACAAGGTACAACTTCTTCAATATGTTTCTATTCTTAAGGAACATTCAAAAGGATATGATAAAAAATAGCAAACATGATATTTGGATAAGACTTGAAAATAATAACTAATTCTTGTTGCTCTGATATTGATGCAATGCCTAACAGTCAGTACATCTTGGGCATATTTATAGCCTTCTCAAACCCAAACAGGGGAATAAGGGTGCATTATAACTACTTCTAGTTTATTAAACTTATTATGGGAAATCAAAGCATCGCATGCTTTGTGACCAAGCAAAGACTTTATGGCAGTAACAGCTTTGCACAAATAAACTTTAATATTAAATTCTTCACCCAGATATATGCACTCAAGAGAAGCATTGCAGTGGTAGCTCCTAATCTTTGAGTAAAACATATAGGGAGCCATATGTGGTAGCTACATAGGCCAATGATCAGGGAAACTAGCATGGACCAACAGTTGCTGTAATACTGCTGTGGGATACTGCTGAGTATAAATCACTGTCGTCTGGTTAAGATGAAGAAATCAGTTATTCCAGCAGAGTAAAAGGTTAGGGAGTTTCAACATAATTTTCTTAGCTCCTGAAGCAGAATGCTTTTGCTTTACAGTTAATGTTTATTTGGAGTTCACATCTGGTTTTGGTGCTTTTTAAGGGTGTTTCTTAGTGTAAGTGCTGTTGAAACAGTGATAAAACTTGCTGTAGTGCTACTCTCCTGGGTCATGGGCTTTCAAGTATCTCAGGGTTAAGACTAGCAAAGAATGAAGTGTGAAGCTATTTTCAGAACAGATTTGCTTCTCTTCAGTTCACTGATAATATATATCAGGTTTCCTGTAACAACAGCCCTTTGTATTATTCCTTAGTTCTCTGCATATCTTTCCTGCTTGCAAATATTGTGGTTTGGGATTATTTGCCTCTTGCACTGGAGGCTTTCTATGCACAGACTTCAGAGTTGCAGGGTTTTTTTAAGCTAGCCTGCTCTAAAGAGTTAACAGTGCTGCTCAAGTGAAGTGTTTCTTTGCTCCTATACAACAATTCATAAAAATACAGTAGTAGTTGTAAAATTTTGTTACCTTTAACTTTCAGCATGTCTCTTCTATCTCTCTGAAGTCATGGACAGTGCAGCATATTGAGGACTTCTGGTCTATACATTATTCCTCGCTTTTTCTTTTCCAGCCAATGTATTAGGAAGCAGGAATCAGTGGGTTCTAAATGCTGTTCATGCCAGTGGATGTCTCAGAAGTGCTAATAAAATCACATAATTCTTAAAACGTTGCCTTTATTAGGGCTTTTTTTTCAAATTAAGTGTCCTGCAAGTAACAGGGTTTGGCTAAGTATCTGGTGGTTTAGCAGTAATATCATCATATGCTAGATTTAACTTCTTGAATAGTGTATCTCTGCTGCATAACATTATAGGTCTGAAGGATTAAGTTTTTAGAAGATAATGGGTGACTTGAATTACTTGGATGGCTTATGAACTAGTCTTGAACACTTGAAAAGTGAACTAAAGCAGAATTATCCTACTCTTACTAGGTTTTTTGCCATCTTAACACCTAACCAAAATGACTTGATATACAATGCATCCAGAATTGTGGTTAGACAGTGATTAAATACTGTAGACATACAAGACTTGCTTCACATACATAGAGTTAATATTACCTGCTACTAAAATGGGCACATAGAAGGGAGGGATAAAGAAGGAACATAACAGGCCAGTTGGTGAAAGTCAAAGTTAAATTTGCCTCAAGATCATGTGTTTGGAGAAATAACCCCAGTTTTATCTTGTTATTTAGGGTGCCCACCTTTGGTTAAACCAAAGAAGAAAAGAATAGGCAAGCCACCGTCAAAACGCAGGGATACAAGACATGCGGTGGAAGAAGTAGAAGTGTGGGAGATGCCTAAACACAGTGTACACAAAGGTTGGTATACAGTGACTAGCTACAAGTTGCTACAAGCGTTTTTTTCATTACTGTCTCGGGGACTAATCTTTCTTGGTTTGAACTGCAAGGTTGTTGGATAGCTTGTGAAATGTCTGCTTACATAGCATTTGCTGTTAAGATGTGTGGGGAGGAAACAGCAAGCTGAACTTTGAGCACCTTGCTATGGATACCAGTATAGCTTTGACAAGGTTAGGCCCTTTGTTTAGGGTAAGGATGGAGGAGGAAACCCACACCAAAACCTACTGGTTTAGACTAGTTGCTCTTCAGACTGTTCTAACTTTTTAAAATGCTGGGTCCTGTGTCACTTTGTAGTATATCTTTTTCTTTAAGCTACAGGTATGTCTCAGTCAAAATACTGTATTTTTGATACCACACAAATGCATATAGGTAATCCTTAAGAATTTCAACTTTAAGGAGTAGGAATTCCTTGCTGTTTTGGAGAAAGATGGGGGAAAAATCACATTGAGTAGGTTCAGTAACAAATATGCTCTTGTGCATTTGTGTGAGTCTGAAAAGGGGACGGTACATATAGGAAGCTACCTGAAAGATCAAATTTTTTATGCAAAAACAAGTTGACATACTGAAGTGAACTTGAATATTTCAACAGGAAATACAGGAGTCAAAGGTAGTCTTTCTTGTATATTAAATGGTATTCCACTTCCATGTACTTGCAAGGCTGGAAACAAACTGAGATTGATGTGTCTTATTAGTGAAAGCTGGTGTCAGTCCTGAAGCCATATTGTTTGAATATTGGTCTTAAACATTTCATTGCTGAACAGTTTTTAGTAAAAGCACCCAGGAAACGTGCATAAGCCCAAAATGCTACTTATTTGTCCCAGAAATAGTTGATATTTCTTGACTATATTCAAAGACATAGTTACAAGAGTACCCTGAAAATGTGCTGTGATTTCCATGTGTGAAAAACTCTTATCTATTTATATTGGGATATTCTGAAGCCCAATGCTGTCCTTGCAGAGTTCATACTTGCTAGGCAGTTGAGTATATAATCCTAGTACCAACCATCAGTGCCTGCAATAGGAAAAGGCAATTGTTGATGTGTAGCCTTTCTTTAGAAGCAAATTGACATTGTTTGGAGGTAGAATGCTTACCTTAATCTTTATTTTTTACCTTCCAGGTCATGGCACAAAAAAGTCCCTCTCTAAGAGAAGATAATTGCAAATATTGGGGCAAGGGTGGGGGGGAAAATGTATTGAAGGTTTGTCTTGCATGAATCCCAAGCTTCAAATATTTTTCTCTTGTATATGTACCTGTGCACTCTTAAAGGGTAAGAAGTGACACTGTAAAGACTGAGGATGCTATGAAAATGGAATTAAGTATTTAACACTGAAGTCACCTTTTTATAACTAGCACATCCACTATTTAAATAATAAATTTCATAGAATTGCACTTTGAGACTTGCATTCCATCTATACACAGAAGCAAAAAAGCTTAAGCTGGGCATGTGTGTGCAGCACTGCTGTTCCAGCATGCCAGTTATTGCTGCTCAGTCCTTAAACTCTGCAGGACTGTGGAGCCTGTCAGTGTCACCTCACATATGATATATACATATATTCCATATATACATATATTCCATCAACTGGATTTTTGGCTGGACTTGTCTTTGTCAAAGTGTAAAGGAATATAGTTAAAGCTCCATCAAGTCAAGTAATGACTTGAAGTTTCAAGGCAGTTCCTCAAATCTTCCTTTCTTCAAGTGCATGATTGAGGACTAAAAGTAAAGCACTGAGTTCATGTGATAATTCCCTTTCCTCCCCTTCTTGTTCCTTGGAGACTTTTGAATCCTTTACAGAGCCACTGAGCTGGAGAGATGGATCTTGAAGGTGAAACAAAAGGTTTTGGTGGTATGCCCTTTTTCTGGCTTCTTATTGATGGCTTCTATTAGAGTTGATACAGACCTTGGCAACTAACTACATATGGAGAAGTTTCTTTATAGAAATAAGATGATAAAACTAGGTCTCTGCTGAGCTATCTCATGAATAATGGAAACAGACTGATCTAAATGGGTGGATAGCTCAAAATTTTGTGTGTGTCTATAAAGGGTAGTATCACCATGTGAGAATAAACACAATACTGCAAATCTTGAATGATTCACAAATCAAGTTGATAGTGTGAGTGACAAAGGTAGGGAAACTAAAAAAACCCAACCTGTTTTTATTAAAGTTGGAGGGATTGGACAGACAGGACTTGTTTTTTGTATCCTCACCCCTGTTCTTATTCTGTCTGTGTCCTAGAGTAACCTACATGGATTAAAGTAGTATTTCCTGTAACTGCATTCAAGTTTTATGCCTACCTATTACCAGTCTGATGTGTAACTGAGGTCATTGTTTCCCCTCAGTGAGGAGTATTGATGTTTCCCTACCCAACTGATCCTTAATTTTTCTATTATTTTTAATAGCACTTGCTTGCTCTGTAAAGCTCTGCTGTAATTACAGCCTTTACCCCAAGCTGTTAGGGGAAAGAAACCACTGTGATGCCAAGCCTTTATCTTCACCCTACCATCAGCCCTGCAAGAAAATAAGGAATAAAAATTCTCATTTGGATTTTGTGCTGTACAAAATCTCTGCACCAGAAACTCAAAGAATAGAATGAGGGAGGGAATTACTTCAAGCAGGGAGATTTTTTAATACCCAATTCTGCTGACAGGCTTAACTCTGTCTTTTGCTGCTTATCTGACAAAGGAATATTCATGACCTCGCAATCAGATGGCACTCTTACTTCTGGGAATGGCTAATAGTTAATAGGTACTCCCAAGATTATGCTAGTCGTTTTTTTTTTTTTTTTTACAAGTCTTGCACTAGTCAGTATGATTTCTGCTCAGATGCAAGAAGCAATTTGGGGCCTGGTGATGCTAGCTCTTGAGATGTGAGGGAGTAGCAGTAGGAGTGTTTAGACAGCTCTTTGTCTGAAAACAAATGCTATTTTAAACCGTTTGCTTAAGTCTTGTAGTATACTCAGGCTGTGCATTCACACCAATACTTATAGTATGTATGGATGTTCTAGTGTTCCAGAAATAACTCTTTGATAAAGTTTTATATGGTGTATTCTACTCTAACAGTAGAATGTGTGACCTTAAAACCAAATCTTCCACTTGGGCTTTTTTCCACTCAGCAGCATGGATGATTTGTGGATTGCATCTTAACTGGTTTAGAGCTGTATCTAATGTTCCAGTGGGTAAAATGGCCATGCTTCACAAAGATTATGAAGTGCAAACTGCATTTTAAGAGGCTGTGAATTCAAGTCCTGGCTCTTTTTTTTTTTTTTTTTTTTAATTCAGCTAGGTAATTTGCCACAGTGATATTTAATTTTGCAGCTGCACATATATGTCAGCTTTTGTTACCACTGCAGCTGGACTGCCCAGTGATTCACTGCAGTGCTGGCAGGATTGTGAACTCGTAACTGTCGCAGTTCTGCATTGCCTTGGCAGCTTTCACATGCTTCCTGCAGCATCTACTGAAGGGCAGCTGAAGAATCTATTTGCTGCTTGGCACACCATTAACAGTCCTCAGAGGCCTCTGAGACAGCCATACTGTGATCTCTGTTTGGACAGACTTGCTGTTTGTGACTCAGGATTTCTAAATAGTTATTTGTAGCTAAGTGAAACCTCTGTTGCAAAGTGCGTGGGGTGTAATCACTGATGAAGAGCCAGTGGGCTAGGTTGGCTTGCCAGGTTTTAATACTGTATTTTAAGTTTTAATACTGTATTTTAATTTTCAGTTTGGTAGTACCTGGAAGGTAAAGCTTTCCCTCTTACCATGTCCTTGTTTTCTGCCTTACACAAAACTAATCTTTTCCAATATCTTTCTATTAAAATCAAACAATAGGCTATACCAAGGAAAAACCTGTTTAAAAAAAGAGTCCTCAGTTTCCCCTGACTTACTGCTGTTGGGCTGTCTCCCTCAACAAGACTAAAAACTCCAAGTAATTTCATGGCAAAAGAAATAACACATGTCAGTATTTTTCCTGAAATACCTTTCTGATTAAAAATGGTTCACAGTATTAAGATAATCAGAGCTGGGAGCTGAAGACCTGTGAAGCCTCTGTGGTTTGTTTTAGCTGCGTTTCACAATTCTTTAGATTATGGAACTATACTCAGGCTTCAGCAGAACTTTCAAGTGGAAACACATGTCTACAAAGAAGGCTAGGAAAAAAAATGTTGTTTGAGTGAAAACATTAAATAGTTATAACAAATGAGGCTAATCAGTGTTTCAAGGCTGTAACTTTCTATCCTGCTTCTTGGATTTCCTCCTACATAGAACAATTATCCATTAATATAAAAGGCATGTTGGTATTTATCTCTATAGTCTATGTACTTCTAAGCCTTAGAGTCTCTTAAATGACAGCTTTGGCATTGTTTAAAATGCCAATGACATCCATCATGCTTTTCACCACTCCTAGCACTGCCTAGTCAGTGCTAGTCAGCACTCCTATACTCCTATAAATCTTTATTGAAACTGCTAGCTTTAATTTTGAAATGCCACTTTTATGAGTTTTAGTAAAGATAAAGACCTACATCTATGGGATATGATAAGGATTTAGAAAATTGGAAATAATAGGGGGAGAACGAATAGGAATCAGTTGCTCACATACCTTCCACTACAAGAACAAAGGTCTATGAAATCAAACTAGTAGGAAGCAGTGTGAAAGCATATCGTTAGAGATTAAGAGTTCACTGCTGAAGGATATTGCAAGGTTTGCAATAAGTGGCTAGATGTAGAGGAAAAAAAATATATCCAAAGCTACCAGATATTAAAAAATAATGTATGATTCAAAGTACCTTCATTACAGGCAGTAGAGGCTGAAAGAGGATTTCAGTGAAGTAACAGAAATAACACCACTAGGGTTTGCACTGCTCTGCTGTGTCTTCTATTAACTATGACTGGAAGAGTTATGGGCATAAATAGACATTTAGTTTCACATAGTTTGAGATGCTAGATATTCTTTTAAATTAAATTTTTAAAATTTTGAATTACTTTTGTTGCAAGTTAAAAAATGGTCTTTTACAGTTGCTCAAATAGTAAGCCCTGGTAGACAAGAAGGGAAAGATCCATTATCGAGGAAGGGGCATGCAAAGGAAAAACTGAAATTTATCTTCATTAAACTAAACTTCAGAAGCGTCTTAAACAACAAAAGCTGAACTAACTGAAGGATCTTCAGGTTAGTTCTGCTCTAGACAAACCTGAGAAAGGCTTCCAGCATTTGTCCAATAATCAGTCATGCTGTAAATGCACAGATGTTCTCAGTACCAAGTCTGGTAATACAAGAACCATAGAATGGTTTGGGTTGGAAGAGACCTTAAAGATCATCTAGTTTCAACTCCCTACCAGAGGCAGGGATACCTTCCACTAGATCAGGTTGCTCAGGGTCCTGTCTAACCTGGCTGAAAGAATAAGTCCATTAGACTCTCTAATAAGTCTAATAGATCTCCCTATGCTATTTTATCTTTACATCCTTTTTTTCCTGTGAAAAAGCCAGATTAGAATTTGTTGATGATGACTATCAAGAATCACCAGTCAATCCCATCTCTGTGAGACTGGCTAAACAGAGGACAAAACAAAACTCCACAAGCTTTGGGAATACGATAAAGAATCTTTTTATAAGTAGGCCTTGCCTGCCTTGTTTTTCCTTAGAACATATTGTGAATGACAGGCAAGGAATGGGGGTTTATTTTTACTTAATCATTCTTAGACATGTAGGAGGGAGAAAACACAATTTACACTTTCCCTTGTCTTTTCCAAAGCTCTCAGGAGAAAATAATAAAAGAAAGATGCATTTTAGTCTTTGTTTCACTGTTAATATTCACTCTACTATCTTAGATCCTGATCATGTGGGGGATTTTTTACATTCTACAGAAGTCCTTTCAAAGCAAATCCAGTTTTCTCTCTCCTTTTGGAGAGTACCAGTATCTATAATCTAGTTCCTTAAATCCCAGCTTTGTACCAATGTATCTTGAGGTTTCAAAGAGGGATGTTTATAGTAAAGCTGTTTACAGCTATCTCAGTCTTCCTGGTTGAGTCTGCAACAATACTTAAAAGTGTGATCAGTATGTAAGGTCTACTGAGTACACAAAACCTGCTCTTTTTCCTGCTTACAAGTTCTTTGCTACTGCTTTGTGGCTTACATGCATATACTTGAAAACCATTTTGAAAGCCTTATACGTTTACATTCTTCAAAAAACGTTGCTTCATCAAATAATTATAGTAAACATGAAAATTAGGTTGAAATTTATTTTGCCCAAGCCTTTTTAAAAGGAAACATCCCCCTCAAATTGTATCAAAATAACTGATACTGAAGTATATGCAGAAATTAAATCTTTTTTTTTTTCTTAAATGAAACCTCCCTGTTTAAATAACTAAACCCACTACCTCTTCACTGTAAAGTAGAATATCTAGCATCATTACACTCAGTTCCTGCTCCTATAGTTTAGAGAACACTTTAGATGTTTTAGAACTATGCACAATAATGGTGATGATGTTGAGGTTTTGTTACGCGCACACAAAAAATTCAAGTCTTGCTGACGCTTCGATTCTGTCTTAAAGTAAATCCCCTTGATTAACTTTTTTCCCCTTCAGCAGTACTCTTTATTTAGCTAGCTGCCAATAACAGGGTAAGTACACTGAACTTCAGCATGTATGCGGAGAAAAAAAAATACAGTACAACCTGCTTATTATATAAGCACTGTAAGTGACCTCTCAGTGCTCTGCACGGTGCAAACTGCAGTCCTGTTACAATGAGGCTTTGTGTATAATAAAATCACTTTATGGAGAAAAGACACTTCAATAGACAGTCTGCTAATGCTGCAGAGCTGTCGGTGGTACTTCGGTGGTCAGCGCTTTCTGCCGATGGTCACGCGCGGCAACGCAGAGGCCCGGTCTGACCAGGACGGGTGACCCTTAACACGGGTTTTACAGCACAAAGATGTGGCTGAGTATGGTTTAATGAAGCTTTCTTCTTTCTGACTGCAGAGGGGCAGAAGAGGATGCCAGTACAGGCTGCTGTATGCAAACATCTGTATGTTCCAAGTTTAACAAAGCCCTTTCTGGTGTTTTCTTCCTCGTTCTTTGGATCTTTCCTTGCAGTTCATAAGTAGGGAGGTCAATGAGCATGCAGCAGGTGACTGCTGTCAGTCAGATTCTGACTTCTCGTTAGATTTGTGTGATTTATGCTTCTTCTTTTTCTTCTTCTTCTTTTCTTTTTTTTTCTTTTCCTTTTTTCTCTTTTTCTTCTTGTGTTTATGTTCTGAGGAAGTGGAGCTGCTGCCATCTTCATCATCCTCATCACTGCTGTCATCTTCTGAGGTAGAGTCTTCCAGAAGCTGCTTCAGTTGCTGTATCCTGAGTTTAAAAAATGTGAATGAGAATCCTCTCTAGCTCTCCTCTACCTGTAATAATGTATTATAGCTTTCACGTTTCCTTCCTGGCTTGAGGAATGGAAGCTGCATGCAAAGGGCAAGGGAACACTTCCTCTTTGGCTTAATTACACTCCTGTTACAGATAATATTACACACTGATAAAAGCAACCTCCTGAGTCAAGCAGATGTTGTGTTCTCAGAGACCTTCTATCCCACAGGATTGCTAAGGCAAACTAGCTTATTGGCTTATTTCTGCGTGCAAAATAATAAGGCAACAGCTACTACCTGAGCACCTCATGATAAGAAGTTCTATGCTTATCCATACACAGAGGCATCATGATATTACGACTCTGCTGATACAGAGATGATGTCAGTAAAGCTACAGAGCAGGCTCTGCTCTGGATGCAGAAGTATTTTCGAAAGGCACTCTTCCTTTGAATCCTTTGTTCAAGGATTACTGGCAAATGAGGACAAAATATTTGCTTATTTTATTGCTGTCTTCAGTATCCTCTTCAAGGATTTCTCTCCAAGGAAAAGGCAACGCACCTTCAGCTGCAGTGCTGCTTTATGGGCTACCTACAGTTTGTTTCAGTTATTCCACTGATGCAGTTCAAGGACAAAAGCATTAGAAACTCTCCTGCTTTCTATACTGAATACCACACAAAATGAACAAGATGCCTAGAACTAGCTTTCTAAATCCACCCCTTCACATCTACTGGAAGCATTTTGACTTAACCAAATCTTAGAAAACATCTCAGCACAGTAAACCAGTATCCTTTTTTAGGCCTAAAAATTAAACCTAAGTACCTGAATATTATGGCATAAATGAACACAACTCATCTTTAAACTTTGCTCTGGGGAAAATATAGTAGGTAATAGAATTAAAGAGGCAGGAGACACTATTCAATGATTATTCAGAAAGCAGAAATGCAGTAGTCTGCTAATATAAAGGAACTGCCATTGAAAAGATGTTCTGAGCTAAAAGTAAGCTTATATCAAAATTTCACCCATACATTAGCACCATGTTATCAAAATAAAAACTAACTTGAAAATGCAGTTTACCACAGACACACTTACCTCTTTTCTTTTTCATGACGTTTATTTTCCCTTATTATATCATACATTGGATCTTCATGTGCCTTTAAAGTGGAAAACAGAAAATCCAAGGTTGGTAAATAAAAGCATTTATCACCAACAGTTGTATTTTCTAAAATATTAAACCAAAGCAACCAAATGCAAGAGGCTTAATTTATCAAAAGATGGAGTATGCTTAGCAAGCTCTTAATTCACAAGTATACTCTCACTTGACATCTCTACTCTGAGCTGGTGTATTTACTTCAGGGAAAGCTTAACTAGTTACATCACCAATGAAGGGCACTCTCTTTAGGTATAACACCTCTTTCCCTCTTCAATCACAGTTCACTATGAGAATCCCACGCATAATCTACGGGAATAGCTAGACATAGATGGAATACCGAGGTTCAAAATAATGAGCTGTACCCTTATATTTAAAAAATTTGGATACAAACACACAGGAATATAGGAGCAAGGAATATAAGATAATGAAGTGGGGGTTGTCCCATCATGCTATGTGCTACCATTACTGGCTCTTAAATCGGTTAGTTTTAAATTAAAGAGGCAATGTAGCAAAAGATAGCTGTGAAGGAAGATAGAGTTTGATAAACTTTTAAGGTGGGTTCATGCCATGCAAGAATGCAGGTGAGATGGGGTGATCATTTCTGTTGAAACATTAAGCAAGTGCTGACCAGAGGTGGGAATTAAAATGTCAGTAGCAAATGAAAGATATTGGGAATGCACCGTGAAGTGCTTTGGACATGGAGCAAGGGCTGGATTCAACAGAGAAGTTTGAGGAAAAACAAAGAATAGAGGCAATCTAGACATGGGAAAGGGGTAAAAATACTCTTTGCAGTTGCATACAATCAGTATGAGTCCAGAGTTTGCACAGAATGAGCCCAGATTGCATTTTTCAAGGATAGAAGTGAGGACATAGGACACAAAGTGATGAGAGCATGAAATATAGGTTAACAATGCAGAGCAATGGGAGAACTTCATGCAAACATGCAGGAAGAATCTGCAGAACTGAGATGTAGCAAAAGATCAGGCTTTTAGACAATGGCTGAGTTACAAGACCTAGACAACAGCATTCAAGATGCGGTTCTTTACAGAAGGCTTGAAGCAGCAGTAATGCGGGCAGCTCAAGCTTGACTAAATATTTTTTCTTATGTTGATGTTTTAATCACAAAAAAATGGTTGAAAGAGGTTCTTGAAGATAGGCAAAAATTTCTGATTTTCCTCTTGAAGAGTAGATTTTCTGCAAAGTAGTCAAACATCCAATCACATCCGTAGCTTTTTCTTTATTAGGAGACTTTTGGCATCTCTGTTATACTAGAGACAGAGGAAAAGTCCTTAATAAAGCACCATCTAACAGGCTTCTCTTCACTTGCAAATTTATGCATTGTCAGTATTAAAAAATACAAGCAATAATACTACAATGTTTGTACTCACTACTCTAAATTGTTCCAATTTCTGATTGCCTTTAATAAAGAATGGGCATTCTTTATCTCCTGTTCTGTGTCCATATCGTTTACATCTCCAACCTTTAAAAAAGAGAAGTAGCAGTGAATTCCACCTCTGAGACAGAAGTAGTGTAAAAAACCAAAACCACATTTATGCCAAATATTTACAATTTGTTGGAACAAAGAGAGGGATACAAGTACTATGCTGACGAATGCAATGTCCATAAAATGCAAGGCTATTACAGACTTCAAGATGGTGATTGCTTTTATATCAGTATGGTGCCAATCTATCTAGACCTTATTATCTGTCCAGCAGACATTCTGCCCTCCCCCCGAGTAAACAGATGCACATATGAAGGTCTAACGACATCTGGAATATTTTCGGCCTTACACTGCATAACTTTGACTTCTTTTCCCAAAGGCATCCAAAGCCCTTTTGTTGGAGCATGTGCCAGGAATTCTCGGGCACTTTCATTGCCTGGTACATCAGGTATGCAGTCTTCTGGTTTTGTTTCATTCTCCTACAAAACAAACAAACAAACAAAAAAGAGAAAGAGGAAGACAATAAAATAACTGCCTTTCTTTAACTTTGTGAAAATTAATACTTTTAAGTGTGCAGGCCTTCACTTAATATGAAACCTATTTCCCCTGTTACTTTTTTTTCCCATTGTAACACACAAAGGATCTAAAATTCTTTTTCTCTCACCCTTGAATATTCCAGGCAGAACTTTACTGCCATATTAATTTCATTCCTTCCCATCTATTTTAGTAATTTATTTAAATAGATAATATAAATAAAAACACAGAAGCAGAGACTTCCATCTTTCTGCTAACAAGACAAAACAATAAAAAAACCCCTTTACAATACAGAGCAGTATTTTTTAGGTTGAAAGTACTACATTATGACTTAGGTATATTGATTTGACAGAATTAATGTGACGACAGGAATGCAAATTTTGCAGAAATATTTAAGCCTCAGCAATGGAGAAGAATCCTGAAAAGATGTCATTCTAACTCCAAATCTGCTTTCCATAAATGACTCCCCTCTATCTACACTGTTCAATACTGCATGAGGCATGCGTGCTTAGAGATGATAAAACAGCTCCTATCTGAATCTGGCCATTTCATCTGGGTCCTCAAGTCAAAGAGCTCTGCTTGTAACTGAGGATTCTCTGAGTTTTTCCTGGGCAGCACTTACTTCTCTCAGAAATTTATATGGTTAACACTGACACATAAACGCCTAAAGAACAGGTTGTGTCCAAACCCCTCGTAATGCTAAAAATTTACTGCTATTTACCAACCTTAATTAGCCCTGGGGGAGGTTTCTCATAGCTGAAAAGCAATAAAAATATTGTTACACTGCAGCCTAGCACAGACAAATAAAATGAGAAAATACAGGTTTTCAATGGTATAGAGTTAAAACATATATTTCTCCTTAAATTTTACTCTACC
Organism: Serilophus lunatus; assembly: GCA_013399895.1. NCBI lineage: Eukaryota > Metazoa > Chordata > Aves > Passeriformes > Eurylaimidae > Serilophus > Serilophus lunatus. Next base: position 1,008,792 of record VXBA01003365.1, read on the forward strand.
ACTAATCACCAAGAACTACAGTAAAACACGGATAGCTGGATGCAAGCTGACTGAGAGACAGCATTTGTCATATCACCATTTGTCATATCTCTTGCAAATATCCTTCAGTTTCATATTCTTGAGGAAGAACAATTACTTGTTGTGTGAGGTACATTCGATTTAGCTTCAGCTGCCATAAATGCACAATCCTTTCCTCTTTTTCTGCAGCACTCATCCTCAAGATATCACTGATCCAAACTTCTTTACTCCAGGACTGCTGAATCATAGACATAGTCATATGAAGACATTGAGTTGGACCATCTGATGCCAGCCAAAACTAGAATACAATAAATTCATCATATTCTGTGTATTAAACCTAAAGACAGAACCTTACTGACCAAAGTACTGTTATTTCCTGGAGTTAGCAGTAAATTTATTAAAATTTAAATAGCAAACAGGTGCTACACATAGCACACAACAACTGAGAAAGTTAGGAGTTAAATGTCAAGGCACTATGAAATGGTCCCAGAGGTGAAGAACACATTACTTAGAAAGATGCAGGCCTGTATAACTGAATGTTTTGGTTTGCTTTTTTCCCCCCAAATTTCATCTGCATTTAAACAGTTTTCTGTAAACTGCTACCTTATGGAAAGTCTAAAGAGTGATCTTAGAAGTGGACAAAGACTTTTTTTGGTCTTGTTTTTCAACAGCACATAAGGAACAGCACTGTGCACACCCAGAGTCTAGATATCCTTTGCTTTATGAAAGACTCTTTTCAACAGGATTTTCCAGACATTATCCATATGTCAGGACACAGAACACCTGCACAGGCTGCACATCGTTTGTTTGATGGCATATGCAATATTCCATTGGCTTAGCTGTGGGAATGCTATGCACAATCACACCAATGCACTCAGAACAGCAGTGAAAAGGTGCTTAAATTAAGTTCATCCCGTCTTTGTAACAATAACTTCAGAGTGCTGTTTGGTGCATTTAATAACAGATTTTCACTTCCACTTGCAAAAGAAAAAGTCATGCTCTTGTGAACCTTCTGATCTTTTTAGTCCACTAAAACAGTAATTCCCTTCCAGTGAAATGGCATAAACCATTTACAGCACCGCGGGCTAACGATACTGATACTTGTCTGAAGTCCTTTCCAGTGGCGCAACCTTCTGCTTCTATTCTGCATCTCTCAGACTTGGAGAAACCTGGAATAGATCTGTCTGATCCCCCAAAAAACCTTTAGTTAGTCACCAAGCAGCTCTTGACAGCGGCCCCGAAGCCCCTCTGCCGACCCACCCTTAGAGGGACAAGGGAAGGACAGGCTCCCCCCTCCCCAAAAAACCAGCCCAACCCTAAGCTGGGAAGGATGGGGTGGTTGGGAGCAGCGAGGGTCGGGCGCCGCGGGCAGCCTCCCCCTCTCCGCTCCTTACAAAGACTCCAGGTGCTGGATCTTCTGGAGCTGCTGCGCCTCCTGCCTCTTCCGCTTCCTCTCATGCCGCTCCTGCGTCCTGCCGCCGCCCGCCGCGGGCTCCGCACGGCTCTTGGGCCGCGCCTGGCTGCCCCTGGCCGCCTCCTCCTCCTCCTCCGCCGCCGCCTCCCCCCGCCCCTGCCCCCTCGGCGCCCGCTGGGACATCCGCGCGGAGGGAACACCCGGGGCGGACGGCGGGGCCCCGGAGCCGCCCCCTGCCCGCCCTCCGCATCCCGGCTTCCGGGAGAGCGCCGACTTCCTCCTGCGCAGGCATCGCGCCCTGGCGCCCTGCCTCCGGGGCGGCGGCGTGGCGCGGGATGGGATGGGATGGGATGGGATGGGATGGGATGGGATGGGATGGGATGGGATGGGATGGCGGGCATGGGAGCGGGAGCTCCGCGGTTGCCCCGCCGCAGCCGCAGGCACCCTTCCCGTGGGTTAGGGATAACGCGTGGAGTGTTCTGCCTTCAAAACACCGGTAATCAATCCAGTCAATCCATCAATGAATCCCAAGCCCCAGTCGTTCCTCCCCTGGAGGAGAGCCACCACTTCGCTCCGGTGAGGCCCCATCTGAAGTGCTGGAGCCCAGCTCTGGGGTCCTTGTCACAAGAAAGACATGGAAGTGGGCCCAGAGAAGACCACCAAGATGATTAGAAGGATAGAGCATCTCTCCTACGAGGAAAGACTTCAGAGAATTGGGTTTGTTCAGCCTGCAGAAGAGAGGACTCTGGGGTGACCTAATTGTGACCTTGCAATACCTGAAAGGGACCTACAAGAGAGCTAGAAAAGGTCTATTTACAAGGATGTTAGTGACAGAATATGGGGGAATGGCTCCAAACTAGAAGACAGTAGGTTTAGATTATGTATTTGAAGGAAATTCTTTACTGTGAGGATAGCGAAGCACTTGAACAGGCTGCCCAGGGAAGTTGTGGATGCCCCATCCCTGGAAGTGCCCAAGGCTAGACTGGATGCAGTGTTGAGCAATCTGATCTAGTGCAGGGTGCCCCTGCCCATGGAACAGGGGTTAGGACCAAATGATCTTTAAGGTGTTTTCCAACCAAAATCATTCTATGATTCTGTACTTGCCAAGGACCAAAATACATGGGATGGAGGGAGGAGGTTCGCATCCAAAACAGGCGGAGCTGAATTTTGTTTTCTTTCTTTTTTTTGATGGGCAGGTCGGTGCCATGGACAGTATATGTTGGTTATGGGGCAAGGCCCAGCCCCATGAAATCTCTAAAAAGAGAATTTATTTTGGAAGCAAACTAGCAGGGTCTGGCTAGGACCATGCTGCTGCAGCAGGAGCTCCCTGACAAGCCAAATGCAATCTCATCTTCAGTGTATAAGCACCCCTAGAGAACCAAATCTACCCCCAGGATTTGCAGTTTCCTGCTCCAGCTGTGATCTTGTTGGAGGATGAGGACTAGGGGTAGGTCATTGTTGGGAAAGCATAGTTTAATTTTCTACTTTAGTTTCACACTGAAGTTTAAGGTCACATGAGATTCTGGGAATTGCTTAAAGCTGAGTGAAATGCAATGAATGTATCTTAGAAGTCCAGGAATTGAAGGTGTTTTTAACTGTGACCATCTTGGTGCTTCAAAAATGCACGTCAAAGGCAAAGGATGGTAATTGCTATTGCAGCATCCTGTGATTCTGAATTACAGTAAGGCAAACACAGTCCTGAGAAAGTCTATCTTTTACAAGGGAAATAGCAATCTTGGGGATTTTTTTAACAATGTAATATTATTAGACAAGTCTTACTTTAAAATTATTTTAGCTTCTACATGATAGAACTTTATCTGAGGCAAAAGATCACATCTTGGTTCTCACGTGCTTTCAGCAAAGTGGCTACCATTGTAACTTCAGATCCTGGGAAACTATTCTTGTCCAAGTCTATGGTACTTATTTCAAGGTTTAAACAAGATAACTTTTGCATGCTGTGACACTAATACATACTATTGATGAAGATTTTTATGTCATGCACCAAATTTGGTAGGTTTACTGGCACTGGAAAGAATGCAGCAGCCATTCTGCCTCAGAACACTACTCAGCAGCAAAGCCACATAGCCTTGTGAAATACTTCTCAAAAAGCCCAACTCCTACTCTTCATAAACTAATTCCAAGGTATCCATCTCTCCGAGATGTCGCGAGATGGCATATAAGTCGTGGGTAAACCTTTTTTGTTCATCCATGAGTTTGTAATCAGCTCGTGTGTTTTGTTTAGCAGTGGGCCTTTACAAATTTTTATTAGTAGCCTTTCTTTGGGCTGAAGAACAGGCTGAATTACTGCCTTGTCTTGAAATGGCAGATCAGAACAGCTGACCCAAGGTGCAAAACTTAATGAAGACCTCTTGTCTAAAGGCTCAGAGGCAAAATCAGTTTATTTGCTTCTCTGAATTAAGTATCCGTGTATGACTCAAATGTAAGATGATGTGATTTAAGATAATCCACTCTGAAGCAAGTTAAGCAGATGACTTGATATTTGCTGGAGGCCAAGAGATTTGCTGCTGTGACACTTCTAGCATGTGGTAACACGTCAAATCTCAATCAGTCCCTTAATGGTCACATATCTTTAAGCAACAAGTGAGACGGGAGAAATATTTTTGAGTGTTGCAACTACATTTAAAATGTCTGAAATAACTTAGATGAGACACAATATCATATTTTTCACTCTATTTAGAAAAATGGCAATAGTTGCTAAAAGTTAAGGACCAGCTGGACTGATGCCTACTAAATAGAGACTTTATTTTGGAAGCAAACCAAAGTGATATAATGGGGTTTTTTGGCCCCCTTTTCAGTCCAGTGTTACTGTGTTATTTTCAAGTGCCTTTTAACTTCACGTTTTCAAACCAACAGAGTAGTCAGACCCTGAAACAGCTTTCTAACATGTTAGGACAGTGACAGAAAACCTAATTAATTCTAAGATGGAGCACTTCCAGTTTACACATGGTATTCTGTGGGAGAGATGTGTGCAATAGCAAAAGTGACAAACTCTTCTGGTCTCTTTCTTACACCCTTGACTGACCTAGCTTGGCTGAAGTAAGAGGAGTTCTGCCAGTTTGAAGCAAGTTAAGGGCCTGGTTTAGATGACCTCAGATTAAATGACTTCATCCTTGGCAGAATAATTGGCACAAATTCAGCAACTAAGTGCATAGTCTCCACAGAAGTGAGGGGTTGCAAGTAGAGGCAGAAGGATAGACCCCAAGATATGTATTGTCCTCTTCTTCCTGTTAAGTCAGTGGGATCTTGGCTGTGTTATTTGCAAACTGGTGGCTGTATGTCCAAGATTTTATTTCTGAGCAGGTCAGGACACTTGGATGACACTCTTTACTGCAGTTACCTAATGGGGTACACAGGAGGTAAAACTCAATAGGTACATAAATCTGCTCAGATACAGCGGTTCAGATGTGTTCTTTCTTCAGTTTCACACAAATAATTTCCAGTGCATTTTCTCATCTGTCTTACAAACTAACTTTTTCACTTTATTACTTTTTCACTTTATTATTCACTTTATTTTTACTTTATTAGGAGTACCAAGGTCAGGCTTTTTTAATAGGAGGAGATTATTTAATGCTGTAGGTAGCTCCGAAGTTTCTTTTTTTTTTTTTTCTCCTTTGCTGAGAAAAACCCCCACATTCCAGATCCTTACCCAAGACAATTGCATTCATATCAGTCCTTGGGAAAGATCAAATCAAAATGCATCATGAAAAGGAGGGAGTAGAAAAAAACCCTGCTATTTTCAGTTCTATTTATTCTAGAGCAAAGATACTCAGTATCTGTGAATGACTTAAGTATATTCTGTTTAAAGGATTCATATTAACTGAGGATCTGGTTCCTGGTACTTAGAAGAATATTTATATGAAGTTGTGGGGTGTTGCAGTTTTTTCCCCCTTTATTTGAATGCAGTGCTTCAGACATTTCAAGAAGTTAATTTTTTCAGGAAATGTCTCAGCATAAGAGCTGTAATTCCAGCTTCATCCAAACATCTGAAGAGAAATGTTAATTGATGTCACAATGTGAAGTATCTGAAAAGCCAATATGTTTCATAATACCCACTGCAACTTTCTTGTGAACAACTGAATGTTTCGACTACAAGCGATAGTACTGAGACCAATGAATTTACATCTGTGTCTTCCCATGGGCATCAGTATTCCCGTGAGAGTGTAATCCTGGCAGAATGGCAGCCAATATGTTTTTCTCCATTTTTGGCAAGTTAGAGCTTCTGATTATGTGTCAGATATTACACACAGGAGAGGAATCCAGAACCTGTGTTAAGCTCAATGGGAAGTTAAGCACCTCCTAATGGGATCCAGAAGAAGCACCAGGCTGAGCAGAGCACAGTTGAAATCCAGCATGGCCAGCCCATGGCTGCCCAAAGCTAAGTGACTGGAGACATTCAGAACAGAGTGAATCTAATGTCTGGACCATTTCTGATCACAGGGAAGGCCACCGCAGAACAGCAGTGACCCTTCTAACCACTTGGGAATCACGGCTGAGAGGAGAGGTGCTGACACCTTTTCTTGCAGAGAAATGAAAAGTTTTGTTTGAAGTGGGAGTGCTGGCAATTACTTTTGATACTAGTTTAACAATTAGAAAATGAGAGACTTGAGGTCAGCTCCCTCCTTGGCCTAGGTATTCGGTGATGGTGGGTCCTGAGTCACTGGAAAAAAATACCCTGAGCATCAGGCAGTGGTGGGGGCCACTCACCATTTGTATTCCACTCTTTGGAAGCAGTAGAGAAAAGCGTTTGAGATTCGCGGGGGCAGAAGGACAAGTGTGTTTGAGCATACCTGTGAGTACACTAAGAGGAGTGCCCATCCCAACGCTGGAATCTATACTTCTTTCTGTGAGATATAAAATCAACACCCTAAGCAGGGGCCAGGGCCTGGTTTTCCCTTGATAAGCACCACTACACCAGGTGACAATACTGTGCTCCTAATTCCTGCTTCTTAGATTAGTCTCACGTTTACAGTGGCACTGCTCAGGAGTGACAAGTGTTCCTGCACACCTGAAGTTTTATGGTAGTGTTTGCTGTCATACATCATCACATGAAGAGAGTGAGGGAGCAGTGAGCAAACCTCTGAAAGAATGTGAGTGCCACAGCTGCATTTTGTACAGTCCTGATCCTGTCTGTGTTCAAGACATGTCTACAAGAACAAGCCTTTTAGGAACACTGGGAAGAACATCGAGTTCTTTCAAAGTTGGATTGAACTAAGCACAGATGTGAACTAAGCATTGAATTGTTTGTTTCTATAAAGACTAGGTAGCTACCTAGGGTATTCAAAAATGTGCACTTGCAGGAACACTTTATAGCTAAGCAAGGAAGCGTCTCTGGAAATTAGCTGAGCAAAGTTCTTTGAACTGCAGCTTTAGTTTGAAGCCCCTTCATAAGGCTATGTCCCATTTTAAGCCCTCATATCTTTTTATTGGGTCTATCCCAAAGACAGATTAGCTGGAACTTATAAGAGTAATAGTTAGTTGTCTTTCTTTTTTTGTGAATTCTGCCTTCTAAGCCTCTGGTTTGCATCGGTGAACTCCCTCCATCCTTCTCTGGAGATACTGCCTTATTGCTCACTTGGAGTTTGTGGTGGTAATGTCACTGGTTCCACTAGAAGTGTAATGCTTAACACCTCTTCAAGCCACCACTGAGTGAAAAGGATCTATCTTTGATCTTTCTTCATTATTTTAACTCTCTTAAGACTTCAGAGACATGAAATCACTGAATAACAGTTTTTTGCCTTTTGCTTTCTGATTTTATAAATAAATAGAAATAACTGTATGTAGTCCTGGCCATTTTTTTGGGGCCATTTGCATTTTTTTCGGGAAGGAGGTTGTATTTAGTGGGCGTATATTTGTGTAGGGAAGTGTTGATTGGTTGATTGATTACCTTGTGTCTCCGGGTGTACACTGACATCAAATCATTGAATCAGTAAGGTCGGAACAGACCTCCAAGATCTTCAAGTCCAGCCTTTCACTGATCACCACCTTGTCAACCAGACTAAGTTCCACATCCAGCCATTTCTTGAATATCTCCAGGGATGGTGACTGCACCCCTCCCCAGGAAGCCCATTCCAATGCCTAACCACCTATTCAGTAAAGAAATTCTTCCTGATGTCCAGCTTGAACATCCCCTGGTACAAATTGTGGCTGTATCCTCTTGTCCTGTCATTAGTTACATGGGAGAAGAGGTGGTATCCTCGCCTGGCTACAAATTCCCTTCAGGTAGTTGTAGAGGGCGTCATGATTTCTCTTCTGTTAGACATCATTACAGAGGCAAAGCTTTATGTAGGCTTCAAGGGACTTTAGCTGGGTAAGGACTGGCCATATTTGGGAACTGTGTGAGTAGTAAGAGCACTCAGTTGCTAACAGCATGTTATATAACAGCAGGGAAGAGAGATTTTGGCTGACAATCCTTGGATAGTCTCCAAATTCTTACAAAACATACCATCCTTTGTGGGATTGCTTGTGCCCAAGCTGAGTGGGCAGAACTTTGGTTTCATAAGAAACAGTCAGATGCAATGAAATCCATAATTCTTTATTTATCTGTTTTTTTTGCAGATGAGAGGTTGGGTCAGGATTGATGCAATTTGAACCCCTTATTAGGGGCATAGTAATTATTCCAGATTGGATGTTCCTCTTGTATTATATCTATATATATATTGCTTCTTAACCCCTAATAGTTGTAGTCTTACTGTCATCAAAATTGGCAGGACTTTTGTAACTGACTAAGTATGGATCAAGGCTAGATTATTGGCCTGGTAGCCAGGTTTTTTGTGGGTTCTTTTTTTTGTTTTTCATAGCTGCAGGAAATTCCTCCTTCTGAGCTTTGGCTATATTCTCATATCAGTGATCAATTTACAAGAACTTTTCCCTTGCAAAAGCAGATTCCTTTCCTGAATTTTGTCTCTATAATGTAGTGACTGATAAAACAGTTCCCATTTAAACGATGCCCAGAGCATCAAGTATAATAGGCAAATTCATCTTCAGTGCCAGTGTCTGTCCTTGGTATGTCCCCTCTGAGCTGCCAATTTTCCAGTGGAACCTAAAAAGGCTCCAATGTTTATTAATGGGCCACAGAAACTGCAGAAATAAAGTGATGAAAAATACAATCTAAAAAGTTGAAGGCAGAGATTCTTGGTTCTGCTTGCCACCTCTATTAAACAGGAAGATGACTTTCTCTTGTTAAAATAGCTGATCTATTAGTTCCATGCAAAACAGCTGTTCCCACTTAACAATAGTTTTTTTCAAAGCTATCCAAAAGTCGCAGCTCTTTAGCTTAACGTATTTCCCATATGTCAGGTCACCAACAGCTTCTTTATAGGTAAATGAAAAGAAAGGAATAGAAACTCACTCGTACCATTGTAAGTGTAGTACTAGTACAGCAATGAACCGAGGATTAGTTAAGAGCAAGTTGACCCATGAGTGTCTCTGACAGAAATGAGAAAGGAATTCTGATTTGTGACTGTTGAAACTCATGCCAAACACACAAAAGCAATGTTTTCCAATGGTGGGCTAGAAGCTTTTATATTTTTATTTTTATTCCGTTATGATAGTTTTGCTATGAATGACATGAAGGAACATTCTCTCATAGTTACTTTTGCTTGAAAGTTACTATAGTCTATAGTTATAGAGATATAGAAATTGAAAGATAAATATATCATTGTAGATAGAGAAAAAAACGTTCCTAGGCCATTCTGTGCCTAGGCAGATTTGTGCATGGCCTGTGTTTCTATTTGTCACCTGTGGAGTGTGTGAAAAAAAAAATCAATTTAGCATCCTCTAATAAGGCTTTCTCCTGCCAGCCTTGCTTGCTGCTTTTTGGTCATACTTGAATAAACTAAGAAATGAGAGGTGTTCTGCCCAGTTATAAAGTAATTTTAATAACGTACCAGTGATCTTGCCAAAAAAAATAAAAAAAGATGTTGGCTACAGGGATTAGACTGTGTTCATAAAACATTAGTGAAGCTATCTGGAAACCACAGCATGAAGGCTGTAGAATAAAAAAAACAGGGTGTTTTGGGCCTCCCAAAGTACAAGATAAGAGTGGAGGCCTTGAAAATTCAAGGACAGGATGGTAATGGAGGCCCCAGGACGATAGACACAAACCACAAACTGTCAGCCACAGACCAATAAAGAAAAGAAGCCTTAGAAGTTAATCAATTTTGTGGTTTACCTGCAACATAAGTAAAACCTATAGCCTGCAGTGAACTGAGATGTAGTGTGGAACTGTGAGCCAACAAAGAAGGAACAAGTTGACAGACTCTTAGCAAACAAATAAAAGTGACCCCACGCAGACCTAGAGTGAGGAGGAGGAAGTGCACAGCATCACTCTTCTCCTGGCAAAGAGGAGGAAGAAGAAAGCATAAATATTAGCCTTGTAATCATGGTAAAGAACTGACAGTTTACTATAACCAACACTTGTTTTTCCTAAATATGGTATTATTGGCTTTTGAGCCAAGTGAAAGGGTGAGTATGAGACCAGAGAAAGGCATAGACAATACTAGGTTTGTGTATAGTAGTTCTAATTATATAATTATGAATTAGCTGCAATAATTAGCTAATTTGGACTATAAATTTTAGCATTATTATGGCCAGACTAATAATAACTCATTTGCTCAGACTTGAATTCCTGGCTTTATGGAGTTTTTCTTTAGCCCACAGAGGTTGTATGGGATGTTTAGTCTGAACCCTAAGCATAAGGGGAGACAGACGAAACTTGGCTGCAGCAGTTAGTGGAGAGGGCAGGCAACGAAGGCTGTGACCTGTGCCACAACAGCCCAGAAAACCAGGAATGGATACAGAACAGGCCCAGCATTCTTACCAGCACTATGCAAACAGCTAAAGATCATTATGTAATCTGAAAGTTCTTAATTTTGTGAGCCTGGGCCTAAAACTATTCTTTAGTACACAGATCAGATGGCTGGAAAAGGTTATTGGAATACCACCCTGCAGTTGCTCTACAGATGGACTCTTTTCTGTTAAAAACAAGCTCAAAGATACATTAAGTATCCAATGAAGCTGTGTGAATCTGCTTCCAAAATAATGTTAACATTTCTAGTAGAAGTGAAATGTTGAGAGCTGTTTTCTGAATACATGACTTTTTCTCTCTCTCAATGTAAACCGTAAATAAAAATTCACACAAGAGTCACTAAATACTTATTAATTAGGGGAGAAGATTGCTGTGATCTTCGTACACCGGACTCTTGGTTGGCTCCTGCTCTAATGCTCTCACACATTAATAAGAGCCAGTGAGCACTGTTTAGTAACACCTATGCACTTCGGGCAGTTCCCAAGGGATTCACATATGAATATTAATGATGGAGGGGAAAAATAACAAGGTGTCCTGTTTCCAGTTTGCTTAGGCAGTGGCCTCTGGCAGCTACAGCGCTGGTATGCAGAGGAGTGACTGACCTGACTTGCCTCTTTTCCAATCACCTCTGAAAATAATCCTTTTAACCAAGACAGGCAAAATGGGTTTGCAGTGTGCTCATTTCAAAATGCAGGCGGGCTGTACTCCTGGTGGAACAGATACTCTTACATTTCAGGAAAGTTTGCACTGTTTATTTCGTGCCAAGCTGTTTGCAGAGGAACCATCTCTTCTCCTCCCAACACACGCAGCTCCCAGAAGGCATTTTAAAGGGAAAAATGCCTCTGAGGCAGGGGCAGAGTGTATGTGGGGGCGGGGGCTAGACTGGAGCTTGGATAAAAGGCTTCTGTCTTTCTGAGCAGGAGTCATGGTCCACACCTAATTTGCAACCCAACTTTATTAAGGCAGCTTTGTTTAAAAAAATGTTGGAACAAAACATTATTATTTTGTAATTATAGAGCTACAACAGTTCTAGAGGACAAAGTATAGATGGGGCATGATAACATTTAGCATGATAACTTAGTTACCGAATTGCAACCATTTGCTTTTCAGACCCAGGTGTCTGTTATGCTTCTTGAGAAGCTTTTTAGTCTTCAAATAAGTGCATAATGCTTCTGCCCTCCCTTTTGATTCGGTGAGAATCCTTTATAATAGGCAAAATATTGGTAATTTTTTGAATGTTTTTGATGCGTTTAAGAAAATCAGTGTGATCCTTGTTGCAGGAACTGTCCCCTCTGCACAGTTTGAGCAACACAGTTCTGAGATCATTCATGTTGCATAGGAAAGTTCAGAGAGACTCACTGTTTTCCAGATTTTGTGTGGCAGAAGGTTGAAGTTTAGCTCACTGGATTGGTGATTTGGTGGTTTTTTTGTTGTTTGTTTGGGTTTTTTTTGGGGGTGGGTAGTCTCCTAAGTAATTTCCATTGCAGGTGCAAACCCCCACTCATTGGGAATTTAGGCCAGTGGACAGCAGGCTTCCTTACCACCTCTGCATGACACTGTAGAACTCCACAGACTGAAAACCTGCAACTTAACCACATGTATCCTTTGTTTGGAATATCCAAGTCTTTCTGCAGCTTAGTATAAGCAGTCCATTGTTTCAAAGCCATTCTCTGGCTTTGTGGGTACCTGCAATATATTTAGGCTATGCTTTACTTCTTGTGAGTTTTAATAATGTGTTATCCAACACATTTCTCATTTTGCCTCCAGCTACTTACATTACATTCAGTATGTCACTTATGACCAGATTGTTTAAATTTTAGCTGCCCTATAGATGAAATTTTCTGCAAATCTGTTGTGCAGCCCAGGCTCATGCTTTTGGCAGCCGTTTGCCTTGCAAACAATAGCAGTGTTGGTGGAAGACAACAGTCAACTGTAATTTATCCTTGTGTTTGGCTGTTGGGAGCCACTGCCTCATCTCTGTTGGTGGCAGTGGGCTTTTGTAAGTGCTGTCTAACCCATAACTGTCAAAATGAGCCGGATTTGCTAAATCACTTGGATGGTAATTTAGCGTGGCACATTTGGAATGATGGGCTATTCATAAGCACTAATTAAGACAGCTCTGTTGGTGTATCTCATTATGCTGTGACGTCCAACAAAGGAGTTGCTGAGTACCTATGGGCAAGTGAGACTGGCAGGGTCTGGAAGAGGGCACTGGTTCACAGTGTTACCAGCTATTTGTTCAACTTTCATCAGAACATCTGTAGTGGGTGGAGTAGAGAGATACTGAAGATGAATTGGAGTAAGTGAAATGTACTTGAAGTCTCATCAGTTTAAAGTGTATCCATTTCTCTGAGGCTCTGTGCATTTTATGTTCCCTGCTAAGCCACTAACAGTTATAAGTCAGAATAGAACCTGCATGTTAAATAGCCTGTGGAGGTGGCTGGTCAGTCCAGACTGTGTGAAGAATGAAGAGCTCTGTGTCACAGTGTTTCTCATGACTCGCCAAGGAAGAAAGAGGCCCAAGTCACCTGGATCACTTTGGTCACCAAAGACATTTAGGGTCATGTCAATTCTGTGTAACTAATAGAATTTATATTACAACATTTTGGATACAAAGAGCTATTTCAGGTCCCAGGTGCTCCTAAATAATCATTTGGCTGTATAATGTAAAAATAGTATATGTTCAAAATCTTTATTACTAAAACCAGTACTGACTGGAAATGTATTGTTTAGCCATATTTAATACTTAAAACCAGTGTTGATGTACTGTTTCTGTGGTTGTTTTGAAGTGTCTAAAGAGCTTCAAAACCTTTACAGGTCTTTAGCTTTTGAGTTGTAATTGGGATTTTTATTTTCCTTACTTGAAATTCAGCTCAGCAGAGAGAGCACAATGTTTTTTTCACATTAGTTGTAACACAAAACTGTTCTCTAAAAAGCTTCTTAGGAGTTTGAAAGAGAATACATACTGAGGAGAACAGCTGTGGAAAACTGCAGAAGATAAAAGAAATTCAGAATTGCTTACATTTTGTTCTTTATGAATATTACCTACTGATAGGTAGAGAGATATTTTTTAAAACTGGAATTTATATCAGTTCAAGCTGTGATTCCCATTGCTCTCACTCTTTTACTTCTAGTATTTGAGTTGTCTATAAATTTGCCTGCCATGATTTCAAGGTGTGCTCAAGCTGCAGCACTTGACACCTTCTTTCTAAGAAAAAAAGGACTACCTCTGTTTTCTTTGATCTGTAATTGATAGAGTATTTAGAAAACATTGCAAATCCACTCTATGTTTTTCTGTCTCAGTATGCTACCTTTTTAGAAACCCCCTGGATTAAAGCACAGTACATACTCAGGCATCCAGGAACTGGATCTTCAGGCCTGTAATCTTAGCTGTGTGATTGGTAATTGACAACAGTTAGTGGTTGAGTACTGAGTAAGTCCAGCGGCTACTCAGCAGAATATTTCACTAGTCACAACCTCTCCTATGTTTATGTGACCGAATGTATTGCAAACATTTTAATTTACATTAGGCTCACCATCTCATGAATGCCTGGCACTTGGCTTCAAGCACATTCCAAGAAGCAGAACAGCATCTCAGGTTACAAACCAGCGGTATTTGCCTACCTCAGACTGAAGCTGAGGCTTTATTTCCTTTTCCCAAGTTACCATAAATTAATCTTTAATTGACATGACTCATCAACGTGCTCCTCAGCTTTCTCCAGTGCTTCTGAGACATGATTTGTAGCAAGCAGAGTATGAAGGAATTTTCTTATCTACCCTCCTAGAACTTGAGATTTCTTGGATTTCTCCTCTATGTGACACATGTTAATAGTAATATTGCTGTAATGCACAGGTAAACAGTGAAATCTGACATTTTATTTCCTTGCCCTTCAAAAGATTTGGAACAGCATCAAATCTATTTTAGATTGATATAGCTCAAAGCTTGAAGAATTGTAGCCCTTTGAACATTACATGAAGCACATTGTGTACTCCAAAAGGAGACACAAAGGCATGAATCCCAGCTCCTCAATCCTTATTTAACGTCTGATCTGTGACATTCTTGAAAACTAACTTTTCAGAGGGAGAATGAACCTCAGTTGTTCTGTGTTTTTAAGTCTGGAAAGGATAATCCTCCAGGCCCAGCTTCTCTAGGAGCACATCCGTGCTTTTGTCTCCTCTCACACTGTTAGTCACTGCTGTGTGTCAAGCTGCCTGAAGAACAGATCTGATAGAGATTAGCATCTCCAAAATGTTTCCAGAGATGCCGGGTTAGTGTTCAAACAAATCAGCCTATAAATAAGAATTTGTGTGTGTGTGCTTTGAAAAAAAACAGAAAAATGTTCAAATTGACATTTCTAAGGAAAATACTAGATTTGCACGTTTGTACCTTTCTGTTCCCTGAACAAAACTAGGAGGACAGAGAGCAGTGCAGCCCCCTGACAGCTGCCTTGAGCTCTGTGTGTGCTCATGGAGATGCACAAGGTGCATGAGCTGTAGGGTGAATGGAACTGAGGCTTGAAGCAAGAAAGTTTGGTAACACAGAATGGACTCATGGCTGTTTTGGGAGTCAATAAAACTGGAAACACTTAGAGCAGTCTTGAGGCAATGGTAATTACATCAGAATTGGAGAACTGTTATTGACACAGGTGAAGAGTAATGAGTACAAAACTGCATAAATATTAAGAGTCCAAGGAATTGTTTTGAAAACATAGAGCTTCTTAAATAAATGTGCATAAATAGAGAGTGTATCACTGCCTGGCAGTAAGAAGTGCCAAATGCAGGGTAAGCTTTATCTTTATGTTGGTTGTATCAACATACTCCAATGGTGAACTATGAGTTCTGCTTAAGATAATAAATTACGTCCATACAAATCAACATCAAAATAAGCTATTTAATTCCAGGCAACTGCCAGATAACTTACATGGCTTGTTTGAAAGGCTGATTTGGAATGTGCAGTGAGACTGTTGTTGGAAGGAGGGTATGATTTGTAACCGCCCAAGCTGCTAACTTTTTACACTGGGTAGATCATCGAGCAGCAGCCATTTCCTAGCAATACACCAGTATTATACAAGAGCATCTTTGAAAGCACTTTAAAAGTCTTTGATTTGGCTGCATCCCTTCTGATGATGGGGTGGTACAGCCAGCAAAAAAAAAAAAAAAGGGAACAGAAACCAAGGAACTGGGCCTGTGAGCCATCATTTCCCCAGCTCAGGCACACCATCTTCCCTGGTTTTTGTCGTTTTGCAAGTAGTGCACCCAAGAGTACACTATGCTTGTTTTAACAAAATCTTATAATTGATGTTTCTTAAATAATATTCCTAGATTGCCCCCGTTTCCAACCAGTTGCCCCAATCCCACTGCCATAAAATTCTCTTTTCAAAAATATAATTTAATTGTGTTATTTAACTTCATCTTGCTTGGTCAAGCAAGACTTTGATACTTCACATGCAGATTCTTAGCTTTTCCATGCTTTTTCACTGAGACCAATTAGAATAACAGAGAATAAATCTAAGTTCTTCCTCACCAGTGCGTGCAAGAGCAAATAGAGAAAGAAAGGGGTTTGCTGGCAGACTGGGACAACAATTCCTCTTGGGCGCTGTGTCTTACTGAGTGCTTGTCAGGCCAGGTTCATGACCACCTGAAGAACCTGAATCTATGTAAGTCTATGGGACCCAATGAGATACATCCTACAGTCTTGAAGGAATTGGCTGATGTAGTTGCCAAGCCACTCCGTTGGCTTGAAAAGTCATAGCAGCAGGTGAAGTAGCAGGTGACTGGAAAAAGGGAAGCATTGCACTCATCTTTAAAAAGAGTAGAAAGGAGGATGCTGGGAACTACTGACATGTCAGCCTCCCCTCTGTGCCTGGGAAGATTGTGGAACAGATCCTCCTAGAAGCTCTGCTAAGGTACATGGAGGACAAGAAGGTGATTCGAGACAGCCAGCACAGCTTTACCAAGGGCAGGTCCCATCTGACCAGGCTAGTGGCCTTCTGTGATGGAGTAACTACATCACTGGACAAGGGAAGGGCTACAGATGTCATTTATCTAGACTTCTGTCCCCCACAACATCCTTCTCTCTGAATTGGAGAGATGGATTCAATGGCTGATCTATTCAGTGGACAAGGAATCGGTTGGACAGTTGAATCCAGAGGGTAGTGGTCCATGGCTCAGAGTCCTGATGAAAAAGTGATGCCCCTTGGGGTCCGTATGTGGACAAGTGTCATTAATAATAATGACACAGATGAAGGGATTGATTGCACTCTTAGCAAATTGGCGCCAACCTGGGTGGTGTGGTTGACACACCTGAAGGATGGGGTGCCAACCAGGGGGACCTGGACAAGGTGGAGAAGTGAGCTCACAGGAATTTCACAAGAGTTAGCAAGACAAAGTGCTGCAACCCTCAGGGCAATCCTCATTATCAATACAGGTTGGAGAATGAATAGATCTGAGAGCAGCCCTAAGGAGAAGGACTTGGGTGTGTTGGTGAATGAGAAGCTTGACATGAGCCGGCAGTGAGAACTCGCAGCCCAGAAAGTCAAATGTATCCCAGGCTGCATCCAAAGCAGCCTGGGAAGGTGAGGGAAGGGATTCTGCCCCTCTACTCTGCTCTGGTGAGACTCCACTTGGAACACTGCATCCAGCTCTGGGATCCCCAGCACAGGAAAGACATCAACTTGGAGCAAGTCCACCATAGGAGGGGCATCAAGATGATTAGGAGGATGGAGCACTTGTCCTATGAAGAAGGGCTAAGAAAATTTGGATTATTCAGCCTGGAGAAGAGAAGGCTCTGAGGTGACCTAATTGTGGCCTTCTAGTACCTGAAAGGAGCCTACAAGAAAGACTGAGACTTTTTACAAGAGCATGTATTGAGATGACAAGGGGGAATGGTTTCAACAGAGAAAGTTTAGTTTAGGTATTAGGAAGAAATTCTTTCCTGTGAGGGTGTGAAGCACTGGAACAGGTTGCCAGAGAAGTTTTGGATGCCCCATCCCTGGCAGTGTTCAAGGCCAGACTGGATGGGACTTTGAGCCACCTGGTCTGACGGAATATGTCCTTGCCCTTGGCAGGAGGGTTGGAGCTAGGTGATCTTTAAGATCCTTTCCAATCCAAACCATTTTATGATTCTATTTTCTCTGTGTCATTTGCAAAGTTTCCCTGACGGGGAGCTGCCAATCCCTGTGACAGCACTGGTGTGTATGTCAAGCAGCATTTACTAACACATCCTCGTATCTTCGGGGGTTTTGGTCGACAGTGGAACATTAGCGCTGCGACTTTAAACCTGCAAACACTCGAAGTCGTGCACAGGCTACGTGTGCAAGCAGAGTGGCAAAAAGCCCTGGTGCGGGGGTCAATCGCCGTGCCTTCAGGCCCTCCCAGGGCGTCCAGCGCCGCTCTCAAGAGCTGCGGGGAATCTGCGGGAAATGGCGGGGTCGGGGGGTACTTGAGGCTCTCGGGGTGCGCCCGTCTCCCGCGCTACACCCGGGAGAGACGGAGCGCCGTGGAGGGCGGCCGGGGACAGCGCCACGTCGCACCGCGGTCCCGGGGAGGGGACGGGGGCCGGCGCAGCCCTGCGGCGGGCTGGGGGGAGCCGGCGCCGAGGCCGCTCCTCCCCCGTCCCGGTGGGAGCGCTTCCATCCACGTTAGCAACTTTGGAGCGGCGGGAGGAGGAG
>VXBA01003365.1:1026787-1211964 GCA_013399895.1 Serilophus lunatus
CGGGGCCCCGGCTGCGGGTCGCTGCTGCTGCTGCTGCTGCCGGCGCTGCTGGAGAGCTGGGCGGCCTGCCAGGCGCCGCCAGTGCCCGCCGCCGGAATCCCTCCGGACGGCACCGAGCTCGGCGTCGAGCGACGCTTCGTGCCCGAGAGCTGCCCGCGGGCCGTGCGCCCCGGGGACTTCGTGCGCTACCACTACCTCGGCGCCTTCCCCGACGGCACCCGCTTCGACTCCAGGTCTGGCTTAAGCCCGGCGCGGTGTGCAGCCCCTTCGGGGTTGGGCGTGCAGGGTGCGCTTCGGGGAGGGACGAAGGGAGGGACGGAGGGGTGCTGTCCCCCCCGCCAGGGTCTTTCTAAGTGGGCGTGCGGAGATTGTGGCGCCGGGTGGAGTCTGCTGTTGGATGTTCCGCTCAGGTCCTGCTGCTCTTCCCGGGTGTGCCCCGAGGGCCCTTTGGGGGGGATGCGTGGAAGGAGGTCAGCGGCAAGAGGGGCGGTGTTGTATAGACAGGAGCGCGGGTACACAGCCCACCGTGGGAAGAAGATGTGTTCGAAACGTCAAAGGGCAGAGAGTTGGGCTGTGACTGCGGGGGACTGGGGGCAAGACCGCTGCAGTGGCTGGGGCCCGATCTCAGAGTTTGCCCTTGTGGATCCCCGTCACGTTCTTCCAGCTGCTTCTCCAAGGCGCTGAGTTGGAGCTCTCTGCTCCAAGAAAAAAGACCGTAGCATTATTCCGTTAGCCTTAGATGGGTAAACAGGCGCGTATATGGTATCGAAGTCTCTCACAGTATTTAGTGATTTCCTGCCCATTTCTGCCTGTACATTTCCTTGTATCTTCTCCAGGCTCAAACCTGCCCCAAAACAAGTTCTTGTGAATCATTATCCTTGCCAGAAATATAAGAATTATCGGGCTGTACTTAAATAGAATTTTTTGGATAAGTTCTCCTTGAGTAAATGTGACCTATGTAAAGTGAAGTTTCTGGCCACTTTCCTGCTATTATTTTGGGATCAGGAAGCCTAAATAGTGGGATCAGGAGACTCTGAAGGATGTTGATGCTGCTGACAGCTTATTTATTTTTTCTTGCTTCATTCATTGCCACTGATCAAAGTATTACTCAGAAAAATAAAGCAAAATGTATTTTCAGTAATCCTGGTAATCTTCCTTGTGCATCAAGGAAAATCTACAGCCCTGGGGAAATAACTGTCCTTCAAAGTAAGCTCAGCTGTTCCTCTGGAGCTGACTTTATTTAGTATGTCAGTAGTGCCATTTCACCAGTACTTCTCTGGAGAAAATGTGTGTTGCGGTAGCTGGCGGTTCAGCTGGTCGTGGTGCAGTTTCAGTGAAAAGGCACAGCACGGACAGTGAATTCATTGGCAGCTGACAGGCTTGGAACATAAGTCTTAGCTGCAGATGTGAGGACACACAGAGGCAGCATCCTCGTGGCTCATTTTACAAATATGCAACAATTGGAAAACCGGCCACGTGTTCAGAAGTGTGCTTCTGATTGTTATGGATACCTACCGAGGCTTACATACACCCCGAGCTGTACCAGCAAACTTATGCTTTGAGGCAGAGCACCTGGAAGGGCTTCCTAGGTGCTGGCTCTCATGTTAGTTCCAAGTTCCTTGTCATTTGGTTCTGAATTGTTTGGGCAGTAACAGACTGTGCAGAACTGTACAGTATTTATTGCCTTGGATTCTCTCAATATCAATAAATAAGTAGTAATGGTTATAGTATAGTATGACGAATATTTTTATGGCTGCCTTTATTTCAAAAGTGTGCAAAACATCAGGTTTGTTCAGCATGGGATTTTTTCCTAGATGGCAGCTCATGTTGATGTACACTTTCATTATTTACTAACTATGGTCTTTCTCAAGAGTGATGACACTAGTTTATCATGTTAAGACAATGGAAAAGCAGGAGGATTTTATGTTCTGTAGGTTAATGGAAGAAATATTTTGGAGTGTTTGTTGTAAAATCTTTAGTGTTCCCTGCATATAAGTTAAAGAGAGTCAGTCAACTTATACAAAAATTAGCCTATTAGCCCATTTTATCTTTTTGTTTGTTTCCTTTTTTTTTTAAGTTTATGAACTTGCTTATCAGCATCAGTTTAATCCATCACTAGTATACAATCAGTTTAGAAAATACTCTAGTTGTTGAACTAAGGGCGGTTTTACTTTGTTCTTCAGCTGTTGAAAGTGTTCTTGAGTTTTAAAATTAGTTTTCTGTATTTTTAAATAGGAGGTAGTAGTACTGCTCTTGGTGTTAAAAGGCTGTTGACATGATAATCATGACCATGTCACATAAATGAACTAATGTGCCTGTTTATTACTTTTCTTTTGCATCAGCATTTGCATTTTTATTTCCATGGCCATCAAATGATTTGCATTTTAAAGTCTGAATTTAATTGCCTAGTCATCTGCTATTAATTTGGTAAATTCCACTAACAGAAACGAATTTTGCTTAGTTTTAAGGAATCTGCAAAGTCAGTCCTGCAACGCTGCATGGTCTGATTACTTCTGTGTTCAGTTCTCTGCTTAGTGTCGATGTTTCCTTAATTTTACATCTAATTTTATTAAAGAGAAAGCTCTTCTGTGTTAAGTTCATTGCAGATCCACTGCCAAGCTTTGTCAACTGCTCAAAAATAACCTAATATGTAATGAATCTTAATATCATAATTAAGGTTTTCTGTGTATAATAGGAGTTGTCAGGAGCTAATTTAAATATTTAACATCCTTTCCTGGGAGTGGGAATATTTGTGGAACTGAAAGTGAATGCTCAGTATAGAGGGTTGTCTATTTCAGTGGAAATGTTTGCCAGAAGACAAAGAAAAAAAAAAAGAAGGTGGAACATACAGAGAGATTGCTCTCTGTAAAATTTTTGAGAGATTCAAGACTAAGGGACAGTTAGGAGTCTCAGTATGTTGTGGAAGTGATGTGTACAGTCTTGGAAGGAAAGTTTGACTTCATTTCCCTAGCGATATCCAGCTACTGGCTGCTTTCCAAAATATTTTAGCAGGCAAAGAGGTACGAGCCCTTTTATTATTTATTCCCCCCTCCCCGGTCTGACTTTGATCTAAAAAAACTCCAAATCCCTGAAATTACAAAAGAAGTTTGAACAAATGAAAGCAGTAAAATGTAAAAATAGGCATGAAACTTTTGAAGCCCTTCCCGTTGTGTGTTCATGTATTGCCTCAAAAAACTAAATGACAGTAGTAATTTAGGCATAGCAAAGTGGAGTCCTTGTGCAGATTTAAGGCGGTCAGACTAACCACCTTAGTGTTCTTCCATGGTGACACTGCTGTTCTCCATCCTCCCTTTTACCTTTCAAATGTTTATGTATTATCACAGAGGAGAATCATTGATCTAGCTAGCTCTCGTTTCTGAATCTGGCGAATGTGCTGTTTGAAACGTGTCTCTATACTTTAAATGACAGCTGTGCATGTAGAGGAGAAAATAAATAAATAAATAACCAGTTGGCAAACCTTGCAGCTATTACTTGAAAAGGCATTTTTTCTCTTTCCTCTTCTCCCATGGAGATTCCTCAACTGTGATATCTCATGTTGTAAAGCTTATCAGTCTCATGTAATATTTTTGTGTTGTTACTCACCAAAATCAATATGCTGAGATCCTCCTGTGGGAGCAGTCATCCTTTCTCATCTCGTAACAGAGTTTGATTTTTCCTTTTTTCCCTTTACTTTTCCAGTACTCCTTGTAATATTATTGTGTAAATTAGCTGTTTGTGGTTATGGGCTTCAGATGCCTGCAGTACACATTGCACACTGCTAGAATGCGTCTCAGGTAGACAATGAGCAGTGAACAGAAGGAGAACTGGGTTGAAGTCTGAGGAACACTTGGGTTTGCTTGTTTCCTTAGCAGCCGTGGTGCGGTAAAGTTACACTAACAGGACAAGAGGGAGCAGAGATACATTTGAACACCCTCTCTCAAAAGAAAAGTGGAATGAAGGTAATTGAACTCCTAACTAACAGTTTTGCTTGCTTTTCTCACTTCAGCTATGACAGGGGATCCACATTCAACGTGTTTGTGGGCAAAGGTCAACTTATTGCTGGGATGGACAAAGCTCTGGTCGGCATGTGCGTGAACGAGCGGCGGTTTGTGAAAATCCCCCCTAAGCTTGCCTACGGAAGTGAAGGCGTCCGTAAGTACAGCGCTGGCCCAGGGAATAGCTGGTTGTGGAAGGGATTCAGCAGAGCAGGTAGAAAATGGAGTCACAGAGGAGAAGGGTAGAAACTACAAGTGGTGGATTTCGGAGAGGTTCTTCCCTGTCAGAGGTGTTTCTTAAGCTCACAGTGTAGCTTATTTCCCCAGACACCCTTTGCATGCTGACTGTTGACTGTAAAGGGCCTTCAGCAAATGAACATTTCTACTAAAAGTCACTATTTGTTTATATCTACCTCGCTGTTAAATGATTATTGAGGTTTGGCCTTGCAGAGCTGCACAAGCTTTTGTCAGTGCTAAAAGCAGCTTTGTTCTACAGCCTCAGAGAGCCAACAAATGCTAACTAAAGCTCAGTTTGCCTCATAGACAGCTTTGATAATAGTTTATCTTGCTGGATTTCCTCCCTTAAATATCTGCAAAAATGACAAGGGGCCAGGGAGTTACAAGCATGACAAGGAGTAAGGTGTACATTATGCATTTTTTTTAGAGTATGCATGGATCGGTTCCTTTTTGGCGATGCCCTGTATGAAAAGGGAAATAAAACTGGCTGTGGTGTTCTACTTTTGCAGCTGGTGTGATACCCCCCAATGCTGTGCTCCATTTTGATGTGCTTCTGATAGATCTTTGGAACTCAGAAGATGAAGTGCAGGTTCAGACTTACTTCAAACCTGACAAGTGTCCTCGGACAGTCCAGGTGTCTGACTTTGTACGGTATCATTACAATGGAACCTTCTTAGATGGGACCCTGTTTGATTCAAGGTATGCAGATGGGTTTTGTGTCTTTATGCATTTTAGTAGGTACCTCACCCTCATTTTCTCCCCTTTCACCAATGTGACAATTGACGCTAATTTCCCAGAAATGCAGGAAATGAAAGCTAACATCATATGTATGTTAGTAATTTATTTGGAGATTATAGGATAGCAGTACGGACTCAAACCAATAAAACTGTATATTATTTCTACATGGGCATTACCAAACCAGATGCTTTCTTTAAAGTCCATTCTCTGTATTTATATTGCTATTTATTACAGTCAGTTAAAATCCTGTATAACTACTGCAGCATAGCTATTTAGGTTAGATACAAGTTTTATAAACTAAGTAGAATTTGTAGTGAAATTGAGCTATTAACACTTCCATACTGAGATTTTAAGTGTCCAGCATGTGTGTTTCATTAGAATTCAGTGGAAAATGATGCTTTAATAACAGCTGCCATTTTGTTTGTGAGTCACTTTTCAAAGCCCCTGTTAGGTTCCTGACATAGCTAAGCACTTTGGAAAACTCTATCCAGCCAGCCCTTGGTAAAGGAAGAACCAAAACTTTTGGAGTAGCAAGTCGTGAGTTAGATTGTGCTTAGTGTGTGGATTTAAATATTTTTATTATTTTTTCTTGTGGCTGTCTGACACTTTGTTTTGGGTCTTTTCCTTTTTTCCCCTCATTTTTAGCCATAATCGGATGAGAACTTATGACACCTATGTGGGAATTGGGTGGCTGATTCCTGGTATGGACCAGGGCCTCTTGGGAATGTGCGTAGGAGAGAAGCGCATTATCACAATACCACCGTTCCTGGCATATGGAGAAGAAGGAGATGGTAAAAGTTATTTCTTTTGTTATTCCTTTTTTTTTTTCCCCAATCCAAGTTAACCATATTTTAAACCAAACTTGTCTTTCTGCATTTTAAGTTTATAGGCAGCATTATTAACCAGTTCAGACAGACAGAACAAAGTGATGGAAAGAGAGGCTCAAAGTGTGTTGTGTATGGGATTGGATTGATTAGAAAGTACAAGATTTTTTAAAAATATTAAATAGGAAGTTGCTTGACAGACACATTGTTGATACAATTGTAATATTTATACACTGAAATTGTATTTCAATGAGGAATATAATCTGTGATTAATACCTAGTGGCTCCAAAAACTTGAAGACAAGTGACTGCATACTTCTTTCAATGTCTGCTACAGAGACCAGAAGACTTTGGGAGGAAAAAAAAGGAAAAAAATGTATTTTTAATTCCAGCTTTGTTTTGTGTGTGTTTTTTTTGTTGTTGGTGGTTTTTTTTTTGGGTTTGTTTTTTTTTGCAACCAGTGCTGTAGTTATAACTGCAAGATGGATTAATTGTCTTGTGAGACTATGGAGCGTGCAGATCATACATAGAGGTCCCCATGTAAAATGAGGGGGCAGTTAAGTATAGTTTGTGACTCTTCCATATATTCTTTCTTTCCTCTGATGTTTAAGGATGTGTCTGTGGTGTACAAGGTTTCATATACCTCTCCGTGGCTTTATTACCATGTACTGTGGTAGCCATCTCCACAGTTAACAAAACTTTATGAAGTTATGTTTTAAAATTTTGCCGAGAGGTTGAACTTGGTGGTTCTTGGTCAAAGCAACTCACACTCTAGTCGGTACTTTGGAGGGAAGGTAGTTTTTCACTGAGATAGTCAAGTTGCTCTTCTTCAACTTCCACCATGAGGTCTTCTGTTTTGATAATAACAGGATGGGAGGAGCAGATGTACCAGATTTGTATTCTAGTGGTTATTTTATGCACTTCCATGAAGTGTGTTGGGAATACTGGTAGAATAAACCATGCAGCTCTGCTGGGGCTGATGTGTATTGACTGAGATGAGTGTAGCTGAAGAGGTGTCTGTTTTCACTGAGGCAGTGCCATCAGAGGAGGAACAAAATGAAATTATGAAGCTGGAGAATTGAGTGACAAACCCACTGAAACAAAAAAACTGCTGACTAGAAGTAAATTTGTAGTCATGAAGATGAATTAAAGGGCTGGGCAATCACCGGCCATATGAAGTTTAACAAACTGGATTCTGCACCTGGGGTGGGGCAGCGCTGGTGTATGGACAGACTGGGGAATAAGACAGTGGAGAGCAGTGCCATGCAAAGGAACCTGGGGGTCCTGGTATGTGGCGAAATGAGTGTGAACAGTGTTCCCTGGAGGGCCAACCGTGTCCTGGGGGGAGTTAGGCATCACCAGCCCACCGAGGGAGGGGATTGTCCTGCTCTGCTCTGCACTGGTGAGGCCTCACCTTGAATATTGTGTGCAGTTTTGGACACCACAATGTAAAAAAGATATTAAGCTGTTGGAGAGTGTCCAAGGGAGGGCAACAAAGATGGTGAAGTGCCTTAAGGAGAAGCCATATGAGGAGTGGCTGAGGTCACTTCAACCTGGAGAAGAGCAGACTGAGGGGTGACCTCACTGCAGTGACAACTTCCTTGTGAGGGGAAGAGGAGAGGCAGACACTGATCTTTTCTCTGTGGTGACCAGTGACAGGACCCGAGGGAATGGCATGAAGCTGTGTCAGGGCAGGTTCAGGTTGGATATTGGAAAGAAGTGGCTCACCCAGAAAGTGGTTGGGCACTGGAACAGGCTCCCCAGGGACTGGGGAGCAACAGGTGGTCGCAGCACCAAGCCTGGCAGAGTTCGAGAAGCATTTGCACAGTGCTCTCAGGTGTGATTCTTGAGGTGTCCTGTGCAGGGCCAGGAACTGGACTTTGGTGATCCTAGTGGGTCCTTTCCAGCTCAGGATACTCTATGATTCTATGATCTAATTTCTTTTGGGAGGGGAGTTGCTTGATATTTGGCAGTAGTTTATTTTTCTTCAACAAACATGCTTAAGCTTGTGATAGAACACCTGCTATCTCTTACCAATTTTCTGCTCTAACACTTTTGTAGGTAAGGAGATCCCTGGCCAAGCTTCCCTTGTCTTTGATGTGGTTTTGCTAGATCTCCATAACCCCAAAGATGGTATTGCTATTGAGAACCAACTTGTGCCTGAATTTTGCGAGCGAAGAAGCCAGACAGGAGATTTTCTCCGATACCATTACAATGGCACACTTTTGGATGGCACGTTGTTTGATTCCAGGTAACCAAACCATTCAACTCTACAGATTATGTTTCCAGTTTGACTCCTCTGTCTTTTCCATAGTAGACTCAAATAGAAGTCTTTGTTTTTCCTTGGTTTTTGGAAATTTCGAGTGGGCTCAGAGTCTTCTTAAAAACCTCATCAAAAGCTTTTCTATAGGGGAAGGGAAAGAGCTATTTTGTACTATGACAGTGTCAGAGACGCCATCTAGAGGCAGTCACCCACACTGTGAAACCGTGACTGCTTTAGGCACTTGAGCATGAAGACTGCCTCACAAAGTTTGTCTGCCAAATAGGTAATACCGCCAAAGAGAGAGGAAATCAGTGTGATACCTGTTTTGTGTCCTGACAATTGTGAATCAGAGTGCTAGTGAGTAGTTTGATATTAATTATATTTTTACTTGGAAACTGCATTTTGAAGGCTAATGTCTTTCAAGACTGAATTACAGAATTGCAGAATTCAGCAATGGGGTTTCTGTGATAAAGAGATTATTTTCGCAGTAAATTCAAAGCTCTCTGGGCACATAAACCTTGTGTACAGAATCATGTGAGGAATCATACCCTTGTACCTTTCTGTCACTTTTGTTTGCTCTTAATTGAGCAGTGCTGTACTATCCTACTCCAGCTTTCAGAACAGCTGACAGAAGTAGCTAAAAGGAAGTGAAAATGAGCCATTGTAATGGTTTTATGAAATAAACTTATGGAAAATGTTTAGTACTACAACAACAGCCATCACTGTATACCTTGATTTACAGCTTATGAAAGCTTGTTAGTTAAGAATTTAAACACAGTGTACCTACCCAGAATCTCTCTTTTTTGAGATGTAAATGAGTATTTTCTGTAGTAATTAAGCAATTTTTGCAAATGGCTGTATTATTTATATTATGGTTGTTGTCGATAAATTGTAAATGCTTTGTAGACAGCTGTCTCTATATCATTCTGGAGTGCTGAAAGTTGTTAGAGGGCATATTCATTACAGCATTGTATGCTGACCTTCTGCAGGACTCATAGATGGAGAAATAGAGCAGCTCATGAAGGTTACTGGAAACCCTGGACTTAATTATCCATGAGAAAGTTTTTTACTAGTACAGGGGATATGCCAAATACATTGCAAATGTCTGGGTTTGAGAGCTCTAGTAATATTTTCCTTTGCTTTTTTATTCTGAAATATTCAGCTGCAGAACTGTCCCATGGCAGCTCAGTCAGGGCTCAAGCAGTTGAATAAACTTCTGAATTACACCAGGGTCTGATCTTGTACTGGTCTTGTTCTTTCCCAGAGCTACTTTGTAAGAATGAATTGAAATTGTTCTGCTTTCTCTTCCTTGGGCTGTGCCTTCATGTAACATGCCTTGAAGAAAGGCAGAAGACAGTCACATCCTTGTAATAAACATAATTTATTGTTGGAGCCTTGTTTTCGTCCGTCATTGGGTGTTGGAGCAGGTCCTTCAATCTACATGTAAATGGTTGGCACGGTTTGGAAGGGAGGGATAGTGTTGATACTGCTTTGTTGTCATGACTCATTTTAATGTTGTGTATCCCAGAAAAACCTATTTATCTCACCTGCTCCTTGTAGTAGTTGAACTACATAGCTGTGGTTGCAAAATGAGGTAGCAGGAAGGTTGTCTCATGAAAAGGAACGTCAACTATATCTAGTTGATAAGTACTTATAAAATAGTATCAGGGCAGAGGAAATTTTAAAGGGGAAAACCAAATTTTTTTACAGTTACTTGTCAAAACTTGTTTCCTGTTTAGTTTAAAATACATCAATAAGTGTGATTTTTCTTTGAAGATATAGTGGAAGTTAATTTGCAAATTTGTTTGCTGTTCATTAGTCAGGGTCCCACTAGTGGGTAAAAAGTGAGACATGTCACTGATGAAACCTGGTGGCCTGGCTGGAATATGATGATTATTTTGTTTCTCCATGGTTCTGGTTAATGAGCATGTCTCTGACCTTAACTGTTTTAAGAATTGTGTTGCAGAGCTATTGCAACATTCTGTGTTTCCTTGAGTACACTTGACACTTCTAAAATGCACATATTTTCCACAGTTATTCACGAAACCGTACATATGACACCTATGTTGGGAAAGGTTATGTGATTGCTGGCATGGATGAAGGTTTGCTAGGTGTATGCACTGGCGAAAAAAGAAGGATAATAATCCCCCCTCATCTTGGATATGGAGAAGAAGGAAGAGGTGAGATTGAATTCGCATTCAAATCTTCCATAGTTAATGATGTTTCCTTTATTGTTTAGTCCATCTGTTTGTATTTTCATTTTTCTGGCATTTGGAAAGTTTATGGATTAGTTCGTTGTTTTGTGGACGTAAAACTGACAAGACTACACCCAGAACTTGCAGAATTATTTGAATTAGCTAAACAGGTAGGACAATAAGAATATAGAACAATCTTGCCTGTAATTAGTAACCTGAACTCATTTAGGTAATTGGTGTTTCAGGCAGACTGGTACTTGGATGCCAGGAGCTCTGCAGTGTGACATCTTCCTTCCTGTGTGTCTTAACCTCTGTATGCTGAAGGAGTTCACTGTGTTACTTCCCCATTCCTTCCACAGCCACAGGTTTTGTGGAACTTCTAAGCCGCCTCTGTAAGTGGTGGATGCATGTGACAGTGAAGTACCTGTGTATGTATAATGTAAAATTAACATTCCTTTGGGAAAACTCATTAATACCTAAAAGGATTGCTTTGAGAGGTTGAATGTGATAACCCATCAGGGTGTTGTGGCTGGTGTTTCACAAGGTGCCTCCTGGGATATTATCTGGATAAGTGACTTAGAAGAAAAGCCAGTGGAATGCCAATTCTGTGCTGTTGATTTGGGAATTAGACTCAACAAACCCCATTCCTGGATCTGGACGTGTGTGTCAATCCTGGTAATGCAATTGCACGTAATCCTGAGGAGGCAGGGAAGAAGCTGCCTGCTCTCAGGACGTTTTAAGGGTTTAACCTTTTAGACATAATGACATTCTTTGAAGCACCAGAAGTCCTATGAGAATTTTGATGATTAAGATTGAATTAGTATGTGAAAGACAGATGAGATATTTAGGATGGTCACAGGAAATACATGGTTATTGCTTCATTTCTGCATAACTTTCAATTTCAGAATAATGAAAACTTTTTCCTTCCCTGCCGAACTTTCGAGTGCATGTTTAGTGCTTTCCCACTGGTTCTCTTGCCTACACTGGGTGCAGCTTGCATCTGTTGCATCCTTTAATTTTGAATGAGAAGAGCAGAATGACTCAGTAGCAGACATAGTGGGAATACATATTCTTACAGAGTGCTGTACCTGGTCATCATAAAGCTGTTTGGGTACTATTTGTTTCTCTATTTACCTTTTTGGCTTTCTATTTAGGAAAGATTCCAGGGTCTGCAGTGCTGATCTTTGACATCCATGTGGTTGACTTCCACAACCCCTCTGATTCTGTCAGCATTACTGTTAACTACAAGCCTTCCAACTGCACTGTACTGAGTAAGAAGGGAGATTACTTGAAGTATCACTACAATGCTTCACTCCTGGATGGTACTTTGCTAGACTCAACGTAAGTATTTGAATGATCTGGTAAAGAAAACATGTGAAAGCAGAATGCATTGCATGCAAAGCAAGCTGGCAGGGAATAGAAAAGTTGTAGTAAAAACATGGAGTGTTTATATAGAATATATTTTCTTTTTATGTCCGCCTACCTAAGATATATACGAGGAGGAAAAGAAAAAAGACAATCTGTCATAGCATAATGAGAGACCTGGGAACAAAAAAAGGAGTGTAGGAGTGTGTTGGAGAAGAACATAAACAGTATGTGTGGAGTGATGGAACAGGTTGTCTGCATGGCATTCTGCTTAAATGGGACAGTTCAGGTGCCTGGGCCAGTTGCACCAGGACAACACAGGGCTTGTCATGGAGGAACTGTCTGGGTTTGTTCAGATTTTACGTAGGATTTTTGCTCTGTGCTGAGTCAGTGCTCACGAGGCAGGTCTGGTTGGGCTACTTGGTGTGGTCTTGTTAAAGATACTCTGAGTCTGATTTATAGTAGATAGTTACCTGTCAAGTCTCACATGACATGTACCACACATGAGTGCTAGTTCTCCTGTATTGCAGTGTTGTGGAGTCACCATGGAGAAACCATCAGAGGACTTGATCATGACTGTGACGATAATGTGACTCTTCCTTCTCCCTGTTGACAGTGGGTTTATGAGAACAGCAAGAGATTGATCTTGTCAGTCTCCTGTAGAACTAAAGTGAGCTTGTCACACTGTTCACTGCAGCTACAAGAATATTTGTGCCAAGTTTTTTGAGGGTTTTTTTTTTTCCTTCATCTTTTAGATAGTGCAAGTCATCCAAATAATATTTTATTTTTTGGAAGGGAAGTTGGGAAAAGCTGTTTTTAACCAGATTGTAATGAACACAGGAAGCATCTCATAGGTTTCACAATGTATACACAATAGCTTGCAAAGCTGAGAAGCTGTCTTAGGTTGGAGCACATATGTTGTGGGCAAGTATGTACACAAGAAACATGTTTGAATTCAAACCAACTTTTATATGTCAGGAATGCTCAATTCCCATTTTGTAGTAGGAACCAAGGGACATTGAGACCTCATAGTCACTTAACTGTTTTCTTTCCAAATAATACTCTGTTGTACAAGCATGTCCTGCAGAGGCACAGCCAGCCAAATAACCAAAGAAAGGAGACTAACACAGTAGAGTCTTAACGCTGCACACTCTGCTTTTAGAATCACAATACATGTTTAACTTCTGGGCTTTTAACTTGGGATAATTTCTCATTTTAGGAATGAGCTACATGCAGCAAGGTATAATTCATTTTTATATGGATAAATAGCAGCAGTAATAGTATACTTCCAGGCTGTTATGGTTAAGTAACTAGCTAGGGTATGATGACTGATTTCATTAAAGGGATGGCTGATCCATGGGAGTGTACCTAGATCCCTACAGGTTGGTAGTTCTGAGGCAGATGCACATCTGGACTTTTTACATCTGCTGAAAAGTCCAACTGCAGTAGTTAAAAATATGTGAAAGATGAAAGCCCTTGCTTTGACATAAAATGCCCTGGGGATGCAATTGCACAATTTATGATTTTAATTGGATTTTACTAAATAAGCCTATAATTTGAGTACTAGAGGACTGGTTAGTTTTGGCAATGACAGGACACTAACTACAAATTTTTGTGATAATTTCAAACAACAGAAATTCTGTATTGCATGTTGAGAGTGTTTTTTCATTTTCCTTCCTTTCCTCTCTAGACACAGCCTTGGCAAGACTTACAACATAGTTCTGGGATCTGGACAGGTGGTGGTGGGGATGGACATGGGCCTTCAAGACATGTGTGTTGGGGAGAGACGAACAGTCGTTATTCCACCTCATCTTGGTTATGGAGAAGATGGAGTTGGTAAGTGCACATCCACTTGGCATTCCTTGAGTAGATGAAACACAAGTGTGCATGTTTTGGTACTTGTTATGTACTAGGCCCTAAGGTGAGTGTGTCTTAGCTGCTTGAATGGGTTTTTTTCATTTCTTTATTTTAGACACACCCCCCCATCACATTCTCAAATGGAGTGGACATACTCTTTGTGTTGTATTTGAAGTCATGCTGTTACTGTGGCCAGTAGAAAGAACCATCATAGACCAAAGGGGAACACACTCCCCCAGTAATGTCGCTTTGTCAGAACAGAAAGCTCCAGGCAGTCTGAGGGATGCAAACACTGTTCTCCGTGGTAGGGAGTTGCGTGCTTGCGTTGGGGTCTGGTCAGCAGTAGTATGTTAGGAAATTCAAAGAAAACTCAAAATTCACAAACAACATGAACTGAACGTAGGATGTGAAACAGTGTATGGATGCTGTTGAAACACCAATATATTTTAAGGCAGCTTTAGAGCATTGAGGCATATCAATTTTTAATGACAGGGAAAGCAGTAATTAAAAAAAACAATATAGAAGTGACAGGAACTTTTGTGTTCCAGTATTTGTGGTTGTTACTGGTCTTCCAAGTTAAAAGATGTGAGGGAAAGGACTCTAAGATCAACAAATTTGGATGTGTATGAAAACATTTTTAAAAGTTGGCTCTCCAGAGCAGGTTATAGTTTGTAAAGACTGTAGAGTATCATGTCGATGGAGAATTAATTTGTGCTAAAGAGGTAAGAATGCATTTCCACTTGTCTTCCATGAAAAGTTGGGAGTATTAGATAGACAACATTTTGTACATAATTTTAGCTGTTATATATAATAAATTGAAAATGCCCTCATAACATAAAAATTCAGCTATGTTAAATACCTGTCATAGGTATTTGCTATTTCTCAAGTTACACTTGGCACACATGGTCTGAGACATTGTGTGGGTGTTTTGTTATATAGCTGTCTGTCTGAAAGGTTGCTTGTTTGCAGTCTCTTGCGAACAGAAGGCTAGAGGTGACCTTGACTTTCCTTTTTCAAGGATAAATTAAACTCTTCCTGTGGTTTCATTGAGGTAACATCCCGAGCTGTTGCAACACTGTTGAATCACAAAGGAGTATACAATGTTTCTGTGGGATAGGGGAATATTTATTTATTCCCACAGTTTTAGTTTTATAAGTGAAAAAATGGATGCAGTTTTATTATGAAACCTTCCTTTATGTTTTGAACATCTCTGCTGAAGTGAACAGGAAGATTTGATGAGCTCGAGATCACTCACGGAAGTGTCTGTTGGAGTGGGAAGATAAATTTAATTACAGATTAAAAGGAAATATACCTTTAGTGTAAGTGAGCATAAATCCCCCTTTTTGATGTTTATTTGTGACAGAAGGAGAAGTGCCTGGTAGTGCTGTATTAGTTTTCGACATCGAACTGCTGGAACTAGTGTCTGGCTTGCCGGAAGGGTACATGTTTGTATGGAATGAGGAAGTCTCTCCTAATCTTTTTGAAGAAATAGACCAGAATCATGATGGAGAGGTTCTTTTGGAGGAGGTAAGCTGAAACATGTCAGTTAAAACATGGTTATTTGCTTTAGAAATAGAACCCTTAGAGCACAAGTGTTGGAGGCAGAGTTGGTATCCAGCGGTCCTTCACTGTATCAGCCTTCTCAATGTCCATTAATTGGCAGTTTGTGGTGAATTCCTGAACCAAAACTGAGCCTGGAGCAGTGCATCCAGGAACTGTCTAATCACTTCTGGAGCCTGCCAGTGTCTGTGAGTACTCCTTCAACAGGTGAATTGTGTGCTTGTCATTGGGTGCACTAACTGAGGGCTATTTGCTTTTGCCACACCTCCATGAGGTTTTCCTCTGCCTCTTAACTAGGGAGTTCTATTTTTTTATTCTTAAGTCTTCTTTGTTACGTTTCTCTATCATTCTGTTTTGTGTCCTTCCTCTCTGGAGTGAAGCTGCCTGCAGTGCTCAAGGGGCAGGCTGTAGCCCTGTGGAAGAGCATGAGATGCCTTTGAGGATTTTAACGAGCTAATGGGGTAAAATCAAAATCTTGTTTTCCTTTTTCAAGCACTGTCTTCCATCTCTTTGTTTTACTTCCACCCCCATAATCTCTCTTGTGTTTACCTCTACTTCTGTTCTTGCGGAGAAGAAAAGAGCTTTTACTGGTTTAGACAACGAGGTCGGATGTGGCTGTTGTTATCCACATCCCTCTGGTCATCTAGTAGGGAGGAGAAGGAGAAGCCAAGGAGATTTGAGAGGGTGCTTGGCTTCAAAGGTGTAAGTGATGTCAGCAGTAGCTCTCATTGCTGAAGCTTATTTTACAAGTAGCACCAGAGATAACAGTAATTGGAAAAGTTGTGTTTGACTGTGGAGTTTCTGATTTTGTTAAGCCAGCAATATGATTTCAGGCAAATGCTGTGTAATCACCTTGAATAACTTCATCATATATATCAGGAGAAAGATTTTCAGGGAAAAAGAACATTGCAACCTTCCCCATACAAGAGTCAAGTAGAAGGCATAATGCTTGAAACTACTTTAACAAATCTCATGATGTCCTGATATTTAAAGTCTGATTTTTATGTTTCATTCTTTTTTTCTTGTGTGTTTCTTCTTGTAAAATGCAGGTTGATGTCTGTTTTATAGTGTGAGCTTCATGTATTGGCATGCAAAACTACCCTCCCTGTCCATATAGATCTGTTCCTATGTCATACTCTGTCCAATTCATCTTCTTCCTAAAGTATGACAAAGAAGTTTTCTTGTTACGGGTCCAGAACCCACCAGAGTAAGTTAGGAAATCCCTGCTGAGCTCCACAAAGAGTGATTTAACCTCCTGTGTTTTTCCTAATTAGTCGAATTTAGGTGGTAAACTTTATAGAGTAGTAACAATGTAGTTTTACCTACATGTAATAAGTACTAAAATGCTGGATAGTCAGTAAGTAAATACTACTTTTGTAAATACTCTTCAGTTTTAAACATCCATTTCATTGTGAGCTGTTTCTTCTCCTTTCCCTCCGCTCAGTTTTCAGAGTACATCCAAGCTCAAGTTGACTCTGGCAAAGGAAGACTAGCTCCTGGTTTTGATTTTGAAAAGATTGTTAAAAATATGTTCACCAATCAAGACCGGGATGGAAATGGTAAAGTTACTGCTGAAGAATTCAAGTTGAAAGATCAGGAGGCCAAAGAGGAACATGATGAACTGTAAAGATAAGAGGAAAAGAAGTCCTGAGCTGACCTACTGTTCGAACGTGTGTAATGGGAAGAGGTTTTGTCAAGCATGGTTCTGGAAGGATAGCACTCGGATAGCCTGTGTCTGCCTGTGCTGGGGTGTGGGTAGGATGTTAAAATAGGGAAAGATTTTTGGTTGGAATTGTTAGCTGTATCTGGAAAAAGTGTTAAGTGCCTCAAGGTAGGATGTATAAACAGGTATAGAGTGTCCTGCCATATGTGGTCTGTTTTTATGCTGAAGATCAGAAGATCTCATTGAAAAATGCATGGTCACTTGGATGGATAGTAGAGAGAAAACTTAGCAAGTCCTTTTATAAAAGAATTTTAAAAAAAAACTTCTGTATCAGAAATATTTGTACAGGAGAATGAACCAAGATATTCCCTATGAAAATAACGTGGAGAATTTGTTAGCTGTTGATCCCAGCTCTTTTCAGAAGGCATGAGCGCTCTTTCCAGTAACTGAACAAACTCATCTAGGTATTTGCCAGCAGAAAAATCTGATTTGCAAATTGCAGAATGTGCAAATGATGGCCATGCTATTCCAAAATTTCCATAAACTGTGAATTAAATCAAATAGGCCGAGAATTGATACAGTGTATGTGTTGGGTTTTTACCTATGGAGTAAAAGTTTCCTACCATCTGTATTGTGTTGAATTAATAACCTTGAGTCTTGCTGGCCAGCTTTCCATCAGTGAATCCAAAACCTTTCTAGTTGCAACCCTATTTATAGTTTTGTTAGATATTAAATGTTAGTATTTCAGGGTCCAAATGCTGTCATATATACTGGATGTAGTTGTGGTTTTGTGTTGGGCTTCTGTCTCCTATTTTGGGAATTGCTAGACTAAGGAGTAAGTGCTTAGAGCTTAAACAGCAGAGCAGACTGCAGAGGCAAACAAACAGACAGACAGTGATAGAATCAAGAAATAGGCCCATATGTTTGTGTGTGCAAACAGTCTGGCCTATCCCTCAATACAAAATCAGCCCTGGAAATGCTGTTTAGATTATGTGAACTCTTGAGATAGTCACCCGTTAGCTTGACAAATGGAGCAAAGCTGCTTAACACTAATTACACTAAACAGGCATATTGTTTGGAAGGCTGTGTGATTCCCCTTCAGTACACTGCATGTAAAGAGCACAAATATGTATAGCAAGACACTGTCAAAGAGGAGTAGGAAGAGAGTTGTGCTTACATTATATGCTTTGTGTCTAGTTTCTTGCTTTCCTTGATCTGTACATGTGGGATGTAAGCTCCCTGAGATGCTCTTTCTAAAAGCTGGTATTTCAGTGGGATGATAACATTTTGTATTGGTTTTTAATGCAGTTCTTACAGAAAGTGCAGTGAAATATTTTTTTTGAGTTTGATACCATTGAATGTTGGATAACTGATCTTTTTGTTAAATAAAGTGTCAATCGAGTATTACTTTTTTTCCTGGCATTTCTGTGAGTGGAGACCTTGAATTGAAGTAAATACCCTTTCTGCAGCTCCCTTCTCTTGCTCACAAGCAGGCTTGTCCTGAATGGGTTCAATATTGCTATTTATCTTCAGGGAAAATATTTTAAACTAAGATTATGGATTCTTTATTTGATTCAGAAATATAAAAATAATAGACCACAGTTAAAGTTTTTTTTTTTTTTTAATACTTCACACAGATGAAATGAAATAGTTCTTTGGCTTTAGGTTAGGAGGTATTTCCTGTGTTACCCATCTCATATTGCCATTGGCTGTGACAGTTGGGAAGGTGATGGGAACTCCCAGTCCTTCACTGAATGAAATTGTCTTACATATGAAACAGCATTTCATTCCCCAGTCTAGAGAAAGCAAACTCAATCAGCTTTGTATATGAAGCTTGATGTTTTTATCTGTAGCTCAAAACCCACATGTAAAATGCTGGAAGTTCGGTCTGTTTCAGCTTGATGTAAATACTGGCCCTTTATAGAAGATGTAAAAATGGTGGATATCAGTGACTAGCATTTGCAATCCAGAGGTTTTTGTCCTGGATGGATCTCCAGAAGCTTTACCATCTTGTGAAAGCTCCGTCCTCAGAAGATGATTGCACACATTTTTCCCTTTTGTTTTATTTGGAAGCAGGTTGCTCTCTTTTTATTGTGGATCAGGTGCATCGTTTCTGCATCCTGACAGAGCTGAGAGAAAGAGCAGGAAGCAAGTCATGATTTGAGTTCTGCCATAAGCAGTCCCCAGTGTGAAAACTGCTCCTTATCCCTAACTCTGTTCTCATATATACCCCCGCAAAAAACAAGTCTGTCTTCTGGATATCTCCCCTCCTTTTGGAGGGGTTGGAACTCGATGATCTTTAAGGTCCTTTCCAACCCAAACCATTCTCTGATTCTATGATATCCTGAATTGTTTTGTCTGAGAAAATCTCAGTGAATGGACCCAATCTTTCTGCTTGAAGGAATGTCACAGGAGGGTCCTGGGAGGTGACATCAAGAGTTACTGGTAAACCAGGATATCTGGAGTTGTCCTTCAGGGCAGATGCAAGGCAAAGAGCAGCACTAAAGTGCAGCCAGTTGGTAATCCCAAACATCGCTGTGCTGGATTTATTTGGAAGTGCTTGTCAGTGATGGAATAGCAGGGATGACTTTACCAGTGCCTCTAGATAGGATAAATACATCTGAAATTCTTATTCCATTGCTCCTTAGGCCTTAGAAAACATGCCTTGTGATCCATCTAAAGATGTTTTTCTGTCAAGAGGAAGTATCTGTTGCCCTCTCATCTCATCCCTCCAAGTGTGGAGGTTGCCATTTTGGAAATAAGAATGCAGCTTTGGGGAAAATCAGAGAATACATGGAAAAACTTGCTGCAAAATAATTGTATTTTCACTGGGCATTGCATAGACAAAGGAAACAGAAGCCAAGTCTGCCTGGCTGCATTTGGCTAAACTGCATAAAATCCAGAATTTTTGACTATTAATGTAGACCCAGTCCTTTTGCATTCTGTTGGCAGCTATGGGCTTCTCCCTTGAAGAAAACCTTGGGGCCACCTTCCTTAGGAAAGGGTTGCACTTACATTGAAACCTCTACCCATCGCTTCTCAGGGTGTTTGGCAGCTCAAAGTGAGGTCAGTCTACTGTCTGTTCACCAAACCAGAGCCTGAGGGCAGGGGGAGCTGACCGGGAAGTGAAATTGTGCTGGTGTGGACTGCAAGAGCTCAGCACAGCCCCTGCACCCCCACCTCCAGCAATAAATAAATCCCTCCACATCACCATTGTGTTAGAGAGCATGGCCTGTGAGAAATATGGATATAAGACAAATATTTTCTGCCTCAAAGTGAAATTTTTTTTTAAGGAGAAAGTAGCTATTTAGAATTTAGCTATTTAGAATTTAGCTATTTATCTCTCTCTATGTATCTATTTAGAATTTATCTATGAGCATTTTATTTTTAGCATTTAGAATTTATTCAGTATTTAGAATTTAACCTACTAGTGTTTAGAATTTATCTATTTAGAATTTATCATATATATTTAGAATTTATTTATAGAATTAGATACTTTTTAATATATTTAACTGAGGTAACTTTAGAGCTAAAGGTCATTAATAGCCAGATGTAATTGGCTGGTTTAGCTAATGAGGGGCTCTCCAGAACTCAGACTGCTGTTAGTCCTCTAACAAAACAGGAAGGTGCTATCTTAAGAGCTGGGCAGCTGACTGCTTTTGAGAAAGGAAGTTGCTGGCAGCCAAGGTTGGCAATTGCTGATTGAATTACCTGTGGAAAAGGAACATGGATCTATACCCCCCAAAATCCAGGTATTTGTAAATATTTCTCTTTCTGTGTGATTTTTCTGTCCTAATTTGATAGCAATACTTTCTGCTGTATAACTCCACCTGTTGCAAGTATATCAGGCATTTTATTTAAATCAGTTTGCAGTTGTTGAACATGAATATTATTTTTTTTTCTGTGTGAAAAAATACTCAGATTTTCTTTTAAGCTTAAAAAAGGCATATTTTGCTAGTACTGGGTGCAGGGTTTTGGCTCAGTTCAGAACGTTAGTAAGTGTTTGACAGTAAGAGGACATTTGAGCTGTCTGCAACACCCACTCAAGAGGAGGAATGATTTTCAGCTAAATAAAGGTCCCAAATACTTGACCTTGGACATGTGCTACAGACAGAACAGATATTGTGAGTAGAGGAAGAAAGAAAAGTAACAAATTCACTTAACTTTGCTTATGCCTTGCTTTAAACTTTAGATATATGCTTTTGGATGTGGGAAAATGATCTGGGAAATGTACAATAACTTTCTTTTCAAACTAAATCATAAAATACACGTTTAGGGTTGCAAAATATTTCTGTTTATAAATTTGATTTAGAAAGACAGACTGTGAATAGTATCTTTTTTCCTAAAACTGAATGGAGAATCTTGATAGCAATTACAAGAATTAGACTTGCTGGAAGAGGATGGTTTAACCTGTAACTGTAGAGTTAATTTTGCTTGCAGTTAATTTTGTTCATTGTTTTGGAGAGGCAACTCGTAACATAAATTCTTATTTCTAGCCAACAGTCTAGTGACAAAAAATGGGATTTTGATAAGGTGGAGGTTATCTAAAAAGACATGTTTCCCTTAACTGCCACATAAGCATGAGTTGTGGTTGGCAGTGGGATGTGAGAGAAAAGGATATTGATAATCTGTGCAACAATGTGCAGGTTTTTAAAATCCAGCCTCCTGGTTCAGATTGATTGCATAAGCAACCATTTTTTCTAGAAAGCTGTATTATGGCATTTCAAGAAGTAAATTGGCATGGAGATACCCTTTAGACAGCAAACGGGTTCTATGGGGGAGCTGCAACATGTTTTAATTACTTATGTCCTAGGCAAAGATGTACTGCTCTGCCAGATACTTAACAGAGGATCTGAGACTGACAGGACTTAATGACAGAAGGTCAAGAGCATGCTGGAGATCTTTAACTTACCTGCCTCCTCTTGGAAGGGCAAGAATCCTTTAAGTGATTGTCATTGTGGACTGAACGTTTGGTGATTACCCATTCGTTGTTCACTTGCTTGGAGGTAAGGTTGGAAAACCTTCCTTATATAATGCTTGAAAGATGGTGATTTGATCTGAAATCCTCTGCCAAAGCAAAGAGTTTTAGGTGTCCCTGTAGTAGAGAAACCAAGTGCTCCCTTCTGATATGTGTGAGCTCTGGGCAGGCTGAATACTAATTCCAGTAACTCAGAGTAAGATGTAGTTGGGGGATCTGTTTCGGTAACTGCTTTTAAAGATGCTGCCTAATCCTTTTCTATATTGCTCTGCATGTGCTTTTCTATGTGATTTTGTTTGGTTTCTTTGTGTTGTTTTCGGCCTTTTTTTGTGAGGTTTTTTTTTTTTCAACTGTGGGTTGAACAAGATCATCATGTTGAAGGAGTGATGGCTCACCACCTGTTGGGTGAGAAAAAAAATCAATGAGTTTTTGTGTATCCTGAGACAACTTTGATGAAATCATGGGACAGTTGTCCCTTCTCAGAAACACAGAGACCAGAATTGCCTCCTCCTTTTTCACTGATGCTAGAATGGTCAGGAACATCTGTTACACTTGTAGCTCAGAATGATCTTACGATCTTGTGCCAGAGAGTGTGTTGCTGACACATCTCATGCTGTGGAGATGTGACTATCAGGTACACTTCACATACTCTAAATTTTACTGTTATCTGTATTCAGATAAGCCAGTTGTAAATGGAAAACTTTGTCCTAGTGTAAACTTTGAAGGTAATGCCTGGTAATTAGTCCCTTGCAACTAGAGGCAGGTTGAGTAAGCAGTGCATCCAAACAACTTGGTGTTTTTCAAGAGGCCTTTGCCTTTTGGACCTTTATTTGCCAGCTATGACAAAAGAGCCAGCATGATTGCATGTTTACAAAAGCACTAAACCCAAGAACCACTACCCCTACTTCCCCCCTCCCCAGACCTTAACATTACTTCAGCTAACATAAATCTGATAGATGCCTAAACCCCCAAATGCAGACTAATGTTAAAGAAATTGCTGAGCTCCCCTGGAAATGCCGCAGCATTCCTCAAGAACCTTGTCAAGCCTGGGCGGTGCAGACCTGGCTGCTGAGCAGGCAGCTCACACTGATGCCCTGTGGGGAGTCCCATGTAACACTGCCCTGCTTGTCTTGCAGGCAGTGCTGAAGCTATAGCACTGGCAGATGGCTTCACACCTAGTCCCTGTGACCATGGACTCAGCAGCTGTCACTGCTGCTTTCCTACTCTCCCCATCTTCTGGCTTTGGCTGACAGGCTCTTGGCAGGCCAGGGCTGGGGCAGCTGCTGCTCCCATCTCCTCCTGTCACTGGCACTACCAGGGTGCTTTCAGCACTTCCAATCTGCTGCTGCCTGAGTCATGGCTCTGGAATGGAAGGCAGCCAAGGTGCTGTCTTCACCTTGGTTGTCTTACTGGTTTTCTGCTCAAAGGGACAATGTCATGGCTCCTGTTCCTGGCTGGCTCTGTGCCAGAAGCAGAGAATTACATGACTAGAAGTCATGACAAGGAGGACACCATCCCTCAACACGCTTTGCCTGTTCAGATACAGGCTGGAATTTCAGAAAGGTCCCTGTGCTCAGCAGTTCCCTGCTGGTGTAGCGTGCGCCACATATTTGGGTGCTCACACTACCTTGATTGTGCATCAAGCCTCTGCCCTGCATTCAAAATACAGGAATGATTTAACTTCAGTTTACTGCAGAGAATGCAGAGATAGGGTATGGAAACAATGCCCTCCTCTTCCCTTCTTGGAAAAGTTCCAGCAGGGGTGGTAACTGATCTGGAAAAAATGTGACTGGTGCTACCAAGTCAGAATTTAGATAACAGATCACAGGTTGGAAGGAAAGAGGCATTTTCTTGAAATACATATTACTTCTGGTGGGAGAGAATGCAAATCTAGGCTCTCCCACATTTTTGTAACAATTCCTCTGAGAACAGAAGATGGCACTGTTCCTGCTGTGAATAAAATAAAGCAAACGGGAACAATGACTATATTTCACATTAGGGAAGTTGTATGATTGCCTATATTTTATTAATGAATAGATTTAGTACAGCTGAGATCTTGTAGGACCTGGATCCCAACATCATCTGTAACTTAGCCTGCAACATATCTGAGTAAGCTTCCAAAGCTGTGGTGGTATTCAGCTGTATCTTTCTGTACGCAATGCTGAGAGGTGCTACCTATAATGTGTTCAGTACAGGGGAAATACTTTCTGAAAGAGAACGTGCTGAAACACTGGCACAGGTTGCCCAGAGAGATGGTAGATGCCCCATTCCTGAAAATATTCATTGTCAGGCTGGATGGGGTGCTGAGCAACCTGATCCAGTTGAAGGTGTCCCTGCTCACTGCAGGGAGGCTGTTTACTATTAGCTTGTAAAACTATCCGTTTATCTTGGATACACTAATTTAAAACATTCTTCCCCTTTCACAGAGGTTACAAAACAGTAAGGATAGAGAATGTTTTGTAGTGATATAAAAATCTCTGAAGAAGAACACTTTGCCTGAATTGGGTGAATAAAGTGATTTTACTGAAGAAAAATGTATGTATGAAAAAATCCTGTGAAAGCCTGAAGCGTATCAGTGAGATCCTTTGAAGTACAGCTGAGACTATAAAGTCTTGTTTGAAAAGGCAACACAAACGTGCACACTGCTTGTTCACAGAGTGTTAACACCTTCAATTTTACAAAATAGCCA
Organism: Serilophus lunatus; assembly: GCA_013399895.1. Lineage (NCBI taxonomy): Eukaryota > Metazoa > Chordata > Aves > Passeriformes > Eurylaimidae > Serilophus > Serilophus lunatus. The sequence goes on from VXBA01003365.1 coordinate 1,051,151, forward strand.
CATTTTCTAAAATGCTGCTCTGAAATACCTGATTAAAAAAGACAGTGAACCATAGTATCCCATCAGCAGCAGTTTTATCATATCTATAAATCCAATTTAAATCTAGTTATAACAGGAGTGTGAGACAATAAAGAACAGCAAAAGAGCAGTAAAAGGAGCCTGTAGTTGACAACTGATACCGTACGTATTCCAAAATACCAAAATGATGATAGAAGTTTTTAAATTAAATTAAACAGTTCCATGAATGAGTAATGAACACATCTAAGATATCACACGTGTGCTCTTCTGTCCAGTAGCCTCTTGGAAGGAATGGAGTGACTGGAGACTGCAATTCACAGGATTTTCTGTAGGATGGAGTTGGCAACTTCCAGGGATTCATCTTTCACCAAGACAATATCATAAGAGTCCATATATTTTTCCAGAAGCTCATCTACCTAATTGCAGAAGGGATAAAGACAAAGAATTAATTGCTGAAAGACTTTTTGTCATTAAAATATTGCCCAATCTTTCCACTAATTCCAGGAATGAGCCGTGCCAATAATCTATCACTCCTATAAGTGAATTCCATAGGACAGAGTAGGAGTGGCCTGACATAACTGTGCATACGTTCCAGGATATAATATCTCTCATTTATTCCAGGAATTCACACATAAAGGTACTGAAAGAAAAGCTACTTGAACTTCCTAAAAGGCAGGGAGATACAGAAAACTGATCTTTTTCTTTCCTAAATATAAATGGATGTGCATTGTAACTTACGGAATAACCAGTTGTGTGTCTCTTTAAAAAAAAATAAAGCTAAAAAAAAAAGAGGAGAGACTGCCTAAATTCTCTTATTTGCAAGATTGTAATTTTGCTCAAATATCAATCCAGTATTGAAAGGAGGAGAGGGAGGAGTCACAGGAATTTAACAGAATTAATTTTTATAGCCTCTAAATTTTACTTGTCTAGAAAATACCTTTTTGGTAGAAGTTCAGTACAAAAGCCAAAGCAATACATATTTGTGTTTTTGTAGCCTATGGGTTAGAAAAAAAGGTAATCTTTGAAAAATGTTTGAATTCACTAAACAAATATGGGCCCAAACACTTGGTTTGATATTTGATGCTTATTATTATGAGCCTGTTTCTAACTCCCAGTGTTTCATTCAAAGCTTAACAAGATAATGTAAGACTACTTACTTTATCATTAAGATAGCCAATCTTAAGAATGTGCTCAACATTTGCTACTCCATCTGCCATACTCAAGTCTCCTTGAGAATCACCCAGCAGTATGATATTACTGTTGTCTTTTAGTTGTTTGAAGTACTCTGTGTTCTTCAAGGCACCATCATGTTTGTTGTAAACGTGAATCAATTCTCCTTTAAATCCTTTTAATACTCCCTATTGAAAAAACAACACTGAAGTTATTTCTAGTATCATTCAGACAAGATAGAATCTACAATAGTTGATATTACTGTTGAGCTAACATTGAACTGTAATCTCTGATGATGAATGAGATAAATTAGTGCTAAATAATGTAATGACTATAACAGACACTGAATCTCCCTGCTTGGAGGAGTAGCAGCAGCAGCACTGGACCAAGCATGAGGCTGTCATAAAAGGAAATGAATGGTATTTTATTCACACCACGCTAACGGTGTTTGAACTGTTATTCTCTGCTTGCTCTTGGGGGAGAGTGCCAAGCATGCAGTTCTAAGTTTCTGTATGTCAGGGTAGGTGGTTACATCTGCTGTAGTTGAATGTTCATTTTGTAGTATACATGAATAGCTACTAAATACCACAAACAGTCATGTTTGATAAGTGTGTTATCTCATACGTACGTTTTCGTCAAAATCCATGAAATTGGAAACCACTTTGACATTAGAATGGTAGACCCCAGCCTGGTGGATTACTTCCTCAAGAATGTCCCCAATCCCAGCAGAAAATATGAACACAGGAACATTATGTTCACTGAGCTTATCAAAGAAGTTCTCATATCCTTCTCTACAAGACAGAATGTAAATGCAAATCAAATCTCAAAATCAAGAAAAGTCTGAATTTTCAAGAGACAATCACATAATCTTTGGAAAAGAATTAATTTTCCCTGAGCATTTTAATTCATGTCTTTTACTTCACCTTTTCAGGTTAGCAAGAACCATCAGCCTAACATAAGGCACATAGTTTTAGTTAGAAACTGCTTCACCGAGCTGTTTGGTCTTGTTCTGTATAACTTTGCCCCCATAACATCTAATTATGTTTTAAACATTTAAAAACATTTCCCTCTCCCTAAATATTCCAGAACAAGCAAGCAACTACTAGAACTCTCTCTAGCTACTATCAGACTGTACATCTCCTTCCAATCTTCCTTGCTTAAAGATATGACTTTCTATAGGTTTTTTACTATGAAACAAATTTTAAGTGCTGAGAACATTTATTGTCACTCTTTCCTGAAATTTTTTTAGTGTTCAGTATCCAATCAAGAGTATGTATAGTATTCCAGGAAAAATGCTATCGCTATACGTTTTCTCCACAGAGACACAGATTGGTAGAATTTTACATCTAAAAAAGAAATATTGTAAAAGTTTTTGAGGGTATTTTAGGTTGTGAATGAAAATTCAACCCACGTGGACTTAGGCTTTCAAAAAGGCGGAGAAAGGGTGCACGCCTGTTTGCAAAAGATAAGAATTTAGTCAGTATTATAAACATGCACTTCCACAATTTAAGTTCTAACATCCTGTTTCAGTAGTTCTAGAGAGCTTTAAAAGAGATGGAAGCAATAGCACATTTCGAACAAGGATTTTGCTGGCTTTTAAACTTGCCTTCAGCCACAGAGGAACAATAATGTTTAATACAACATATGAAAGACGTTTCTCAGATTGCTGCACTTTTATCTCAGATAAAACTCTTATATGGGGTGTTTTTCAAAGGAACTAGGTTAAACTCTACATTGCTCTTAAAAAAATAAAGTGCCACCAGAGTAATTTAAAGATGATGAAAGTCTACAGAAAGGAAGCTTGTAAAGAAGGGACTAAAAAAAGTCTCAGATCTCTGGTTTATAAAGTGTGATCATTGTAGGCATTTAGATACAACATATAATGGGATAAAAAATAAATAATAAAATGGTAGCACAGAGAGCTCACTATGTTCTAAGATTAAGGTGTCACAGTCTCAGGAAGGTGTGTGTGTGGTTTTCCTTCCCTTTTCTTTTTTTCTCCTCACACCAATACCCAGTAAGAATCTATAGAAAATGCTCTGAAACAGTATCATTCAAATCAAAAGAAACTTACTTCAGCATAACATCAGATTCCCTCACAATTTCTGAAAATTTATCTTTCTGTAAGCCTTGTTCAATGAGTAGTGCATGAGATTTATGGTACCTAGAGTATAAACAGAAAAATGGATTTAACTTTCCTTATTAAGATTCACCTTCCATTAAATCTCATGATGAAAAGCATCCTGTATGGTTAATTCTTGCTCATTCAAACTAACAGCAAAACAGAACCAGCTGTACAACACTTAGAGGGATTAAGTCAGTTAATGTGATAGCTAAAAGCTAAGTACTGTCATTATTTTGCTTTTAAAAACTTATTAAATCTAAACTTAGTACAATTTGAATATGGGAGGCGTCTCTTACCATTCTACCATATATGGATATTTCTCTTCAATAGTGAGAGCTGGATCAATTTCAATAGCATAGTATGTTTCTTTCAGCTGTAATAACTGAAGGGGAAAAAAAATCACCAGATGTTTAATGTATTTTAATAAAATAAGACTTGATATTTGGTCTAACCAACCAAAATAACTTTCTTCAGTCAGGGATTAGTGGCAGTTGTATGTACAACAAACAGCTGCTTAGTAGATGTTTTGTTTACCTTTTTCCGACATTCATCTGTGATGATCTTAGAGTTATCAATGATGTCTGAGGAAGGGGTAAAAAAAAAGTGTTAAACAAGATGGTATATTTCCTTTACTTTGCTCTACAGCACTGTAAATGGCACAGATAACAATGTTTGATGACATACCAATATTTTTCCTCAGAACTTTTCTTACCAGCAACCAGTAAAAGGCACATTTTTCTCCTTAAGTATGAAGATGCCCTTTCCCTCATCTCTGAATTGCAATGTTAATTACAAGCTTTTGTATCTGTTTCTTGAGATTTAACTGTTTCTGAAATCATCCTGAGGCATCCTATGTGTCTTACAGTTCCCACTTCATCAGTAGACGGATTCTCTTAGTTTGTTCTAAAAGACTATGGCATAGGGAAGAAGAATTCTAAGGAGTTTACTTTCTGGTTATTGCAGGTGTCAGGACTACTACAAGCTCTTAAAAAATATAAGTCAGCCCTACCATATATAGCCACTAACATCTTCGAGTTCAAAACTTAATACTTTAATTGTGAATGACAACGTATCTGATTTTATTTCATATAGATTTTGATTAATATATATATACACATAAACCCACATACAGTCACTAGAATATTTCTTCATTAGAATGTACAGGCCAGGTAACAAGTCAATATAAAATCTCGCAAATTAGGGAATAAATTGGATAGAAAACTGAAATATGGGAAAAACTAAGAGGAGTGAACAAATCAATCTGTATTAAAAAAAAAAAAGTACTCACTATGACAAGTTGGACATCTTTTTCCATTGTAGGAAAATCTACTTAATGTCATATCAAAATCTGTAATAATCTATTTAAGGAAAGAAAAAGCAAAACTGTCTTACAATGTGGAGGGACAAAATAAAGAATGGCTAGAAATTCTGTATGGTCAACAATAGCTGCAGCTGAGTGGCATGTGTGCCACAGAAACCTCCCTTTTCTATTGAGCCATTGTCATGTAAGCCAGCATATCCCAGAAGAGTAACTTATTTTTTAACAAAACTGTTTTTCTAATTCATTTGGTCAGAATATTTCCTGAAATTACTAAGCTTCTATGTTTATGTCATTTACTTAACTAGAGTCTGGCTGAATTCCACTTTAATCAATAAGGACGATTAAAAGATTTCACATGTCAAAGTTCTGAAGATATCTTGAAGGTTATATGTACTTAGATTTTTTGGCATATAGAAACAATCTGGCAGTTGCTTTTATTTCAAACTGGTTACACCTTCTACTAACTTTACCTGAAGTTTGGCAGCTCCACCTTTGATGAGGCCACAAATAATCTCCTCTACTCTCCCTGGGTCCTTAATATGGACAGTCTTCTTCTGAAATTCTGGCATCTATGGAGAGCAAGAACAAAGACATAAATATACTTACAGAGGAAAACTTACTAGGCAATAGCTGCTATCCATCAGATTGGAAACTCTGCTTCTATAAACAGTTTCATGTGATATCAAGATACTCTCAAGACATGAAGACAAGAATAAGAAGGAACAGAAAATACTCCAGATGTAATAACTGATGACTGCATACTCTTCTGTTTACTTTCAACATCTTTTTTTCATTTCCTTTACTAATATCAAATTATTCAGTAAGCTGACGCTCACAAAAAAGCACTTAATTAAATAATTATATTTTCAGGAAATAAGGGAGATGTATAGAAACAGGACATATGGGTTCATCTTGTGGTTCAAATATATCATTGAGATGGCAAATCTTAAAACTAACTCTTTAAGCAACCAATATGCCCTTAAAGTCTCAACAGAGATAAAGAAGACAGATTGATTTTAGACATCCATTGTTTCCTTGACAATGCTGTGTCAACCAAGTACTCCAATACAACAAGGTTGTGCAGGAATTCTTGCTCCCTAGCCAGTCCACCAGTCGTTATCATTACCTATTTCTCTGCATGCTTTTGAAGGTGGTGCTATCACATCACATTTTCCTCTTGAATGAAGTAGATTTCTTGAAAATTACGATAAATGATTAATTTGATGTAAAAAATCCAACCAAACAAAAAATCCCACAAAGCCCCCATTGCTCCCCAAACAATCACCTCAAGCTTTTGTTTCCTCTGAAAGTTTGTCTTCAACCTTGTAGAAATGGTAAAAGAACAACTTATTTAAAGAAATTTCCCAATGTATCATGTATTTTCTTCCTTTATCATCATATATGGACTTATAAAGCAAAGGCATCAGACATTTGCAATCTGCCTAAATGGGCATTTATGAGAAGTAAACTTTATTTTCTGTCTGTAGAACTTTATAGATGATGAAGTGCTGGGAACTCAATTTTTACCATTATGATCATTCAGTTTTCCTTCTCTTACAGCTAGCATGTAATCTTTGCTGCAATGAGCTTATTAAACAAAAAAGAAAAAGAGGAAAGAAAAAAGTAAAAAAAAAAAAAAAAAGGGGTAGCATCTATTTCCAGACACATTTCTGGACCCTGAGTCCTCATATCACCAGTTGTTAGTAACTCACACAGCACTCTTTATTCCTGCTCTCCATGCTACTAAGTCTTTTGTTTATTAGTAACAGCCAACTTGAAGTCAAATTCCAATTTGGTTATCATTTAAGAAAAAGATGACATTTTAAATTATTGCAAACACATGTTTTTGTAACAGAAAAGATGTATGCCACAGAAGAAGAAGAAAGAAAGAAATCCATTCTGTCCTCAGGGAGGAGCAAATTATTGTAACCACATCCCTCTCAGCAGATACTTGTCTAACCCATTCTTCAAAACCGCCACTCACATATTCCTCACTTTCCTTAACTGTGTATTTTATATTCAGAAAAGTTTGCTTGATCCCTACTTAAATCCTTACTTTCTTGAATGTAAGAATCCTGGCTTCTTCAATCTTCTTTTGTGGAGCACAATTTTCTAAACCTCTGATAATTCCTGAAGTTATCCTGGCCTATTCACTTAAATCATCTTGTTCTTAGAACAGTGTCCATGACTGTGGATATAATCTTTCTGCCCTGACCAGGGCCACTTTGGCCCATGTCTTCAGATACTACCTTTGCATATACATTGGAATACACATACTGTGTTATTACTAATATGGTGAGAATGATTCAAGTTCAGCTGGTAATGACCTAGGCAGAAACAGGTAGTTGTACAAAGTGCTAAATTTTACATTTAATCTTGCTGGGTTTTATCTTTTCTTCCACAGTACTGCTCCTGTTTTTCAATATAGCAAATAATTCTAATCCCCAGTGTGCTTACTTCTACTTTTTGTCTGATATCTGCAAAGACATTACTGAAAACAGAAATCCTTCTAGGATCTAATAAAGGATCTCTAGGATCTCTGATAAATTTCCAAGGTTTTCCACCCATTCAGAAAGTCTCACGTATACCAGAGTATCTTGGCAAAAACTCCTAAGTCATGACAGAGTATTCACTACTTCTTTGCTTTATAAACCTCATAAAGAAACAAACTGGATCCATTTCACTTGCTTTACAAGAATTAAAGTTTTCCTTTGCCATCCTATACCAAAGACATTTTCTCTGAAAGTGGTACCTCCTAAGCCAAGATTGTTGTTCCCTGTGTGGTTGCAGTGCCTTGCTACTACTTCTCTTAGCACAGCAAATTCACAAAAGGTACATTAGCAACGACTTCCAGCTATCAGCTACATCCCATGCTGGGAGTCATTGAGAAGGTTAATGACTGTTAACAAGAAATAGAATTCCTGAAAAATATCCGTTAAAGAATTTGATAATCTTTTGAGATACACCTTTATAAAGCATTTATAGATATTTATTCACAATTAGCAGCAGATCTAGATTCACAAAATAATATAGTAATAATCTGCAACTCTTTAATGACATTTTATGGTATTTCTTCTGTATGTTATATGGTGCTGGTAAACAACAGTAAGCTTATGTCTTGTTTTGTGTGTCATTCTTTATAATGAAAGATAAAGCACTTTAAGTGCATTTGGTAATTTTTTTTACTGTAAATTGACTGATCTAATTTCTGTAACTTTCAGCAAATTATATATCTATTTTTAGATTTGGAATAGAAAAATTAAAAAAGGGAAATCTCATTGAGTGATTTTCTAAGAAGTAGTTCAAGCATTATTTGGTTTACTTAGATACTAAGCAACAGATTTCCTAATATAACTAATTTACATGGATGTTGGGGGAGATGGAGAGATCAGAGGAAGAGATTGTATGGGGAAAGTTGGATTGCTTGGTACTGTTTCATTTCAGAATGAGCCCTTTCGTAAGTTTCTGAAACAACCTGAAGAAAAACCTTGGTAAACACTTTAGTAGATTGTGTTAAACAAGACATTGCTTAAGATTTTAAGTATGATGAAAGCTTCCTGCTTTGATGTTGTAAACTGATACTCCTATTCAGTTTTTAATGCTAATTTATTTCTAGCACATTTTTCATTTTTATACAAGAATTGATGTCTTGAATAGTTGAAGAGTATTTTAATTTAGGAGGAGGAAGTCTTCTGCAGCAAGCAGACAGTTTCAGTCTCACAGACACTTTCATAGGAAAAAAAAGTCTTCATTACAGATGTGGCATCTGATAAAACCTCAGACAAATATGATTAATTGAAATAGCCACCTTCCTCATCACTACTTCCTTGTATTAGTATTTGCAACTGAACAATAAGTAGTAATTCTTTTATTTAGTCTTTATCATTATTATAGTAGAAGTAAATGAAACTGTCTCATGAATCTCTAAATGAAAACACAGTCACCAGTTTCCTGGCAAACTGTCTCCTTCAATGTTTTACATTTCTGCCCAGTCTAACAGCTGTTTTGTTGTTGCATATTTGCCATTCTTCACCGTTAAAAGAGAAAAGCAGATTCTACTTGAAAGAATTGGTAAGACAGATGAAAGAACAAAGGGTGAAGAAATGCTAAGGAAAGTTGAGTCAATTTGATAAAATGTGTGCTTCTATTTGTTGTTTACGAAAATTCTAGGTATACAGTATACACATAAAAGGCCCCAAATTCTGATGCACTAATTGACTGGGAAGATGAGAAATAGAGAAACAGTCAAACAAAAATCTCCACAGCACCTTACAAAGTCAAGAAAGCTTTTCAGAACAAGGAGCTTCTACTTACATAACTAAAACTATATAGGCACAGGAAAAGAAATTCGTATTTCATTATGACATCTGACAGTACGTCATATTGAATCGCTTAAGTGCCCCTATTTATTCTGTCATTTTATTAAAGTGTGAGAAGAGTTTTGCTTTCTTACCAAGGACATCTATATGCTACTGAAATAGCTCAGTGGCTGATATCTCTTAAAACACATGTTAAAAGATGACAACTCCCAAAGCTAATTTGTGGCTGGCCACAAATACATTTAAGTTTCTAGTCTCTGACATTTTTAAGGAGCCTTTGAAAGAAGGAAAGAGACCAAAACTGAAAAAGATTATTTTAAAAGTTGAGTTTAGCTGGATTTAAGAAAAGGAAAAAAACATCTGCTTGTTTGTGATAGCAGTTCACTGAAATAAGGATGTAGGAAATTATTTTGTAGCTAACAATGTTATAGTCATACCTTGAGGAATGAACAGTAATGGATTCACGCAGGTTTGGAAATCCCCCAGTCCTACAAACCACAGAATTCATCGTTTACAACAAGGACAGTTTTGAAAATTACAAGCCTATTTAGTACATGAGACATGCATCTGTGTAGCTGGGTTAAACAAAGATAAGTATTTGCTGTAATTCTGAAATGAAGTTTCTGATATACAATTGGATAACAGAAGTGCAAACAGAACTGCTTTTCAATTGTATCCAGGTGCTGCTTAATATATATGTTGTTTTCTTAGTATGTGAGACAGTGTGTATTTAAGAGCATGCTGCATCAGTCTGATTATAAAACAAGAGCTGGTGATAAGACCTGTTATTAATTTTGGTGATCTAAGTGAATTTACAGCTGCCATAGTATGCATTTCCAATCAGATATACCAGGAAATAAATAAATGATTGTGTGGACAGGGAATAATGTCATATCCTGGAGTTAGGGTTACATTGAACTTTTCAATCTACTGAGTGTTGGAGGTAGAGCAGTTACTTCCAATCCCCCTAACCAGTGAAACAAGTCCCTATGATTAAAACAGAAAATAGAAAAAAAAATTAAAAATAATGTCAAATAAAAAACTTCATATAAAGGACAACTGTGGGACCTTCTGTTTTCACAGTCAGTAATTTTAAGTTGGGAACGATGAGTTGATGAATGACTTGTTATCTTAACTACACAGAGATATGGCTCATTTCACAATCAAATCCAGACACACAGCCTGAAATATTACTAGTAATAACTAAAACTGTAGGAGGTTGTCATCATAAGTCTCCTAAGCAGTGCTTTGACGAAGGACATAAAAAACAGGAGCAGAGTATTTTTATACTGATACCCTGTAAGCCTACACTACTTGGCAAATATAAAGTTTTCTTATTTTACGAAGACTCCTTTAGCATGGAAGCCTCTCAAAACTCACTGCTAATGATTATAGGTGGATAAAATTTTAAGGGAACTTCTCTGTAAATCTCAATGATTGACAGAGTACTTTGTTTGGTGCCAGTAATCCTGACTCATAGGAAGAACTGTTCTCACACTTATAAATGCATTAAAAAGATACCACAAAATCTCAGATGACCATAATGTCGTAAAAGTGATACAGCAATGAGTAAGATTTAGCTATTTACAGTATGTGAATTTCAAATATCACACAATTTCAGTTTTTCTACTTTGTTGGTAAACCTGCTTTAGACTAGACTAGGTTCCAAATATGTTATATTTTGATGCAGAGGACACAAAAGGGAAGGCTGTCAAAGAGAGGGAACTAAATGCAAATCAAAGAGATAAAATTGATAGGATTCAGTTATTTGTAAATTTTATTTCTAGTCTATGATGACAGATTCCACATAAATGAGCATAAAACAAGAATAAATGACATTTATTTTGGGAACTGCAGATGTCCAGTTCCAAGGTCTGAGACAACTTATCATGTATATTTACTTATGGACATAATCCAAAAAAGGCAGAGCATGGTGTCAGTGATAGTGGTGAAATTTGATACCCAGAAGGTACAGAAAATTGATTTTGGTATTCTTGGTGAAAGAAAGTAACAGTTGGAAGTTATAAAGAAAAGAGGCATATTCCTTGACTTACATACTATTTTTCACACCTTTTTTTTTTTTTTTGCTATTATTAGAGAACATTATTTACTCAAGAACACAAAACTTTCTTAAAAAGCCTCTGAAAAGGCATTCAAGCTTCTTCATGTAACTTCTGCTAATTGCAATATCTGAGTTGCAAGAAGCAGGGCAGCCATAATAGAACCCATGGAATGAGCCTGTATGTATCTCTTCCTCCATATTTATATGCTCATACATGTATAAAGCAAGATTGGCTTTAATTCAGACAACTGAATTTTGTTTCATGAGTGCAACAGAGGTTTCTCTTAGCAGCACCAGCTGTTAGTAGGCTTATGTTTTAGACAGGAACATCAAAAGCTACTGGACATGAGTGTAGTTGCATCAGTCACTCCATTATGTGCAGCTGGTCAGAAGAACTGGACCGCTGATTATGCACTCCACTGGCATAACCTGAGCTTGGGATAAATACTTATTTCTAATTACCAAAACCATAATACATTTCATATTCATATGACGGAAACTCAAATATGGTAAGAAATCCTTAGTAACTAGCAATTACCAAATCAATATTTTAATAGTTCTGCTAAGAAATAGCCTTAGGACTACTTATCTAAAAATTTAATAAGCAAATGCAGTTATGTGAATGAAACAACAGAACACTGAGTATCTTCACAGTTGCTTGATAACCTAGAACATGTTATATGAAATAACCTGAAGTAGCTTCACTGCCTAACTGTTTTAAGACATGGAATTGGATGCATACTAAAAATTATTTATCCTGTTTTGTTTATTTATTGACATATTTTTTATACTTAATGTGCTGAATTCTGATACACAGTTTGGAAAAAAAACAACCCATACAAAAATCTGGAGAGAGCACTTTCACAGAAAACATGACAACTGCGTTTCCTCTTGTTTTTTAAAAGGAGAGTACCTGTGCGTTGAGCTTAGGGCACTCCTGATTCTTCTGTCCTTGATTTTGTTCTACTGCAACAGCATAGGTGGCAAGCAGAGTCCAGAGATGAAGGGCTTGCATGCAGGCTGCCAACAAAAACCAACCAAATCCTTTTAAGAATTGGTCTGCTATATTATGTGATCTTTCAATTCCTGCTGTATAGAAATAAAAGCTGACATGCACGGCACATAGCGACATCACTCTGCAAATACCATCTCTTAAGAATGCTCTGGTTCATATTTAGAAGTAGAGGAACATTTAAGTTGAATAAAGGTAGTCCATTAAAACTGGTAAGTATATTTGTTCCTTTGATGCCGTATCTAATTATGTGCTATCAAATTTTTAATATAAAAATACAGTTTGTAAAAAACTGTAAGCCCTCAGCTCATAACCTTGGCTTAAAAATGCAGGCAGGAAGACAGTCAGCATTGTTGACAGAAGCTGTGCACACTTACCAGAGGGTTTTGCAGGAGCAGCTGCAGAAGCAAAAGAAAATTCCTCTTGCTTGAGAAACACTAATATAGCAGCACAGGGTGCAGTTGAGGGCGTTTCCAAATACAGCCTGACTAATCCCCGTGCAAAACCCCAGGGTCCTGTGACGCACGTCAGCAATGCACAGCAGTTTGTTATGCTCAGCAGTGCAGCCTGACGGGCTTACAGATCAGCTGGTTCACCAACAACAAAACCTTTGACCTTCACAGAATGAACAGCTTTCATGGATGCAGCCGGCAAATTTGGGCTGCTCTAACAGGAGAAGGCACTTGTTTTTCAAAGCAGAAGTTTACTAGTTTGTCACTTTTGAAACCTCTGACAAAATCTTTGCAAGTATTTTAGGATTTCCTGTTGCAGAGTGCCACAAATTTTCTACGGCTCATTGACATGTTCTCATTAATGTCTATTAGGTAGCACATATTTATTTATGTAGAAGGAGCAAACGAATTAATTAATCTTTGTTTTGGCTGTAATTATCTGTGTGATACTGAAACAGGAAATCAAGGAGCCTTGTTTGTCAGGATTTTTGAGCGGCAAGGCAACTCAGCGTTCTTTCAGAAGTTCGTCATTAGGCATGTTGCCTGATCAAAGACCATAACTAGGCTGACAGAGAAGACAGATTAAAAAGAAACTTTTTAGTGTGAGAGGATGAAGGAAGTATTGTCGAATCATATTTTGCACTTAGAAGTGGTGTAAATGCTAGAAAATGTCATGTGAATTTAACTCTTGTTGTAGCCACAGTGCAAGCTTCCCTATAGAACCCCATAACTCATGTTCAACCCCAGGTTCATGATCACTCTTTCAGGCTGCCAGAACTAACCACAAACATCAGGACAATTCATATGTGGCCATCAATGTGACCAGTGTGATCGTCACAGCTGAAGCAAGGGCAGGTTAGTAGTGTAGCACATACAAAACCTCTAATGCTATGAAAAAATCCTCACAGTAGCAGGACTTTAGAAATTCATTAGTTAGAAAAATTTCCTTCTAAGGAGGCTGTGCTGTTCTACATTAAAAAAACCCAAACAAAACCAACAGATTTTTTTTGTGACTGGTACAGTAAGAGCCATCCTACATTGGAACTGTACGGTCAGTATGTATTCTATCAGAATGCCTCAGTGCATCTGGCCTTAAGAGTACTTTCATTTTTTTTCAGTGCTATTCTCAGTGTTTTGACCCAACAAAAAAACTAGTGAACACTACAACTGATATCAAACATGCAACTTCAATCAACATTCATCCTCTTAGAATTGAACAAGATGCCTTCAAATGTACATGTTAAAGTCTGTTGTATCCTGAAGCAGCAAAGATGTTTGAAAGGTATGTTCAAAATATAACATAATCTTTGTGAAGACTATATACAGTAAATTGAACTTAGATCATTTCTATACTGTAGAAGGTAACATACAGGAAGTATTACCTTTTAGAATATTTTAATATAGTTAGTATGCTTTTCATTAATATTTTCACATTAATGTTCGGGAAATACGTAAAATACAATATCTTGAATAAATACAAATTATTTTCATAACAAAGCGCTAGATTATGTCAGTGCTGGATTTCCAATTTAGATAAAACCCTTATGAAAAATGAAATAAAATATGCTTGCTATATGAATCATGTAATTCAGGCATCACTTTGCCTGAATTCACATTCAATTTGCAAAGTACCTGCTTTTTGGCTTTTCTATTTTTCAAAGGTGTCAGTGGTACTGATATATAAATGCATCTTGTGAACCTAATTGCTGAGACTGGGATTTGGTGGGCTGTGGAGCTGGCCTGTTGATATGCTGACACTTCTCAGATGTGATTGAGTGAGAACATGAATTCTAATGCTGCCAAGAATTTAAAGAAAATTAGCTTGCTCTTAATGAAAGTTGGGGAAACAAAAAAAAATAAATATTTAATTAAAGTTAAATAGAATTCAAGATTGAAAAAAAAGTTACAGAAATTAAGCCCAGCTTTTACAGGCTATTTTTGGTATACCAGACTAATTAGAAAGCATTTTACATGAACCATTACAGTTTTAGTGAAAGAGCTAGAAAATAACGTGAGCAAAATTTATGTAAACATTCAAACAGCCAACACCTAATTCTTAGAAAAACAGCTACTGTATCTCTATCAACAATATAGTTTCACTTTAATGAGAATGCCATATGTGAAACTCCTCCTCTACAAAACAAGGAAGACTGTTTTTGCAACTCCAAGAAACCTTTATGTCAGACACTTTAATAAAAACAGCTCCTACTAACCATGTTCTGTTACAGCTGATTTAAGTCACTTGAGTGTTTTGTTTACAGCGTTTAACTTCTGCTAAGGGATGAATTAAAATTATCACTAATTTTTTTAAAGAGAGAAAACCAAACTCCAGCATGACATTTCTACTCTTGAAATATGGAAGGTCATTTAAATATACTTTAAGAACCACTAACTAAAGAGGTATAGCTGTGTCAAGAGACGGGTTCTATTTTAACCTTTTCTCTTTGGCTGAGGGCCATATCTCAACTACAGAATATTCTATTCAGAAAAAGAGAGAGGGAAAAAAAGAACGGCACTTAAAACATTAGATAATTTGCCATTCATGTAAGACTAGGAAAAGGTTCAACTTTATATGCTGGTGTGGTAGGTGAAGTTGGTTTGTAGAGATTCAGGATGCTTTCAAATATGAAGCACTGCAAGTTCTAGTTTAAAGCAAAGAAAAACTGGTTTTACTTGTACTTACACACCCCTACCCTAAGCAACATCTATTTGTGGAAAGACATTAACACAGCACAGGTAACTTTTTTTTTTTTAAGTAAAAAATTGAGTATTTCAACAACACTGACATCAGCTTTTAAAGATGAAGAAAGAGGAAATATTTAAGAGCAATTTCTGCTCATTAGAATATTTGCTACAAAATATAGAGGTGATTGAAACCTGTCTGCAGTGGAAACATTAGCTAGTGTCTTTTCATGAGCTTACTACCTTTTATTCCTGCCTAGTAACTCTATTACAACTGAACAAATTTGGAGATATACCCATATATTTAGTATACTGCTTCACTGGAGCAATATCTTACTTTCTTGTAGGGATCAATTTTAAACATTAAAGAACTGTATTTGCTATCTAATTTTGCTGTTGTAGTAAGTTTACTTGGTACATATTTTCCAAGAAGCCTACTTGATGTAATCTTAAGAGAGAGGAAAAGCTACCTGAACCTTAGCATATTCAGGTACCAAAACCAAGCAGAAGAAAGAAACCAACACAAACCAACTGTATTCAGACATGACTATTATTCATGCCCTAGTGAACTGAGTTAATGAGCAGCATACTAGTTCTAGGAATTGCTTTTTATATTTGTGACAGTTACAAGGAAAGTAAGATCAATGCTCAGTTTGATGAAGCTGGGGTTTAGAAGGTTGTCTTGCAAGAATATTGGGTAGCACATACTTTTCCAGTTCAGGTTTGGTGTAAAAATACTCCCATGCTAGCCATGTTTGCAGCTGGTATGATGCAATACAGAAATATGATTTGTATATGAAAGTGTATGTCTATTGGAAAGATGATTTGTGAGGAGCGTGATTCTTTAAAAAGAGCTTGAAAAGCATGTGCTAAAGAAAAATGCTAAGAACATATTACAGAGTGAATTCATTAAACTGTGATAAATCCAGACACATGCCAAGAAGGTGAGGGTCTTAACCTGAATGGTATCACAAGACATATTTAACAACTATATTTGATAGAGATTTTATGGATCTGACCAGAGATCAATCTTTCTTTACAATAAATGGGTAAACTAGTGATCATCTAAAAGTCTGACCATTTATGGCTGTATTCAACACAAAGTTATTAGTGCTGAAACACTCAAGTGTATGAAGAACAGTTAAACTCCTTTAGCATTTATTCTTTTTGTGTTTAATACTTCTCTCTGATGAGAGAATAAAAGATACTGCAGTATCATTGTCCCTTACCCACCTTCCTCTCATATTACAAAAACACTCAGGTTTGGGCTGAAGCACTTGTTGCTGATTCTCTTCTTCTCTTATCTGCTTCCAAGAAAAAAACCCACATCTGCTTAGATTTTTTTTTCGCTAAGCCTAAGAATGCTGTATCTAGATCAAATAAACTCTGACCCTTGAATAGTGGATTTGTGGGACTCAGTTTGAAAGCACAGTCAGCAGGACAAAGTTTAATCTACAATGCATTACCAGACACTACAATTCTGATGGAAGAATGTAGTGCTAATATAATATTCCAATTAAATTACACATTGAGACTGATGAAGATTTTAACTGTTTGCTTCCCTTTGAGTACACTCTTCTTTAAAGCTCTTGAAAAAAAGAATCCATTAAGTCTAAAGATGAAATACAGCCACCATATACACTCCTTTCAAAAGTAATAAGCAGCATGATGGCTTGAGGCATGAGGGATTGATTTGCCTCCACATTTCATTGTTTTATGATTGTTTCCCACTGCTGGATCCATTCAAAGATGCAACTGGACACTCCTTATTTCTTGTAGCTCTGTGTATTTGCCTTCTAATAGTGATATCAAAACCAACCTGAAGTAATACTATCACTACTACATTTTGCACTCTACTATTGTTAACTTGTCAACACTGCTACTGCTTTGTGCTAATTTCTGCCTTTCAGTTTCACATACGTTGCAAAGGCAGATGCGATTCACAATGTTAAGTGTTGCATTAATGTCTGCTGAGTGTAAAAATTACATTTTTAGTGTGATAACTAGGAAGTTTCCAACGAAGAGGGAAATCTTTAAAGAACAGGGTTAATGGTACATTTCAGTGGTATTCATTCTGTCAGCATTTAGGTGGAACAAAACAACCTCCTAGGTAAAAAATACTAAACTGCTAACAAACTTGGATTTTCAGTGATCCAATTTGCACAGCGGACAAACAGATCTTTCTATAAGCAGGAAGGAAGCTACAGCTAACGAGTGGGAAACAGGTAAGAACAAGTATATTTGAACTGGAACCTTGGTGGCAAAACTAGCTCAAGAAGTCTGAAAGTCTATATTCAGACACTTAATAAATCTTCAGTGGCCAAGTCTGGGCTCTGCCCCAGCCCATTAAAAATAAAATTACAAATTGAATAACTCCTTTTTTTTTTTTTTTTTTTTTTTTAAGGTTGATATATATGAAAGTAGAAGTCACATTTCCTTCTAGCAATGGGTATTATTTCAAAAATTTATAGAAATGTTATTTCAACTTTTGTGGCATTAGTGAATGAAAATAATATAGTTACTTTTAGTATTTAAACATGGCACCTTCTTTGACCCACATGCTGCAACCTTAAAACATATATCCACTTGTATTGAAGAATGGCTTCTCTTTTTTTAACATTCACATGAAGCACTCTACTGATATTAGAATTACTCAAATTAAAAAAGTGCAGTGGACTTTTAACAAGCATTGATTTTTCTTTTTTCTTGAATGGTCAGAAACTCCACACAAATAACATAAGATAGAGGTGACTAACAAACAGCCATGATTCCAACTTAACGGCACAGTGCCAGTCAAGCTGTTGAATGATAAACATGGGAATAAAAATTTGCCTACTGCAATCATCATAGTTCTTTGATGTTTTACAGCAGCTGACCCCTGGTGATTGATGACTTTTGGGATAGGAGAAAGCAACTGACATCCAGCAACTGGTCAACATAGCTGCTATATGATGAGCTCTGATAGATCAGCTGCTGCACAGTAACACGACTGCAAGGCCAGCGGAAAAGTCAGATTTCATGCCCTAACTTTGATTTTCTACACCCTCCACAATAGTACCCTTAGCCAACTACCTTGTCCAGTCTTATCTGGCTTTATATCTCTTTGCAGCTGCTAGGAAAGGAGACCAGGAAGAATAGCCGTGGGCTATTCCTGCCTCTCAGTTACACTTGGTATGTGATGGGATGAGCCAAAATTCAGTGGGGAGCCTCTGACAGGCAGCAGAGACATAGCTGCTACTCTGGCCCCTCAGCGTGCAGGAGCAGTTCAGTTTTACGTGTCTGACCTGGAGTCAGGCAGTGGCCAAGAAATGCCAGTCGCTGTGGGACAGGATTCCTCAAGGACAGTGCCCGCCGTCCACCTCAGGGACCCGCCGGGCACGGCTCGGCCGGCGCCACCTGCTGCTCGGCGCTGTCTGATGCGGCTCACCGGAGAAAACTGAAATCTTGGAAATTAATTACCGTCTGACAAACGCACCAAAACATAGCAGCAAAATCTAGCAGACTGCTTATCTTCTAGTATTTGTCCTTAATCTCTCTCCAAGACTTACTCTTCACAGTAGTTCAGGAGCATACCGTACTGTACTTGCACAAAATACACTTGTATGCACACGTGGAGTGAAGAATGGTGGCTGATGGCTTGAAGGCTATGAATGTAAATTGGAACTACCCAACATAGAAGAGAATATGTATTTTGCATTATGAAACTCATGCAAGTGTAAAAAAATAAAAGGGTAAAAAGAAGCTGTTCTTTTTTATGTTTTAAGGAAAGAACATCAAAAGTTTAGGCATTTTGCATGTTTCCAGACTTAGACAAACTGCGATGTTTTTACATTTACAGCTCCATTGGAACTGAATTTACAGCTAAAATTCTCCTATCTACAAATGCATAGATCCATACCCTGGGTCACTTCAATGTCTATATTGATCAATTTACATAGTTTTTATAAAAGCTGATAGTTCTTGTTAACTCAAGACTAAATAGTATGATTGCAATGCTATGCAACTTTAATTCATAATATGAACAGATTTGCAAGGACACGTGTACTCAGACAACTAAATACTTCTTATTACTGCTTATATTGTTTGACAGTTAAAGGTAATGTTTTTAATACTTGCAGTATTTGCTATTAGTTTTAAGCTATAAAAAGTTTAATAGAACAGATATTACAGCTCAACCAATAATCATGGGTTATCACAAAGAGGAGAAAAATCACTTTAAAATATGACTTAACACATACCAGGAATTTATTAAAAGGTAAATATATTCCAGAGCAGAGTGATTCTTTGAAATATTGCCTTTCTGTCTTGGAAAAGACTTTATGCAAAAGATAAAAGAAAGTAGTGAACTAGCTCTTCTGAGACTATACCTACAATATGTAGCCTGACATGACTTATACTTTACTACTTGGAGCTCAGTTCTCAGGTATAGATCATCATTACGTTTTTGATAACTTTTAGAAGTATGGCAAATGAATTCTAAAGAAACTAAAGTGGAATTAAAGATTTAATTGATCTTCCCATACCCATTCTTTGCAAGAATATATGTTTCAAGACTTACTGAATTAAATAAAAAATCAAAGGCAGCAGCAGTTTCAAAAAATTAAAAACTACTTCTGAAATAGATAGTTGAATTGTAGGATCAGCTTATTACACTAAATGATATACATAATCTGTATAATAGTCAACTTTTTTATTCTTGACTGTGAGAGGAGAAAATGCTAGCATTGAATCAACTTTTACTCTCCAAGGATCAAAATTTTTTTCATTTACAACTTAATTATTTTTAAATGAAAATAAAAAACTGTTACTTGTACCTAGGTTGTATCAACACATATTGTACTTAAGGTTTTTCCTGCCCCGTGTAAACTTGCTTTACAAGCCACATTGTAGGTGTCTCATATAATGCATGGTGGCTTATATTAGGTATGCTTATATTGTGCATTATTTAAGTGGCATATATATTATGAGTAGCTCTGCAAACAACCTGTGGGCAACATAACCTTGTTTTATTAATTGGTGTTTATCACTCTGTCAGTGGGATTTTTCTGCTGAGGAATATGATACAATCTAAAACCTCCCAAGTTTTATAGAAATAATTATATGGCATAAACAGTACTCATAAAGACCTAACTTGGTTTTAAAATGTTAACAATATTCTAAAAATTATTCTAGTACCCTAGTTGCTAGTAATCTCAGGGCTCTCAGAAATATATTAATAGGTAGGGGCAGCATTAGGTCTCAGCAGTTCTTTCACTTTTCATTTCTTGGCTTCATATCATAGCATCATTCTTTTTGAACAGTATTATTCCCACATGGATCCCATAACTGGATCGCTTTCAAGGTCACATTTTAAATATTATCACTGCCATAGTGACAATGTCCTTCAGTGGTACCATTAGAGAGAGTCCATTTTCCTTCAGTTTCCCCTTTATTGATTCTGGTTTACTCAGGGGCAAACTCTTCATCTTTGTACAGGCAAAAGTAAGTATGAAGGAGCTTCAAACAGTAATCATTTAGATTCTTGAATATGTATGCTACACATTACATACCTCTCTAATTTATCCTCCAGTTGGAGGTCAACCTGCCAGAGTAATGTCACTGTTGATATAACAACTAGTTACAAGCAACTAGACAAGAATTAAGAAGTTAGGTGGTGTGTGATTAGAGCATAATATAAAAAGCTGAATTAACAGTTTGTCTAAGGTTTTGCTACATGTGATTATTGCCAGTTGTAACGGTTTGTATCCTTCTGTGGCACAACTGCTCTTAAGCTCTACAAAACAAGAACTCAGTCTCACTAGTGACTGGTGAGTAAAAGAAAATAATAATAAAAATAAAGCCCCCATGTTAACAGTCATACAGAATATGTACCTTTATTTCCTAGGGAAACAGATATATAGCAATTACCTTGTTTCTTATTAATTTGCTTATTTCTCTCCAGTCCAACTCTAATGATGCAAAAATCCAGGCATTTCTTTTCTTCCCCTAACACAATAAAGTGAAAACTGTTGGAGGCATTTAAAAATGGCTGGTTGAAACCTTTCCTGTAGACTGAGAAACTGATTTTACCTTGAGTTTTAATTTGTTGTTGCTGAAATTTGATACAAGGTCTCTTTTGCATATAGTTACATCCTCTCACTTGAGGGACAGAATGGAGAAATAGACAAATGTAACTAAGCATTTGCCCAGTTTTCTGAGAAACAAACCTGGGTGAGGAAGTCTCAGTTTAGCCTATTTTGCTATTCTGTTTCCAACCAACTCTATTATGTTTCTCATGCTTATAAAAGAAATACAATAAAAAGCTCCAAAATTAAGAGTGAAGAAGAAGCTGCTGAAGAAACTCCAAGGCTCTAACAACTCTGTTTATGAAATAGAGAACAAAAAATACTGTTATTCCATTAAGAAGTTTTTCTTACATTTTAATTAACACAGACTATTCCTTACAAGATGAGTGTTTACGAAAGACTCAGGCAACATTTTTCACTCTAGTTTGTGAACAGCTGGTTTCTGCTGAACTGCTGAAAGGCTTTGCAAAAGGTAATTAAGAAAATGAAGTGTATTGGTAGTACAACTATTTGCTATACAGGAATCCACAACTTCATTGAAAACTTGTCTGGGGCTTATAAAAATCCAAAAGACTGAATGTTACTGTAAGATTTAATCTCTTTTTAAAGTAGCCATGAAACATTACCTCAAATGTTACTTTCAGAATCTAATTAATTATTAACCATCCCTTTAAATTAAATTTAGCAACCTTGTGGTTAACTTTTGCCTTCACCTGACTGTAGGAATACTTATGAGAATTTCACAGAATTGTCAATTTGGCTGTGCAAAGCAATACAGAAGGCTTTGAGAGTTGGCTGTTTCTCAACACAGAGTAAAACTTCATGTGACTGGCTATATATTTACTATTAATGCCTCTGTTACTTCAGAAGTGGAGCTGAAGTAACTCTGCCTACGTCCACGAGTTCCTACGGGAAACTCCCTGATTGCAAACTACAGACGCTTGATGAAGACACAATATTAACGCTTTAATTCCAAACTTAAACCTTTGCGTTCAGTAATTTTAAGGTGTCTTCATGAAGCTTAAATTTGTGTACCAGGCTAATTACTGTGCCAAGGAATTCACCCGCTGAAACGTGAGCTTGACATTATGAATTTCTTGATTTTTATTATTCAATAAGGAAATATGGTTACTCTTTTCCACAACGATTGACAATCCTTTCCACTTTTCTTCACACTAAACATTTTTGGCATCATAATCCCTGATACTAACTTATCTTACAGATATTCTACTAGATTTGTAAAAATCACTGTCTTTTTATCATTTAAAGACAGCTGTAAGTAATTTTTTGAACTTACATTTATATCAATCTAACCTAACTAAGAAAAATATAAAAAATAAAAATATATTGCTGTAATTAATTATAATGAGAGATTATTTCATTGGTGAGAATCCACATAACTGAAGTCTAAACGGGCCTGCTTCCCACTGATTTTCATAAAAGTTATACATCAAGGTAATTCTGAGTCTAAAACCAAAGCCCAGTGTTCCCCAAAGAAAACTTGAACCAAAAAAATCTGCTGAATAATACAAGAAGAATCCCATAATTTTAATCTAACACAGAAGAGCTGCCCTATGTATTAGAAAAAATACATTTCAATAAAACAGAATTGTTCCTCATTGCCACTCTAACTTACAGAGTAGAAAAGAGCACCTTCTCCTCACAGCTCATAGAAAGGTCTCTATTGAGATAAAACTGATATGAGTGTCCTGTAAATGACAAATGTTAAATCAAATCTACATTGGTGGATAAAACTATTTCAGTAAGATCCTCAAAATGAAGCATATTCAAATAAAATACATAAACACATTTTTGCTCTTAGTTGACAAACTAAGCTCCTTGGTATGAAGTTTACATAACTATTTCACTTATTTCAAGGAAATTGCACAGCCTGAAGTCATGTGTCTACTGCAAATACTACTTAAGAAGGAAGACTTGCATCTTTAGAACTGAAGGTATTTTTTACTGCCAACTTGAATATTGGTTGGCATGCTTGCTAGCTAAGTGAGGAGACAGAATTAATGTGTTGCATCCAACTGAGAAAATGTTTTTGTATGAGAAAGCTGACATGCTTTCAACAAGTTTAATATTTTCTTTGCAATTTGAAGTTGAGAAAAGTTTTGATCATAAAAGCAGAGCTTTTGGAAGTACCTATTTAGGATCACACATGTCCAAGAGCGGTACTGAGAAAACGTTATCTGAAGTACGTACTTTAGAAACTCGTTTACCAGAAATCAATTTAGCATTGGCCTAACAATTTTTTCCCCTATCAAAAGCAAAATCTTTGCTACAAAGATAAAAGTTAAAGTCTTCCCAGCCAAAACACCACTTAAACATTGTACAGAGAGTTAATATAAATATATATTCAGCAATTATCTGGCACTTTCTGAACTACAGCTCAAATCGGGTATTGTGAATATGAGTGAGTGAAACTATTGTGTCTGCCTTTTGAGTGTTCATATGATCAGGCTTTTAGATGTCATTTTATTGTCCACATATATAAAAAGTAAGTTCTAGCCCTTACAGTACCAGAATTAAAAAAACCAAACAAACAACAACAAAACATAGTTAACTAATGTTATGCCACAATAAGTTTTCAAATTAATTCTGTAAAATTCTACTATAGACTCCAGAGATCTTTTCTAGAAATAGATCTAAAACCTCTCTGAAGTGGCAATCCAAACTTTCTGCTCTCCTATCATCTGTAGGCTCAAAAAGACTAAAAAACATGGCACCCACCTCCAAAGTGGTGACGTGATTGATGGCTAGAAACAATATTGTTTTCAACAGTAAGTATGATGGCTCTATAATTAGTAAAAACTCACAGTGGAATTCTTCCTTGGACCCACGTTATCACAAACTGCACCGTATGAATTCCACTGGCAACTGTGGCAACGCCTGGCCAAGCGAGTATCAGACAGCTCACAATTTGCATACACAATCCTAACTGTTAGCAAAATCTGTTTCCACACGTAATTAAAAAAATAAATCTGAGCTTTTAGGAAAGTGTTGCAAGGGAGATCACAAAATCCCATTGGCCAACATTAAGATTTCAGTTCTTCAGTACAGCGGTGCGCAAATGACAAATTTTAAAGGATTCCCACGTAATAAGTACGTTGGCCAAAGTAGGACCGTTTACCATCCGGTTACGGATAAGCAGATATTTAAACAGTACCCTGAATAACGAGTTTAACAAGGGCCGTAAAGAGCGAGCGAGATCCATCTTCCTTTTATAGTAACTGTGAACGGGCAGCGCTTCCCAGTTCCAACAGATGGTGTGAACACGTGCGCGCGTCCCATTTTTTTTCTTTCAAACGAGTCCCAAGCAGGCTTTTGAATCACCACCCAGACCTGCAGGTCCGTATGTATCCATCCTATAGGCACGCACGGGCCCGACGGGGCTGACACTTTCCGTGCTAGTGGGTCACAGGCTGCGGTGGAACAGCTGCTCCCGCCTCGGTCCTTACAGAAATGCCGAACGGGGCTCAGCGCCCCCGCTCTGCCCCCCAGATATCCCTCCGGGAGACCCGCGCGCCCCCGCGGGAGCGGCCGCACGGAGCCGCCGGCGGCAGGACGAGGGGAAGGAGAAGGGCGTGCGGCCGGGGGGCTCCCGGCCTCTTACCACGTACCATCTCGATGATCTTGGTCTTCTTACCCGTCTTCTTCTTCATGGTGAAGATGTACTGCGCCAGCACCACCCCGCCCACCAGCGCGCACACGCTGGCGCTCGCCACCGCTCCCATCTTGGCCACGGCCGTCCTGTCCATGGCAGGAGCTCCCTCCCGAGAGCCGCTGCCGGGCAGCGTGTCCGCCCGCTCCGTGGGTGCACGATCGCGATCGGGATCCCGGCGGGTCCCCAACGGCGGCGCGTCGCGCGCCCCGCCGTCCCGGCCCCTTGCCGGCCGTACCACGCCCCGGGCAGAGAGAGGGGGGGCAGGAGGGACGGGGAGAGGCCAGGGCAGCTGGGGCGCCTCAAGTGCCAGGGGTTCCTGTGGGGGGGGCCCTTTGAACAAGGAAAAGAACAAGCCGTCAGGAGGTTATGTGTCTTCTTTTCCTCCTTTTTTTCCCTTTCTCCCTCAGGAAACTCGAAAGGAATACCTCCCCTCCTCCCTCCGCCTAGGAAGAAATGAGAGAGCCCAACGGCTCACGGGGCCGCTTCCCGAACTACATTTCCCAAGCTGCCTCCTGGGCGGGGCGCGGGGCCGGGGCGGGCAGTGGGAGGGGCGGGGAGGATGGTGGCGATGGCGGCGGGATCGCGGCTGTAACGCTGCGGGACCATCGCCGTGCGCTTCGCCTCGGGCCGCGCTGGGGCGAGGAGCTGCTGCGAGCGAGCGGGGCTGCCGGCCCGGGGCGGCTCGGACTGCGCCGTGCCAGGGAGCGGTCGCCGCCCGCCCAAGTAAGCCCCCGCCGGGCTCTGTCTGCCTTGTCCTGCTCCACGGGGATGTGTGTGTGTGTGTGTGTTTTGGGGGGTTATACCGGGATCGGTGGAGGAGCTGTGGGCGTGCACAGAGGCTCTGTGGTGGAGGGAGGGAGAGGGTGCGTGGGAAGGGCTGTGCTGTGCCAGCCCGCACTCGGCGGCAGCGGGTTGCCTAGCGGGCGTAGCGACGGGAACAGCCCGAGGGAATTAATTAATGCTTTTATTTGCTGGACGTGGCATCCTTTGAAGAGGAAAGGCGCGGGCTTGCGGGCTGCGTTTGCCCCGAAAACTGTCTTTTTTTGCCTTCTCCTCGCTGGAGCTGCTGCTGGCTGGCTGCCCCGCTGCGGGATCGAGTGTGTCCAGGTTCATCGGCACGGAGCTGGGAGATTGGGACTAGGATAATGTTATTGTCAAGCCGCCTACAAAAGGATTAGTCTCCTCGCTTCCTCCCCCCCCGCTTCTTAAAATAACAGCAGGTAGGGAGCAGAAAAGCTGATTTGTGCCCTGTATGACCGAGTTCTTTAGTCGTGTCACTGGAGCATCTTCAAGGAGATTAGTCAGTGGAGGTTTTGATGTTGTCTTTTTATGCCTTCATTTACTTTTCTAAAAATAAGCTCTCTTGCAAAAGACTTGCATCAGAATCTTTTTTGTTTTCTCCCGATACTCCTTGGTAGGAGAGAACGTCAGTTCTGTGACTTTAATGCTTGTAACAGAAGCTGTTATTTTGTTGCATTTCTTCGTATAACTATCAGCGTCTATCACAACTAATTTAACTAATGACACGAAGATCCCTAAGGTTGTTCCCTGAACTACATAGCCAGAAACCCAAGGCATCTGCAACTGATGTTTATTCAGCTTGCACTGGTGCAACGTGAAGCTAGGAGGTGTAATATACTTAACAAAAGCTGTTGCTAAAGGAAGAAAAGTTGTTTGTATAAACAGTTGTGTATATATTAGTATATGCTTTAACAATAGGTTTTCTTTTTCAGTAAAGAAGAATGTCCTTGTTTAAAGCGAGAGAGTGGTGGTCCACCATACTTGGAGAAAAGGAAGAATTTGACCAAGGCTGCCTGTGTGTTGCTGATGTTGATAATAGTGGCAGTGGACAAGGTAAATTCAGAATGATGTGGTTGCTGGCTTGTAAGCCACTCAGCTGCAATTGCTTTGACTGATGAATACTGAAAACTTATCAGCCAGGCTAGTTGTCCAGTTAGTTTTAGGTATGCTATCTTGAATGTGTCCTTTTAGGCTTAAGAAGACAAAGTCAGTGCTCTCTGTCTTTTTGTATTTGTGCATTTCTAAACATGTTAATTCTTGCTTGTATTCACTAGTAATTTGTCTTATGTCTTATTCCCTCAATGGTAGATATCTTGAAAATAAAGTGTTTTCAGTTAGTCATGGGAGCTAACACATTCTAAGTTGTAAAAACTTAAAGGGGGGGGGAAAAATGAAGGTAAAACCTAACGAGCTAAGAATTTAGAAAAATAAACAACCCCTTCGGTCTGGAAAATAAGGGGCAATTGAAATAAGTGACTCTGCTTGAGTAAATCCTGCTTTTCCATGTAGTCATTAGTGTTGTGAAATGGTCTTTGCTATCAGGGAGAGTTTTTGAGTGTGTGTGTGATTTTTAAATTAATAAATACTTGCATTCTTTATGACACACCTGTGCTTACCTTAGAGCTCTGTTTTTGCTCAGTAGAGGTACTTGAGTTTCATTTCACCACTGCCGTACTCTTCTAAAATGATTTTAATTGTCCCTTTTCAGGAGAATTTGAATAAAGTTAAGCTATTACTTATTTGGTGTGCAGCCTTTTTCAGTGGAAATTTGTAGAGTCATTTAGGTTGCTATTAACATCGAGTCCAACAGTTAGCACTGCATGTCCACTATTAAACCATTTCCTTAAACACCA
The DNA here is from genome assembly GCA_013399895.1 of Serilophus lunatus. Taxonomy (NCBI): domain Eukaryota; kingdom Metazoa; phylum Chordata; class Aves; order Passeriformes; family Eurylaimidae; genus Serilophus; species Serilophus lunatus. The sequence goes on from VXBA01003365.1 coordinate 1,078,704, forward strand.
CATCCACATGTCTTTTAAATACCTCCAGGGATGGTGGCTCAACCACTTTCCTTGTCAGTCTCTTTCAATGCTTCACAACCCTTTTGATGAAGAAATCTTTGCTGATGTCCAATCTATGTTGTACCTCTAGACCCTCCCCTGGCTCTGTTGCTCTTCTCTGGACATGGTCCAGCACCTCAATGTCTTTCTTGTAGTAAGGGGCCCAAAACTGAGCACAGTATTCAAGGTTTGGCCTCACCAGTGCTGAGTATGGAGGGACAGTCACTTCCTTGGTCCTGCTGACCACACTATTTCTGGTACAGGCCAGGATACCATTGGCTTTTTTGCCCACCTGGGCACACTGCTGGCTCATGTTCAGTCAGCTGTCAAACAATACCCCCAGGACCTTTTCCCCTGGGATGCTTTCCAGCCAGTCTTGCCCTGGCCTGCAGTGCTGCAGGGGATTATTGTGACACAAGTGCAGGGCCTGACACTTTGCCTTGTTTAACCTCACACAACTGGCCTTGACCCATTGATCCAGTCTGTCCTGATCCTGCTGTAGAGGCTTCCTACCCTGAAGCAGATCAACGCTCCCTCACAACTTCGTATCATCTATGAATTTACTGAAGGTGCACTTGATCCCCTTGTCCAGATCATCAATAAAAAAAATATTAAACAGAAGTGGCCTCAGTATTAGGCCCTGGGGAACACCACTTGTGACCAGCCGCCAGCTGGATTTGACTCCATCTATCACCGCTCTGGGCTTGGCCATCCAGTCACATTTTTACCTAGCAAATGGTGCACCTGTCCAAGCCACGAGCAGACACTTTGTCCAGGAGAATGCTGTAGGAAATGGTGCCATAGGCTTTACTAAAGTCTAGGTAAGCAACACCCACAGTCTGCCCTTCACTTGATAAGCTGGTCATGTTGCCATAGAAGGAGATTCAGGTTGGTGAGACAGAACCTGCCCTTTGTAAGCCCCCCAGGTTGGGCCTGATCCCCTAGTTGTCCTGTATGTGTTGTGTGATGGCACTCAAGATGGTCTGCTTCATGATCTTTTCTGGCAACAAGGTCAGCCTGACAGGCCTGTAGTTCCCTGAATCCTCCTTCTCACTCTTCTCATAGCTGGGTGTCACATTTGCTAATTTATGGTTGTCTGCGATGTCTGGAGTTCACCAGGGCTGCTGATAAAGGATGGAGGGTGGCTTGGTGGGCACTTGTGCCAGCTCCCTCAGTACCCTGGTTGGACCCTATCCAGCCTCATAGACTTGTGCTTGTCTTAGTGGTGTAGCAGAATACTGACCATTTCCCCCTGGATTGTGGGCATTTCATTCTGCTCTCTGTCTTTGTCTTCCAAGTCAGGGGACTATGTGCAACTGTAAAACTGTCTTGTTCTATTGAAGACTGAGGCAAAGATTGCATTATTTAGCCCTTTTTCACTATGTTCCCCCCTGCGTACAATAGTGATTCTCCTTGGCCCTCCTTTTGTTGCTGATGGATTTATAGAAACATTTTTATTGTCTTTTATGGCAGTAGTCAGCTTGAGTTCTAGTTGGGCTTTTGCTTTTCTAATTTTTATCCTAAATAACCTCAGGACATCCCTGTGGCCCTACTGAGTGGGCTGCCCCTTCCAAAAATCATAATCTCTACTATTTATCCTGAGTTCCAGGCAAAGCTCTCTGTTCAGCCAGGCTGGCCTTCTTCCCTGTAAGCTCATCTTTTTGCACACAGAGATGGGCTACTCCTCTACCCTTAAAGACTCCCTTCATGAAGAACTTCCAGCCTTCCTAGTCTCCTTTGCCCTTCAGGACTGCCTTCCAAGGGACTCTCTCAAACTGTTTCCTAAGTAGGCTGAAGTCTGCCTTCCAGAAATCCAAGGTAGCAGTTCTGCTGAACCCCCTCCTTTCTTCTCAGAGAATGGAAAATACAATTTCATAATCACTGTTCCTAAGATGGCCTCCAACCATCACATCACTTACTCTTCTCTGTTCACAAGTCTGGTGAGGCACCTTCCCTAGTTGGCTCCCTCACCAGCTGTGTCAGGCAGTTTTCTTCCACTCACTTCAGACATCTCCTAGACAATTTCCTGTCTGCTGTGTTGTGTTTCCAGCAGACATCAGTTAAATTGAAATCCCCCATGAGAACATGGGCCAATGATTGTGAGTCTTCTCCCAGCTGCTTATCCTTGTTGTGTGGTTTATAACAGATTCCCGACATGAAAAGCCTTTTCAGCCTTTTTCCTGATTCTTACCCCTAAATACTCAACCCTTCATCGCCATCACTAAGCTCTAGACAATCAAAACATGCTCTACCATAACAGGGCTACTTCGCCGCCTCTTCCTTGCCTATCCCTTCGAATCTTTTGCTGACAGATTTTCATGAATCTGCAAAACAGGTAAGTGCTAATCTAAACCTAAAAGTCAGAGCATTATCAACATTAATTGAATCTCATGTCAATGTTCTATCTTTTTAGGCTATTTGAAGCACTTCTGCAACAAATTGAATTTTACATGTGTACTGTGTGGTATCCTCCGTGTTGGGTTTTTTGTTTGCTTGTTTTTTAGATAAAGTTATTGTGGGCAGTTATATGGGATATCTCCGAATCTTTAATCCACATCCTGTGAAACATGGAGAAGAGGTACAACCTGAAGATTTACTCCTGGAAGTGCAGTTGTGTGAACCAATATTGCAGGTGGAAGTGGGAAAATTTGTTTCGTAAGTAAATGGCTGGATATGTTGCTCTTTATTTAAATCTTAGATGTGATAGTCTTCGTTTTGGAGGGCAAGTTTTCAGTTTCAAGATGGACAACTATTAATCACATCTCTGAATCCTGTATATATGCATTTGATCTGCTTCTTGAGTCATATGAGAGAATTTTTACTTAAGGTATATGTGGAGGATAATTGGCCAGATACTTGTACAATTTTTTAGGAGCATGTAGAACAGGAAAAACTGTGAATTGAAAGTTACCTTTTAAGGTATTAAGAAAACTTAATTAACTTGTTATAACCTAAGATGTAATATTGGCCAGTTGTTTAGTATTTGATAGAGAATAGATGATCTTTAATTCCAATAAATTGAGTGGATATAGGAGGCCAGGTAGAAGAAAGGTAATATGGCTCTAAGGAAAAGACCTTATATTTACTTGGCTCTAAGAGAATCTACTCGTAAGAACTTTATTTTAGAAATTATTTCTTAAAGGATTCATTTTAATTTTAAATTATCTTCTAATACTGCAGCATGAACTTTATTTTAAAAATAAGAGAAAAACATGGGAAAGATTTGTGCTCTGAGACCAAAGGGCACAAGCTGGAAGGCCTACATCAATTGAGACTCCTTTTCTTTTGTTCAAGTACTCATGAAGTGACCCTGTGCAGGAATTCTAATGCCTTACTCTGTGAAATGAGCTAAAACATTTTCTATAGTTACAGCACAAGTATTTTCTCTGCTGGATATGCTACTTGGGTTTGAGGGAGGAAGAATGTGAGGGTTCAGAGGTTCCATGCAACTAGTACAAAAGTGAATTTAAAAAAAGATAATGACTGTGTTTGCTGAATAGTACTATGTCCTCATATCATCCCTCCATCAAGGATTAACAGCATCTTGTTTAAAATGGGTTTCAAGGTAAACTGGGAAAATAGTTGGGTTGCTTTTCGTATTTAGATCAGAAAATGTGTTCTTTGATTTTGAAAGTAACTCCAAATTCAGCACGAATTTAGGAGGATCAGTACTTTTGAGTTTTTATGCTACCATCTAACACTCAAACTTTGCATTTGGCTCACACATGAAAGCAATTTCAGCATGTTACTTGAATTTTATCCTGTATGAATTTTACTTGGAATTCGTCTGAAAATAATGTTTTTTTTACCCTTCTTTACAGTGGTACTGAAGGACTTCATCTGGCTGTGTTGCATTGCCGAAAACTCTGTGTATATGCTGTTTCAGGTTAGTTTACAGATTTAAGCTTTCCAGTGATTTTAAGTGTATTTTAAAGTTTGAATGAGGTTAACGGTAAACTTGGTATTTGCAGTGTTTGCTCGTCATCCCTGAAGATCTGAAGTCATGTTCTCTCACTCAAACTCAAGTATGAAGAGGAAACATTAGTGATTAGGTCTAGGTATTTCCCAGAGGTTAACCAGAGGTTTGCTGATCTGCTCAGTTCCTGAGATGCTGTGATGTGTGTGATGGTTTTTTGTTGGTAGTGATTGTAAACAATTAGTTCTCATTCTGATTTTAGGAGTGGGTGTTACTGTTAAACATGCTAATGAAAAAATGGTTGCATAATGCCATTTTACTTAGCTCTTAAAAAATAAACAATTACAGCTATTTCTGAACTCAGAACTCCAGAAAATTTCTTAGAAAACCAGAACATTGGTAAAGTAGCCCACAAGAAGAAAGGAGATTAACACTGCTAAGAAGATGAAACAACTACATTTTTTTCTTAAATCCTCTTTCTTCAACTGCCTTTGGCTGGAAATTCTATATGGTGTGTTCTCTCTGTACATGAATAGCCATTGATTTCTCACTTCTATATGCTTAAAGCGAAGCACAGATTTAAGAGATCTATTAGTTGTACACCCACCTTCAGAATTCAGTAGACAACATGGCATTGTTCATTTTCTCTGTGCAGGGACATCCTTTTGTGGCTCCTCTTATAACAAGGTTTTCTTATAGGAGAAGTTTGCTTCCTATTCACAGCTTTGTAGGCAACTAGGTCACAAACGCATGCTGTCTTTTCAAATTCTTTTTGTCTCTCTGGAGACACCTGTAAAATTGATCTTTGTTGAGAGGTGATACTTTGAGTTGTATTACAGTTGTCATACTTTCTCTTCTCTTTAGTTGTACCAATGTCTTGTTAGGATTGTAGTCTACCAGTTCAGTTTTTATTAAAACAATTTATTTTAAAATTTATATTAACAGCATACAGTAAGTCAGTCTAGAATTATTTTCTAGTTATAATTTGCTGTTTGCTTTACATGGCTTAAGCAGTTAAGTAATAATAAAAGTAAAATTTGGCGATCCTTAATAGACTTTTCATACTAATCCGTAAATGTACATGCTTTAATGGTAGTTTCTGTCATCTGAATGGGTACTCTCAAACAATCTCCTTTGAGAAATAACGACCATTATTTTTTTATGCTGCCATGGCAAATTACACTTTCATAAAGCGGAATCTTTACTTACTTTATACATGTTACTGTATCTGTTCTGCTTCTCCTTGACAAATGAAAGCATCCTTCAGAGCTGACTGAAGTATAGCCTGGATATTGTATTACAGGCAGTATACACAGACTGACAACTTTATAACTTGTTTTTCATCAAGAGTTGCAGATTATCTAGTTACTACTCAACCAGGGCTTTTCCCCTCATGTCTATTCTAATCTTTTCCCTAACATGGACCTGCTTTAGGGATAATGGTCAGAAAGCTATATTTGATTTTAGTTGGAGAAATTGTCTAAAAGGTTAGCATATGCTATAAATCTTTCATACCATGTTGTTAAAAATGATATTGGGATAATCTTTGTATACTAAAGCTGTGATAGGATTTAGCTTATGTATGATTCACTAAAAACACCTTTTTTCTATCTGGTGTGACTGTTGACAAAGGTTTGGTTGCTATTTTTTTTTTGCTTGCTCATATTAGTCCTTGAGTATTGCTTTCTTCATGGGGTGCAGGAAAGACTTCTGATTCTTTAAAGTGGAGTTTTAATTTCAGTTTCTTTAGAAAGACTTTTTGAATTTCTGCTACTTCCCTTAAGGAGTCAGAAAGCTAAAATTCATGCAGACCTTTTCATAAAATTTAATGTATATCACAAATTTTTTTTGTTACCATATATTTGCCTTTTATCTTTGCATTGTTGATCACTGCATTTAATTTCAAACTGAGTAAAGGCAAGTGACGGCAGCATGCCTTTGTCAAATTATAGCTAATGACTAGTTACAGCTCAATTTGGGACAAAGACTATTACAGCTGAGGCTGACTGTTGGATATAGAGTATTCACTGAATAGTTAGAGAATTCTAAGAATTCCCCTTTGAGCAGGCTTCTTTTTTATCTTAGATGTGCGCCTAACATGAAGAAAAACACATTTAAGTAGTAAAATCTCAGCCTCTTTTAGATCTTTTCACCATATTTAGTATAAAAAGACCTTATTTCTGCTTCTGGCCTTTAGAAATTTTGTACCTTGATGATTTTTTTTTTAAAGGAAGCAGCAGTGTGACCCTCCTTACCTCAAAGTCACTAGGATTAAGTTACAGTATTTTCAGGTTGTTTAAAGTGGTACTCCTTTACCTCTTGCACAGTGTGTGGGTCAAAGCAATAAATATATACCCTTCATTTTTTGTAGGAACTCTGGGAAATGTGGAACATGGGAACCAGTATCAGATTAAACTGATGTATGAGCACAATCTTCAGAGAACTGCTTGTAATATGACTTATGGTCCATTTGGTGGTGTAAAAGGTAAGCTCATTGTCGTATATTCTTTACTGTTAGTTGTTTAGTTGTGAACTTAAACTTTGAAAGGCACTATGGTGCTGCTGTCTAGAGGAAAACATCTTTCTATGAATGATGGTACCCTTTATCTGATGCATATTGAAAATAACTGAAGTTGAAATAAGGCAAAACATATCAAATGATAAATAATTGTTTTCTCACATTTTGAACTGGAGATGAATTTACAAGGATAATACTCATTTTGAAAAACATGAAAAAATCCCTGGCTCTTCCCTTGTAAAATACTTTAATATCTAAAAATAATTGTTTTCTTCTGTGCTTTCTGTTTTGCTTTTCTGCACTTGCTTATTCTGAACAAGTTAAAAAGTTAACATCTTAATCTGCTGAACCTAAAATATCAAGTGTCTTGTAAGATATGTAATGCAGACTTCTAAAAAATACTTAAACTTTGATTGGAAAAATGTAACAGTGGACAATAATATTTATGGTGTGTTTGTGGATTTGAATGAGTTTAATAGATACCAGTCTTTTTTAAACTTTTGGATGTTTTTGTGTTCCAATGTGGAAGCATTTAGATTTGCTCTGTATGAGATCTCTTTCTCTTCAGAAGTAAAGTTTGCCCAACAACACTGGGGGGTGCCAGTCATCTACAGAAGAGTGTTCTGAACTGTTGACAAAGGTAGTCACTCTCCAAGGTGGAAATTCTTCTGCATCAAAATGGCAAACACACGCAGACAGTCCTTCGGTTCTGTGCCTATAATAACTTTCTAGTAATGATGCTATAATGCCTTATTCTAAACTCAAGCTTATCCCAGGGCTTAAATTGAGCTGACCAAAATTCTTACTGATTGAAGAGAGTTTTGGGTACTAATTTCTTACAACTACCTTGGGGAAAATGTTCCACTCGTGTGGGTGAAAAGGTATTAATACTATGAGTATCTTGAGGAGTGAGTGTATAGGGCATGGGCATATTCCTGTTACCAGCAGAAAGTCAATATGGAGGTTCCTTAATCTGAAAAGAGAGAATAATATGCTTTCTGGCATGCTACAGTGGAATTTCAGTACAAAATGCATGGAGGATCATAAACTAAGCATTGTGAGTGTCTGGAGTGGTTCAGGAAGAATAAAACATGTACCACCATGCAGTTCTTCAGAATAAACTCTCTGGATTTTTGGCGTGTGTGTTTGTTTACTGTGGAGGGCTGAAGAGAGGTCTGACCACCAGCTTGATCTTAATGCCAGACCTATCTCATGAGCTGTCCTGGATGCAGATAATATGAAGAAGAAGGTGTGTTTGCAAGCTAGGAAGACAGAAGGTACTTTTTACCTTAGAACCTACTCAGTCAGCCAAACATTTTTCAACACATGGGATGGTCAAACTGGGGGCCAATCCTGACGGAGCAGTAAGAGCAGCAGAGGAAACTCTGGTTAAGTTCTGCAAACTTCTTAATTTTCTAGTAGCACTTCTGTGCTAGCATGTCATGCTGCTTTCCTGTTCCTTTTTTCTTCCCCACATTCTAATTCACATAAGTGTATTTACTGCTGTTGAAAAAAGAATGATCCTAAGTCATAAATAAACAAAGAAGGTAGAGATTTATATCATGTAATGAATAATACATGTTCATATTAAAATATCAAGATGCTTTCTGTGTCAGATATAAATCTAGGAAAATGATAGTGAATGTTCTGGTACCTGATGGCAGGCTATTAAGGTATGTATTGAAGCATTAGATAAATTGGCAAAATGGACACTGGAGAAAGTTCTTTTTGGGAAATAAAAGAATATTTTTTTTTTTAGATTTCCGAGACTGAATGTTCTTTTTATGTGGCTTTCCTGGACTGTTTGATTAGATTTCTTTTCAAGAATGTGCTTTTAATCTTGTCCCAGGCCTTTTGCGGGTTCAGGTATTTCAGGTGTATCATCTTTAATATCCTGTTCTCTCCTTCAGGTTTAAGAATGACAGTATTGTGGTTTTATTTCTGTCTTGCAAGACTAACCAGAGTGAACTAGAAAGGAGATCTATCAAGTGTTGTTAATTTTGGTAAACAAATGCCTGTCATGGTCTGGCCTGCCATGCTATCTATGTGTATCTGTGTTTGACAGATGTTCTCAGGTGCCATTGAGAGTTTGCAAATAAATTTTTTTTTTTTTTTACTCTCAGCTCTCTACAGACTTCTCTGGAATTCTTTTCAGACATGTGCTAACAGTCTCACCTTCAGCAGAGGTTAATTCATGATGGTGGCAGTACTGTAAGCATGCAGCAGAGAGCTTTCTTTACTCACAGTCTAACTTCTACACCCACTCTGGAAGTAGACTAACAAAACATTAGGGGCAGTTTTTGTATTTATTGCCTTCTGTTACTGCTGTGATTAATATGTGTCTTATTGCTGCACTCAAGCATCCTTGAAACGTGAAGGTGAAGGAGGCACTTCACAGGGTATGTTTACAGAGCTACTGAAGCACAAGAGAATGGCATTCGAACAGAAGGAGGAAAGCATATGTACAGGGAAAGCATGCTGTGGGAGTGTTGGGGAGGAGGGTGAATGTCTGTCCCCCAGGAACGTGGTCTTTCATCTGAGGAAGGAAAGAATGCTGCAGGAGTTGACACAGAGCACTTGATCTTTGAAGTTCCTCAGTCCTGCTCAGATTTCTCTTGCTAAATGTTAGGCTTTTTTCTTTTTTTATGGAGCTTTTAATCCTGTACCTTCAGTGGTAAAGAAGCTCATTCTACCCGGGTATATGAGTTAACGCTGACAAAAGAAAAAAGGATTGAGTTTGCAGTCCTGATGGGTATGGGTCAAGTGAAGAGTAAAGTCAGGACCCTGAACTTTAGGAAAGCAAACTTCCAGCTCTTCAAGGAGTTAAACTGTACATCTCTTTGGCTAAAATGTGATGGAAATGTAAAACATACAAAGTTCAACCGTCACTTCGCAACTGTTGATTTTTTTGTTTCTTGTATTAAGAAAAAAGCTATTACAGATTTCTCCATGGAGAGAATTGTGAAGAAAAGAAAACCTATTTTGTAGCCTCATTGCTACATTCTTGCTAATGTCTTCAGATTAATGATTTGATCTATGAGCAATTTGCACATGTGGAAGAATTGACCAGATGTTCTCATAACAGGAACAGAGGAAGAAAATCAACAAATTCATTTATTTATTCTCATCACAGAAGGTTGAAACATAAAGAAACTATTTAGTATAGAATAAAAACTCAAAAGGCTGTGAAGTCCTCCAGTGGCTTGTATAGATTAACAGTGTGCATTTTTCTTACATGTAGCAGAGTGTGGTTGTGACCACTAGATGGTCCTCTCATTACAGTTATCGCTTAGTAGGCTGCATCTCTAAAGCTGCATTTATCCTTGAACTAGTTCTACAGGTGCATTTACTGCAAGACTTAAGAGCATTTTCTGAAAACCTCTGTAGCTAAAAGTGCTTTATTGATTGAAAAAAAATGTATTCTGTTGGTTACTTTAGCAAAAAGGTGAAATGAATTTGGCGTTTACTTTCAGCACAACTGTTAAAGGGCCAGGGATGTGAGAAATAATAATGAAATCCCTTATGAGGTTAGTTAGAATCCTAAACAAAAATGTTTAAAAATAGTAAATGGAAAACACCTACAAAGATGAAAATAGAAGTCAAATGTACTGTAGGCAGGGTTAGTTGGGACTTACAACTTTGAAAATCTGTGGCAAAGGAAGGGATTATAATACAGAACGTTACATTTTTTTATTGCTTTAGCTTTGTGTTTGTTCCTTGATGTTTCTGAACTCTGATGCTAAAGTGAAAACAAAAAAATTATGAAGAAGGGACATAGGAAGATCAACTATTTATTTAATATTTTAAAAAAATCTGTGTTGTTAGCCCAGGCTTTCAAAAGTAGAACTTAACTTCTAAGACATTGCCTTTGTTGTTTAGAATGTGTATGTCTCTTTTTCATATTTCTGAACTCTTCCTCATGATCCTAGTGCTATAAGTTGAGTTTGCCATCTAAAGATCCAATTCTAGCATGTGGGTTGTTTTAGAAAGGATGATTCATGATAAAATTATGAGTCAGTAGTGCTGAACAGTGTTTTTTAACCAACTGAACTCTTAACCTAGCCACAAAATGTCACAGCCTTTAAGTAATGAAGAGTTTGTAGACTAAATGTTTTACTTTAGATATAAAATTTGAAGAACATGAGGGTGCTCTGCCTTAAGCTCTCTTGTGTTTTGTTTTTTTTGTTTTTTTTTGTTTTGTTTTTTGTTTTTTAAGAAAATGAAAGTGAAAAAGCATACATTTTTGTGATTTATGTTGCACCCTCATCTATGGTGAGGACTCAACTCTACAAAAATTTTACTTTATATAAACCCATTCATCACGTAATCTTTATAAGGTTAGATTATATGATTATGATGTAATTCAATTATGCCACCAGAGATTGCTGTGCTAACAATTCAACTATCGTTACATGAAGTGATGTTTGCTGATAGTTTATGGTATCTTGGAAAGTATTTTCTGGTTTCAAATCTGTAGCATGTTGTTCTGTGTCTTTATGAATCAAATACCAATAATTTGATATTTGACTCAAGCTCATCATTTAAGATGATAAGCTCATTAGGGAGGTTTAAGTTTGGAGGCAGCTTGGGCTGTAGCAACCATTCCCTGGTTGTGACCTCAAGGAGCAAGGGCCTGGTGAGAAACAAAGTCAAGACTCTGAATTTTGGAAGAGCGAACTTCCAGATCCCTTGGGAAACTGTCCCAAGGGAGAAAGGAGCTGACCAGAGCTGGCAGCTCTTTAAGGACACTTTTCTTAGAGTGCAAGGCTCTCCATCCCAATGTGCAGGAAATCAGGCAAGGCAGGCAGGCTGAACTGCAGCATGGACAAGCAAGGATCTGCTCTTCAGAGTGAGGAGTAAGAAAGAAATCCACAGCCAGTGGAAACAGAGACAGGCGACCTGAGAATAGTACAGGAATTCAGATGTGTAGGGATAGGATCAAGAAAATAAAGCACTGATGGAACAGGACTTGTCAAGGGATGTAAAGAATTACAAAAAGGTATTCTGTAAATACATAGGTGAGAAAAGAAAGGCCAAGGAGAGTGTACCTCCTGGTAAGTGAGAAGGGAGAACTAGTAACAAATTTGGAGTAGACTGAGGTGCTCAGTGAGCTTCTTTGCCTCATCTTTGCTGACAGTCAGGTTTCCCACACCTCTCAATTGGCAAAACCTCTAGTGGGAGTTCTGGGAGCAAAGTCCCACTATAAGCAAAGAGCAAGTTTGAGACCACTTGATGAAACTGAATAGCTACAAGTCTGTGAGGCCTGATGACATATGCCCCAGGGTCCTGAGGGAACAGTCCGATGTTGTTGCAGAGTCACTCTATTGTATTTGAAAAGTCATGGCAGTCAGGTAAATGGCCTGTTGACTGGAGAAAGGGAAACTTCTCTCTTATTTTTAGAAAGGTGAGAAAGGAAGAACTGAGGAAATAGAGAACAGTGAGGCTCTTCTCGGTGCCTGTGGAGATCATGGAGCAGATCCTTATAGAAGCAATGTTAAGACACATTGGAGGTGACCTAAGACAGGCAGCATAGCTTCACCAAGAGCAAATCATGCCTGACCAATCTGGTGGCTTTCTATGACAGAGTGACTGCAACAGTTGAAGGGAAGACAAACTGATGTAATCTACCTAGGCTTCTGTAAGGACTTTGACATTGGCCCATGTGGTATCGTTGTCTCCAGATTGGAGGGACGTGGATTTGATGGATGAAGTATTTGGTGGATAAGGATTTGGCTGGATGGATGCAGCCAGAGTTGTGATCAGTGACTCTATTTCCAGGTGTAGGCTGGTGAAGAGTGGTGTCCCTTAGGGCTCTATCCTGGGACTGGTGCTCTTCAGTATCTTCATCAGTGATGTAGACAGAGGGATCAAGTGTACCCTCTACAGGTTTGTAGATGACACCAAACTCTGTGGTGTGATTGACATACGTGAAGGACAGGATGCCATCCCAAGGGATGTGGAGAAGCTTGAAATCTGGTTCGTGGGAACCTCACAAAATTCAGCAAGTCCTAGTGCAAGTTGCTGCACCTGGGTCTGGGCCGACCCAGACATGAGTACAGATGGGGAGATGAACTGATTGAGAGCAGCCCTGCGGAGAAGGACTTGAGGGTCCTCATGGGTGAAAAGCTGGACATGAGCCACAAGTTTATGCTTGCAGCCCAGAAGGCCTAACATATCCTGGGCTGCATCTAAAGCAGTGTGGCCAGCAAGTTGAGGGAGGTAATTGTCTTTCTCTATTCTGCTCTCTGGAGAGACTGCCTGGAGTCCTGCATTCAGCTGTGGAGGCCTCAGCACAAAAAGGACCTGGAACTGTTGGAGCAGGTCCAGGGGAGGCCACAAAGAGAATCAGAGGGCTGGAGCACCTCTCCTGTGAAGACAGGTGGGGAGAGCTGGGGTTGTTCAGCATGCAGAATAGAAGGCTCTGGGAAGACCTTGTTGTGGCCTTTGAGTACTTAAAGGGGGCTTACAAAAAAGATTGAGAGCGACTTTTTACATGGGTACATAGCGAAAGCTTAAAGGGGAATGGTTTTATACTAAGAGAGATTTAGGTTACATGTTTGGAAGAAGTTCATTACTCAGAGGGTGGGGAGACACAGGAACAGGTTACCAAGAGAAGTTGTGGATGCCACATCCCTGGAAGTTTTCAAGGCGAGGTTGGTCAAGTCCTCAAGCAACTTGATCTACTGGGTTTCTGCAATGACCAGTGACATCTTCAACTAGATCAGGTTGCTCTGCGATTTGTCCAGTCTGACCTTGAATTTTTTCAGGGATGGTGAATCTACTACCTTGCTCTGCACAACCTTTTCCAGGTGTTCCATCACCATCATTGTAAAAAACTTCTTCCTTATGTCTAATCCAAATCAACCCTTTTTGAAACCTTTACCCCTTCTCCTTTTATAACAGACCCTGCTAAAATTTTGTTCCCATAAGTAATTTAAAATGTTGTACTGGGTTAGTAAACCCTAAGTGACCGAACTTCTCTTGGCTGATTGAACGCCACTGCTGATTGAAAGCTTCTAATAAACATGCTGCATATTTTTACATGGTTAAAAAATTGTAATTGAGTAAAGCAAAGAACCAGATACATAGTGTTTTAGTTAAGAATTCATTTTCTTATTTTTCTTTATCCTATATTATGCCTCTAGTTTTTAGGCCATAAATCTGATACTAATCTAGAAATAGTCAGGTCTTGTTAAATTATATTTAACATATTGTTTAGTCTTAAAGTTAAAACAATATTTGTTGAAAAACAATGATAGGTTTGGCTTTGGTAGCCATGTAGTAATTGTATTTTGAGCCAGTATTGTTACACTTTGTGATTTGATTATTTGGTCAAAGTTTAATTTAGTTCCTAAATTCTTTGTTTATGATTCCACCAAAATCATGTAGGCCTAGTTCTTTTAATTAAAATAATGATGTATTGGATCTGTTTTACCTGTGCAGGAATTTTGGTTAATCAGTTTACTATTGTTGACATAAATTGTATGAAATAATAGTAGTGAACTATCCTCATGTAGTAACATTATAACTCCTTCATATGTAATCATGCAGAGATTGGTTGAGATAATTATCGGCTTCTTACTTAAGAATCTAATGAACTAGCATATTGGTACATAAGATTTGCAAGAAATTTGCTGTAAGTGAAACTCATTTTTGAAAGTGCAAATAAATTCATATTACTTCATAATTAATTTTTATAATCTTTTTCTAGTGTGATGTTTAGAGAATTGATGCTGAAGTTACCTTAATTTTGTTCCTACAACGTACAGAATAAACTCTGACTGATGCCTTGACTTTGTCATGTTCAGATTGAAGATAGACATGGAGTATTGTCCTGCCTATAGAGGAAAATGACTCTTACTCCTACAATACCAGTTTCTGTTGAATGGATTAGGTCTCAACTAGCTTATAACTGTTAACCTAAGTCCTTCTACATCTTGAGAAAGAGCCAATATACTTCTTGTGTCTGGCTGTTCTTAAAGAGAAAAATTTACTGATGTGGAGCCTGATTATAAGGAATGGTGGCATTATGCTTTTTATAGTGAAGGAAAAGTGCCCTTTTTTCTGCTTTGAAAAAGTATGCAGATCAAGCCAAAATTTCAATCTTTGTCTTGTTTGCCTTGAGTCAGATTGTTGACTTATGTTTGAGGAAAGTACGTGCAGTAAATTTCTGCTGAAGCAATGTCAAAGGTAGAGAAGTGCTTTAAAGTAAAACCAAAACCACTAATACTTGAAACTTGGGCGGCTTTACAGATTGTCACATAAATTTCCTGTGGTCAGCTGTGCATTAGACTGAATGGTGGGCAGGATGGTAGCTCGCGTATGAACAAACAACAGTTTGTAAGGAGTGAATACTAAAATTCTTTGCTTTGAGGGCTGGTGTATGAAGTGCAGATTTTCTGAGCTCTTGTCTGAATTGCTTAGGAAGTGTGAATAATCACGTACTGTGATAGAAGGACGATCTTTCCCAGGTGAGGGTTGAGTTCTGTGGTTGTCCTTCAGTGCATAAGAGGTATATTAAAATGTTTGTACAGTGTAAACATTTCTAGTTTTCTTGTTCAGGGTTTTTTTCCTCCCCAAATTTCTTTTTCAATTTTGAAGATTTTGTCTGCTACTTAAGAACTAAAAAACCAGTATATTAATAGCTTACCAGTTGGACACAGAAGCACACAGAATCTATTGGGTTGTTCTTGAATACTAGTTTTATTTAGTGAGATACAGAAAGCATGGTTTCGTAACCTTGCTTTCTTGGTTCCTGAATTATCCTTGAATAGTGTTTACTTGTAGATAATGGCTTCACATTGCAAAAGCACTATTACTGTTTTGTGCGATTCCACAAAATGTTCTTGCATTATCTAATAGTTAAATAATAAGCAAATTCATCTTGGTTTTATATAACCTCTTCAGGTGAGTTAATAAATGATTTAGACTTGGATCCTCCTAATAATGCACAAGGTTTGAAATTTACTTTTTCATCTGAAGTCTTATGTTGGCTACCAGAGTAGTTCAGATTTATTTGAAGTTTTTTGATGGATACCGTACCAATAAAAGTAAATAATAAAACAATAGCATAGGGAGGAAAAAACAAAATACAGCTTTGACATGAAAAAGTTACAAGCAAAAAAGTGTGAAAATACCTTGAACCTATCTTTTTCTCACCAAATGACCTTGAATTCATTTTACTTTTATTGTAGCACTGGCCCAGAGGCAAAGCATGTTTGAGTGTTACAACAAAGGGGGTGCTATATGGAGGAATTTTTTTAATAATGAAATACAACATACACATAAACCATGCAACCTTGTAACAAGAAAATTTGTAAGAAGGGTATACTGTGCTTAAGTTTTCCACAATTCAGCAAGAATGAATTTTATTAGGTGTTGGTCAGAAAAAGAATTATCAGCTGGATTTTATGCTGTAAGGTTAAATGATTCTTATGACTATGTTTAAATACAGGAGCAGTATAAATTTGGACTTTGATTTATTGGCTAGTTCTGTTAAGGAGCAGAATATTTAACTGTTACCTTTCTGTTAAATTGCTTCTGTATAAGGACAGAGTATTTCAAAGGCTTAAGGTTCTGAAGTTTTTTCATGGAATAGATCCACTGATGACTACTTATAAATGGCTTCTTAATAACTTTGAAAATGTTAGTGTTGGTTTTTTTTCTTTTAGTAATGGAGTTAGAACCTCTTATCTAAATTGAACAAGTGAATGGAAAAAAAAACTCAGTTCTCTGAATCTCTTGCCATCC
Organism: Serilophus lunatus; assembly: GCA_013399895.1. Lineage (NCBI taxonomy): Eukaryota > Metazoa > Chordata > Aves > Passeriformes > Eurylaimidae > Serilophus > Serilophus lunatus. The sequence continues at coordinate 1,094,927 of VXBA01003365.1, forward strand.
ATTTCCTTTTACCTTCTTCAACTTAGCAGGCCTAGTGATCATAGCCTAACTGAAATAAAAATTCCCATTGCCTTCAGTATGCCAGAACTTTGCCTCAATTATAAATTGCTGGATATATCACTTAATCTGCATTTTGTTTAAATGAAGCACTATAATTAAAATGACGTAAAAATTCATAATTTTGGGATAAATGTGTAACTTTGAGAACAATTGTATAGGTAAGTGAAACATATGTTTTTCAAAACTTTGGTAAATTCTATATGTTCCTTTTTCTAATTTCCTTTGTTGAAGTATGGTACCCAAATGTGTGCAGTCATAGTACTCCGGTAGTATAATGTATTTTGTATCTTACATGTGGGGTTATGGCTTCTGCATTGCTCCTGCCAAGAATCAGTGAGTTCCAAGGCAGAACAATAATTACCTCATATGTTTTTAATAGCACATGAATATTAATAATGACCCAATCTTGCATTTGTCTTTTTGGTGACATATTGTTGACTCATATTTAATTCATCATCCTACTCTAATCCCCAGATTCCTCTTCTTAGTGCTGTTGCCTGCCATTCTCTGGTTTCCTGTGAGTCAGTTGTCTGAGATCACATCAGATGTTTTACTTAAGTTTAGAAATACTGTCTTTAGAGTTTAAAAATGCAGTATATGTTATTTCCCTGTCTAATGAATAGTGTGGCATGATGAATTTGCTGTTGCTTCAAACCTATGTACAGCTTTATTATTTATATATGTACTTTCTTGTTAAATGTTCCAGCATTTTTTGTGGATGCATTTATCTGTAAGATTTGTTTGCTGCCCCATATTTTTTTGTCCAAAAGAATACATTTTAATTTCTAACTATTTAGTCTATTTTGTTTTCTCGAAGATCTTCCAGAAATGTGCGTGTGTAACTTTTGTTTATTTTTCTAGTGTTCATCAGTGACTACTCCATTGCAAAAAAGTCTCTAACATGAATGTATTTGAAAGGTCACCAAAGATGTGTCAGTTTCTATTCTTGGAGGGTTGAAATCTATCTTGTACAGGCTGTGATGCTTTATACTAATTGTATTTTGGGTTATTAAGTTTGGTGCAAATAATTCCTATCAAAAATCACCCTACTGCATTATTGTGATTTAATCCAAGCCAGCAACTAAGTACCACACAGCTGCTTGCTCGCTTCCTCCCACCTCATCCTTGTGGGACAGGGAGGAGAATCAGAAAGAGTTAAAGCCTGTAGGTTAAGACAAGAATAGTTTAATATTTGAAATAAAATATGATAATAATTATAATGGTAATGAAGAGAGGGAGAAATAAAATGCAAGAAAAACAAACAATGCACAATACAATTGCTCACAACCTGCTGACTAATGCACAGCCAGTCCCTCATCAGCCATCAGCACCTCACAGTCAACTCCCCCAACCTTCGAGTGTTGTGCTTCCAACAGTCTTAAAATACAAGGTTATAAATTGTTCCTGCTGTGTCTGTTCTGAGATTGCCAAGAAGTCAATCAATAGGATGGTGATTTTTTTTGATAGAGATGTAATTCACTGACTCATTTGACCACAAAGTAAGAGATAATCTTTTCTGTATGTTGGTTACTAGCCGAGGATATATATAGACAAATGATCTGAATGTGAAAAGTGGCTGTGTTTCCTCTGTGGATTTGAACATATTTATTCAAGCTGTTTATTTCTAGTTTTAGATGAATATTTGAAACTTCTTGAAGAGGTATAGGAGTTCCATCTAATGTTCTGTATAGTAATCTCCCATTTTTTTGCTATAAGCTTTGCGCTGTTCAACTTCGTTATAAACTATTTTCAATGAGTTCTTTGGATGTGACTGCAGTTACTCTGGAGAGGATTCTTTGGAAAATATCTTCAACAATTCTCTAGCTCAAAAAATTAGTAGAGTCACACAGAATGGGTAAAGTTGGAAGGAACCCCTGGAGGCCATCTTGTCTAACCCTCCTGCTCATGCAGAGTCCATTAGAATATGTTACTCAGCGTTCTGTCCATTTGGCTTTTCAATATGTCCAGAGGAGGAGACTCCACAGTCCCTTTGGGCAGACTGTTCCAGTGCTCAGACACCTTCACAGTACAGAAATTCTTCCTCATTTTCAGGTGGAACTTCCTGTATTTCAGTTTCTGCCCATTGCCACTTGTCCAATTGCTTGGCACCACCAAGAAGAGCCTGTCTCCACCCTCTTGGCACTCTCCCTTCAGATGCTTACAGATGTTGCTGTGGTCCCCTCTCAGTAATCTCTTCTTGAGGCTGAATAGTCTCAGTTCATTGAGCCTTTCCTCATTAGAGAGTTGCTCCAGTCCCTCAGTTGTCTTTATTGCCCTCCACTGGACCTGCTCCAGGAGCTTCATGTCTTGCTTGAACCCAGAATTGGACACAGCCCTACAGATTTGGACTCGCTAGGGCTGAGGGTTAGGATCACCCCTTTTGACCTGCTGGCAATGCTTTTCCTAATGCATCCAAGGATTCCATTCACCTTGGTCATAAGAGCACACTGATGGCTCTTGGATAACTTGCTGTTCACCAGGACCTCTAGATCCTCTCCACAGGGATGCTTTCCAGCAGATCAGCCCCCAGCCTATATTAGTACCTAGGGTTATTCCTCCCTAGTTGCAGGATCCTGCACTTCTCTGTTGAGTTTCAAAATATTCTACCCTGCCTATTGCTCCATCATGTCGAAGGACCTCTGAAGGGCTGCACAGCACTCTTGGATATGGGCTGCTGCTTCCAGCTTTGTGTTGTCAGTGAATTTGGTGAGGAGGCATCTGCCCCTTCATACAAGTCATTCATGAATATGTTAAACAATACTGGGCCCAGTATTGAATCTTGGGGGATGTTGCTAGTTACAGGTCTCCAACTACCCTCTACTACTGATCATTAATGATCCTCTGAGCTTTGACATTTAGTCAGTTCTCAATCCACTTCACAATTCACTCATCTAGCCTGCATTTCCTGAGTTTGCCTGTGAGAAGAGTATGGAGGATAGTGTCAAAAGCCTTTCTAAGTCTCGGTAGACAACTGCTCTCCTCCACCTATCCACTAGTTATCCCATTGTAGAGGGCAATCAAGCTGGTTAAGCATGACTTCCCTTTGATGAATCCGTGCTGACTACTCCTGATTACCTTGTCTTCCACACGCTTCGAGATGACCTCCAGGATGAGCTGTACCATCGCCTTCCCAGGGATTGAGGTGATGCTGACTGGCCTGGCTAGCTCCCTGTGTCCTCTTTCTTGCCTTTTTGAAGACTATAGTAGCATTTGCTTTTTTTCAGTCCTCAGGTACATTTTCTGACTACCATGATTTTTCAAAGATGATTGAGAGTGGCATAGCAATGACATCTGCCAGTTCCCTCAACACTTATGTTTTCCACCAGGGCCCATGGACTTGTGGATGTCAAGGCTGACTAAATGGTCTCTAACTCAATCCACCTCAACCAAGGGAAAATCTTGCTTGCTCCAGACCTTCCCCTTGGTCTCCTGGGTCAAGGATTCCTGAGGGCTGGCCTTGGCAGTGAAGACTAAAGCAAAGAAGGTGTTCAGTTTCCCAGCCTTTTCTGAAACCTCTGTTGCAATGGTACCTGTTATATCCAGTAGAGGGCCAATGTTTTCGCTAGTATTCTTTTTGTTATCAATTTATTTGAAGAAGTCCTTCTTTTTATCCTTAACATCCTTAACCAGATTTAATACCAATTGGAGCTTGGCCTTTCTTGTTGCATTTCTGTGTAGTCTGACAATATCCCTATGTTCATCCCAGGTGACCTGTCCCTGTTTCCACCATGTGTATCTCCTGCTTATGCCTGAGTTTTGACAGTGTGGTGGTTTGAACCACTTTTATCGTCTCAGGGTGTGCAATAAAGATGACAGAAGACTGAACAGAATTAGCAGCAGGTGAGCAGTTTATTACAGGGGGTTTAAAATAGGGAAGAAGGGATAACCCATAGGGACCCCAAAATTGCACAGAGAAATACCTGACACACAGAAAACACAAAAGGGAAGAAAAAAAAAGGGACAAAACCAGAAAGGGAACTGCTCTCTCAGCTAGATGACTCGCTGAGAAAACAGGGGGAGGGGTAGGGAAGCCGTCTCTCTCCCTCCCTGTCTGCTGGTATCACTCCCTGGTCCTTGAAGTTCTCTGAAAAACACAACAAGAAGTGAAAAGCGACCCCTTCCCACCACCTCCCCAAAAGGGCTACTTGCTTTCAAGCTGGGAATTGCTTCTGTGCCGAGAGAAATGGGTGGAGTCACTCCATGGAGCCGGTGACTGAGGAGGACCGAGGATTGCTGTGGGCTTCACCCCTGGATCGAAAGCCGAAGAGGATGGGAGGACTGCTGTCCTTGGCTTTTTAAGCCCTCTAGTTCTCACGTGGATCTCGCTGTCCTCTTCCGGGCCAAACCGTCTCTCCATTGATCAGTGGGGCCGAGCCCCGCCTTGTTTTCCGGTGTTTTCCTGCCGAAAAATCACGTGCTCTGGGCCCGGGTCCCATCTTTGTTTTCCTGGCCGCAGCATTTCGGGGACACCCCGGTGCCAGTATGGTGCCAGGGCTAGACCCCTGCCGCTGTCCACAAGCAGTTGCCGTGCTCAGGTTCCCTGCCGTGGCTGGTCCGGGGCTGCTGCTTGCAAGCTGGGAGCCGCTGGGACTGCACTCGATGTGCCACCGCGCCGCGTAGCCACTGGCATCCCGGGGCTCTCTTGTGGCTGAGCTCTCAGGCCACTGCCCGTGCTGCCTGTACCGGTGGGACTACCTGAGGGACTACTACGCAGCCCGAGACGGCCCTGGGCAGCGCGCCGGTGGCTGAGAATCGGCATGCTGCCGCCACCGCCCCGGCCTGAGGGAACCGGCCGCCTCGGGGTGCCCCTGCCGCGATCACCGCCGGCCTGTGGCCCCCCTATCGCGTGGGATTGGCACCAGCACCGGCCATCCCGGCCCTGGCAACGGCGAGGGGCAGGGGAGCGGCCTGCACTGAGAACACCCCTCCTGGCCCTGCACTCACGGGGAAGGCGGGCTGGAGTGAAGGCTACCCCGGTCCCCAGCCGGCTCGGGGAGCAGCGGGGCACAGGGGGAGCAGCCCTCCATTTCCCCTCCCCTGGTTCCGGGGAGAGTGGGCTGGAGCGGGGGCTACCCAGGTCCCCGCCCGGCCCGGGAAGAGCCGGGGATGGCAGGCAGCCTCTTAAGGGAAAACAGAATTTTACAGACAGGTGAATGAGCTCTCTTACACTCCCTTCTCCCTGGCAACAGCTCAAGCAAGGACCCCCCCTTGCAAGACCCGAAGCCCCCTATGACCACCCTCCTCAAAACTGCCACAGACAGGAGTTTATCCATGCAGATCTCCTTCCTCTTTTGCTTGCTTTCTTCCCATGGGAATGCACCATTTATGAGCCTGGAGGAAGTGATCCTTGAATATTTACGAGCTCTTTTGGACCCCTCCAGGACATGTTCCCATGGGATTCTTCCAAGAAGGTGCATGAAGTGGCCAAAGTTAGCTCTCCTGATGGTCAGGGTTGTGATGCTAGTTACTGCCCTGCTTCTTCCTCATACGATACTAAGCTTCTTGACTTCTTGGTCACTGTAGCTACGGCTGTCCCCAGCCTTCATCTCTCCAACCAGACTTTCCTTGTTTGATAGTATAAGCTCCAGCAACACCTTTCCTTGTTGCCTCCTCCACCACCTGTATCAGAAAGTTTTCGTCAGTGCTTCCCAAGAACCTCCTGGATTGTTTGTGCTTTGCTGCATGATTCTTCCAGTAGATGTCAGGATGCTTGAAGTCTCCCCATGAGAATCAGAGGCTGTGACTGTGAGGCTGCTTTCAGCTGTCTGTATAAGATCTCGTCTGCTTCCTCCTCCTGATAAGGCAGCCTGTGGCAGACACAACAGTGTCACCCTTACCAGTCTGCCCTTTAATCCTAACTAATAACTTTTCAAAGTACCTAAAATATTGCAAAATTGGGCCTGTCTTCAGCTGAACTCAGTGAAAGGTTTGCTTTTGATTTATTGTTCATGTCCTAAAGAGTCAGTCAAATGTTATTCATTTGGAAGGACAAATGCTGACAGTACTTGTTTGTGAGAGATTTGCTAGTTCAGTAAGATTTTATATAATATTTATATAATGTGTGATGGGTGTATAACTTTAGATGAGGACGGCTTGACATTGAAAAGATTCACAAACTAGAATTTCTCCTACTTGCTTTAGAAAAAGCATATGCCACTATTGTAATGCTTGTATGAATGCAGAGCTCTTAGAGAATGATTTTTGCAGCTGCTAGGGCCTGAAAAATAGTTACTGAACAAGTTATGGTAACAAAGAGAATTTAAGGAAAAAGAATTCTACCATTTTTTGATGAATCATCATGTTCAGGCTACATCTATGCATACAGCCATTCTTACATGCATGGCTAACGTTCTTTTGTTTTTCAAGACCTGCTCTATCTGCTGTATTGAAAAAGAGAACAACTTTGTGTGATACTGCTTTCACAGCTGTCTGAACATTTTTCCTGGGACTATTTCTTTCACTAGATAGAAACACCCCCTTTTGAAGGTGGAAAAAAAATCTCTGCTTAATATAGAATAAACAAGTTTTAGTCATCTGTTTAGGAGAGGAGACTTTACTCTTTGTGACTACACAGTACCAAATACCTTACTTTTTTCAGGGGCTTAAATGTTTTGTTTGTTGCGCCTACAACACTTTTGGATCTCTATAATGCATGGTGGTCTTTAGTGTTCCTTTGAACCACACCTGTGTTTTTGGTTTTTAGTCTTTCCACCTCCTCAGGTTAATATGAGATTTAAAGGGGTCATTCTGAAGTTGCATAATTGAACCATGTCATCTTCTGTGGTAAGCATTGAATCAGGAATAGAGTGGTATAGCACTGATCTCTAAAGGATTGATTGTGTGAATGAGGGCTGATTGACTTTTGGAAATAGCTTAATAGTTCAAGATTCTTTTTCCATATAAAATCCTCCTTTATGCTTTATGGTGGGCAGAAATCTACAAGAAGTTAAGTCGAGGGAATGCAGTTTGATGGCTGAGAGAAGCAAGAACATTATTTTTCTCATGGCAGCTCTGACTGCATGCTTTACTATGACTTGACAAGGCAGGCTTCTTACAGCGTGGGCTATTGCAGAGAGAGCATCTTTTGTGTCAGGACTTGTGAATATGTTTTACTGCAATAATTCAATAACCAAAAGGGACTCAAAAATAATTGAAGCTAGCGGTAGAATAAGGATTTAGTGTTTTCCTTAAACACTTTCCTTAGTTTCTCTTGAAGTTTTTCTCTTCTTATCCACTACTGCATTTTTATTTCCTTCCTGTTGGAGTGGCTTTTCAGTTCCAGCAGAGAAGCACTTAAGTCTCGCCTGGAACACATGGGCACTGTGCATCATTCAGGATGAGTATTTGCAGTAGCATTAAATGATGCAGGGCATTTTTCTCTTTCCTCTTTATGTGTGTTCAAGGTATTGCACTGCCTTGGTGGTGCTGTCAGATCCTCTGGCCTAGAATGGATGGCTGCAGCTGAAGTCCTGAACTTCGATCCCTTCTATAGTAAAGCAAGGAGAAGCCAGTAGACCACCAGGCTAGTAAATTCAGAGTTCTTTCTGAATGTACAGTGACACATGCCTCCTGCATTGAGTTAGGGAAGTAACCTAAGACTTGCCTTTTACTAGGCATACATGTTTTAAGAACTGCCCAACTTATTTTCAAATGGTTTTTCCATTTGTCAGAACTGATTCCTGAAATGCTTTTTTCCCAATTGACTCAGATCTATTTTGTTAAAGGAGCTACACTCAGCAGCAAGTAGAATTCTCCAAAATGGGTTTGAACTGGAGGAGACTTTGTTGTCTATGCTGGGAGAAATTTTTGGGGGCAAATTTCCACCATAAAGTAAAAGGAAAGCTTGTTTCAAGCCAGGACAGGAACTTCTCTTCCAGTGTGTGGGAATACAGTTTATGTGCATCACTTCAATGGTCAGTGCAATGTAGATTTGACTTTTTTATTATATTAGGAAAACATTTCCCATATGTCTTTAAGGGGCTCTTAGGCTCCTGAGTCTCTTGTAAATGCCAGTTTATCTTTTAATTTTATTTCATTGATGCTTCCTTCCACAGGAGGCTTTTTTACTGAAGTTTTTGATTACCATTGAAGGCAATTAAAGTTTTCTCTGCTGATGTTTTCCTAAAATCTGTGACTTTATGAAGCTTTTTCTGATTTCCAGTTTATCCCACTGTATTTTTCATTGCATGATTTCACATCGTGCTCAGGCCTTGTGATTACATAATGTACTTTATATGAAAATGATTTGATGCCAGAGGGGAGGCTCTGAGCAGAGGAAACATTAACATGCAAAAAGCCTTGAGCTCCAAAATAGCTTTAATTAGAAGCTTATTTCAAAGAACTACCACCTGCCTCACATTTAGTCTTTGCATTAGCTCTAAAAATGCATTGTGGTTTAGAAGTGTGATGCCAATGTATTCATATGTGCATTCATAACAAAACTACAAAACAACAGTAGCTAGACTTGTGCTTAAAAGTAACACTTTCTGGCTAAGAGACATTCCTCTTGAGACACAAGCTGCCGAAACTATGTAGAGTACACTAAGTGATTCCATCTGATACGTAGAAAACACTGTGGTTTATATTTTCACTTTATAAATGTGTCACTGGCAAAGCCAACTGGCTGCAATAAGCTTTTTTGAAATGGGCATTTCTGGCTGAATATTTGGAAGACTGCATTTCTTAAAGTGAAACATAAAAACACCATTCACTAGCTACACATTAAAAACAAATGGCTGAAGGAAATAAGTTGACTATAAAAAAATGGGAAATAAAGGTTTGCATACAATTTAATTTTCTTTAATTAAGCTTTTCATGTAATAGTTTGAATAACTGTAGTTTGATCCACTAGTACAAGCTAGTTAAAATCCAGATTTGAAAATCAGTGAGTAGGAACAACACAAATATGCTGAACAAAGTGATGGGTATATTAAGAAGTGCTGTGTGCTTTTAAAGGCCAAAAGAGTGATTGTGGATTGAGTCTTATGTGCCTATATTTGTTTCTTTAGGCAGTATGGTTCAGTACTGGAGTATGCTTGGAGATTATTGGAGTGCTCTAAAGAACTTGTCATATTATGTCATGTCACATTCAGTCATATCACTACTGTTAAAACTAGGGAGATTTTAACAATGATACTTGCATTTGATTGGGGATTATGCATGCTAAAGATCACAGAATCACAGAATATGCTGAGTTGGAAGGGTTTGATGAATGCTTCCATGTTTGATATGACATGTAGCTTCGTGTATGTTCCAGGAGGTGTTATAGTTTTTCTATTCATCACTTTTCGTGATGTAAGGAAATCGGTAAGAATAAGATTGATATTTATAATATAGAGGAGAGCAGAAGCTATTAGTATTTGTTACTTAGGCGGTAACTACTCAACATTTGCAATGACTTTTGTGCTGTTATTTGTATTGTAATATGTCTACTAGAGTATCACTGTGTATCGATTGTATCTGCTATAGCTGTCATCAGAAGAGCAGAAAACAACTTAATTGTATATTTTAGACAAGCTTAAAGCCTAGAGTTTAGGGTCAGCAGTTGTCTTAGGATAGTTTTTTCATTACCATCAGATGTTCCTGAAATTTAATTCTGTTACAAAAGATAGAAGATTTCTATGTAAGTAAGGGCATTGACTTTACAATTAAATGTCTTTTGATTTTATATCAAGCAATATTTAGAACTTTCCAAAACAGGATAGCAACATGGAAAAAAAATTTAAACATGGTTGCTCTTATAATTTTTTGTGACTTATTTTATGCGCAGTTTTAACTTTTCATTCATGGTTGGGGTTTTTTTCCCTCTCCTGATTTTATCTATATCTTTCTAAGGAAGTAAAGACAAAAAAATAGGAAGACATAAAAAAAAAGTACAAATGTGTTCTACAACTATGCCTTTAAAAAAAATAGTTAAGCTTCTATCTGTAATCAGGTTGTCCTCAGGTTTCAGGTACCAGAGTTGAAAAGTAAAGTTCTGGATATAGGGCAGACAGCTGCAGTTTTTTTCTGTGTCACCCTGCTGGTGGTAGGAGAATTTATAGGAGACTGTGGAAGTGGATTTGAAGATTCTCTATAGCCAGACTTAAAGTGTTACGTCCTTGATAAAGATGTGAAATAGAAGTGGAACTGAACAGTTAGCTAATGTAAAGTGTTGAAAGGGTTTTCAGTACGCCTTTGAATGCTGAGAGAGAACATATGTGATTTTGAGGTAATGGATGTAGAATAACTGTGTCACCTGGATTATGAAGCACTGTTTTCTTGCAAGCCAAATAAAAATGCCACTAGTTATTTTTAGTGGCCAATAACTGTACTTTAGCTGTACACAGTTATTTGTAGTGGCCAATAGCTATACCTAAGAGACTGTGGTGGCAACCAGTGGGCTAACACCTTTTACTTGTAATCAGTGTTTGTACAAGTTTCTCAGAAAACTTCTACTGGTTAATCTTAATCTTATACTGCTGGACAACTCATACTTTTTCTAGACTGTATCAGCAGTTTGAAAATAATGTCAACAACCATGGGGAAGTGGAAGTTGAGTATCATTAACATTGACAGGATACAACTGCAAAACTTCTCGAGTTTCTCTGGTGTTTTCTACTCTTTACTGATCAGGAGCATGTGATAGGACTAAATCCTGTGAAATTTCAGTGAAACTTCAGTGCTTAGAGGAACAGATATCTATGATAGGTGCATTGGAGTAGATCAGAGATAAAAGATAGAATGCCTTCTTTGAATGCCTGTTTTGAACGATTCTCTTAACATCTTGGCAAATCCTACTTCCCAAACAGGTTCACCTAGAAGTTGCCCAGGATTGTATTCCATTGTATTTTCAGTATGTCTGTGGAAGGACAGACTACAACCTTTCTGGACTATGGGTTCCAGTGTTTGATGACCTTCACAGTAAAAAAAAATATAAAATTATGTTCAGTTTGTTGCTGTTGGCTTTAGTCCTCTAACTTGGTGCCACATAGAAGAGGCTGTCTCCCTTGTATTTTTTCACTAGAGATTGGAAGATTCAGCTTTGCCTCAACCAAATTAACAATGTGAATTGCATTTCCAAATGATCTTTAAAATGATTGATAATTGCAACAGGGTTTCTAGTACACATTGTGAAATACATGCATCATCTGGAAAGGAGGAGAGGGGACCTAAATTTTAGAAAATGGGAAAATCTGAAAAAGGGATGAGGACGGAGGACAAGTGGAAAGGGCTGACCTGGTTTACCTTCCTTTCAGTTTTTTTTCCTGTTCTTAAACTAGGCTAAATTTTTATTGTATATTTTAATCACAAGGACAAGTAACATGATGTACTTCTGGCCTTTTGCACTGCTATTTATTTTTAAGTAGTTTCAGTGAAGAATCACAGTGGGGTTGAACAATGTTTTGCACTGTACAGTTGTTGCTTTTTCAGATACTGAATATGTCTTTGACCTTTGTTACCTTTATGTAACTGTAAGAATGGAGTTTTAGTCTTTTTGGGGTTTTTTTTGCTTCACTTTCCTCTGGTAGGAAACACTAATTAAAGAACTGAGTGGAACTTAATGAACAGACAATTTTTTGGGGTCATCCATGCATAGAGAATCATTCCTGAGACACAATAGAGTATTTTAATCAAGGTGCATAGACATTTTGAATTACAAGTATTTCATGTAGCGTTAGCAAGATAAGGGCTTATCTATGAATTCAGGAAAGATACATCTGTCAGCTTCAGAAAATGTTAGTCTTTCAGAAAATGTTGGTCTCTTTGAATGCATTAAAAATAGTTTGTTTGAATCATTACGCTTGCAAGAAGTGCAAACAGCATAATCAGCTTCTGATCTCAGAAGTCTTCCTAATAAGACTTTGAATTTAGATTGGTGTATTTGAGGCATGACAAGCCTTCAGACTGCTGAATAATGGATGAGGCTTGAAGTCATTTACTCCAAGCTGAATTTTTTTTATTTGATATTTTTTAGTCCTTCTGGCAATACAGAGCGGGCCTGGTTTGTTTTTTCTTTCCTTGAAGACAAAAAATGTGAATGTAAAACGTGGAAAACATTACCATTATATTATTTTCACAACAATGCATATTTGTAAGACGTTCTGTTATGTTGCTTAAGTAGACTTGAAAGAATAGAATAGGTTATTTTCAAACCACAGTTGTTATGACTGCTTGTAAGGTATGGAAGCATTTAAGAACCAGAATAATTTGGTGTTTTGGGAATATTGAAACATTTCTTTAAATTGAAATTGTAATGCTTATATCCTTAGGAATTTTGGTTTGCAATAAAATCTCTCTTTTTTTTCCCCTTCTAATATATTCTGAATATTATTCCCTCCAAAAGCTAGTTTGTTTATTTTAGAAAGTAAGCTTTTATTGAGGTTGGAATATTTGGTTTTCTTCCTCATAGTCAATACTCCCATAAGTGAAAATGAATCTTATTTTTGTTAGGATTACTTATGACTACAGTTTTAATTTACTCACAGTTTTAGGATTAAAACTATATAAATAACATTGCTTTTTTTCCTTTGTATTTCTTTGTGTTGCTTTTCTTAGGTCGAGATTTGATATGCATACAGTCCATGGATGGGATGCTCATGTTATTTGAACAGGAAAGCTATGCTTTTGGACGTTTTTTACCCGATTTTCTTCTGCCTGGTCCCTTGACTTACAGCTCTCGCACGGATTCTTTCATTACAGTGTCTTCCTGTCAACAGGTTGAGAGTTACAAGTATGTGTTTATTTTCAGTAATTATAGTGTTTGGGGCAGAGTTACTACCTGTGATGACAAAAACCAAAACCCACTAAAATGGATGAAAAAGTAGGCTTATAGGGGAGTAGTTGAGCCAAACATGAGTGATGATGATTCTGGAGCCAGTATTTCTTTAACATCTTTATCCTGGACAAGTAGGACAGAATGCCTGTCCTGAATTCAAGGACGATGCTAGGAAATTGTAGGAAATGGCTAATATAAAAAGGATAGGGCTCTCATTTAGAGGAATCTCATCAAACCCGAGGAATGTGCTGATGGGCACTTAAGGATTCTTTTCAGATGTAATCGTACATATTAAAGAAAATAAGAGTGCCACTTTTTATAGGTTATGACCTGGGAATCTAATCCAGGGAATGTTAGTCCAACACAGTGTTTTGTCACACTACCTTGTTGTATCACCTGAATTTCTCAAGCAATACTCTTTATTATGCAGCTTAAGCTTGATCAGATGACAGATTATAGATATTGTGTATTGTTTTCTTACAACAGGACAAGATATATATGTTGCAGGTAAAAGTAGTGTAATAGAAAATTTGTATTTTTCCTAAGAAATTAAAATAAAATTCTAATAAAATCTTAGAATAAAATTCTAATAGGCTCTATTAATTAATATTAATTACTAGAACCTATTAATTAATATTTTTCCTTTAAAATTAACATCTCATGCGTTTTTATTATGTTCAGACTCTTGACCTTTAGAACAAATGTGACAAATTTTTCATCAGTCTGTTACGAGTTCACAAGTGTGCTGTCCTTCCTGTAGGAAGATGTAGTTTTAGAGACATTTTCAGTTGGTTATTGGTCTTTAATTTTTAGTGTTGAGAGTCTGCGATTCTAATCTTTAGTGTGTTTCTGAAATATTAGGACATTAGAACAGAGTTAATTAATCCTTCTAAAGTGAAGGAAATAGATATGCTAAGGACAGTAGTGGTTATTTTTATGGTAGTACCTGAAAAAATACAGCAGAACAATTTGCCAAACTTAAAATTATTCTTCTTTTTATAGCTCATACAGATTAATGGTTTCATTTGAAAGCAGTATTTCTTGTTTTGGTTCTGAATTCTTTCAGTATCTAAAAGCAAAATGTCTCTTATTTAAAGAACTATATAGTTGATGTTATAGCTGACAATACAAAAGTTTGTGTTGGTCATCTGTGGCTTGAGTTTTTTGTTATGAAAGTGTGTATGCAGGCAGCTAGTACTTACACATCAATATGTGTTGCTGTTCAGTGGGAGCTTGGTTTGAAAACTGGATCAGTCCCTGATTAGTTAATAAAATGATAATGTGCTTTTCAAGACTATCAATAAAATGTGGTGAAAAGAGGAAATTTTATTACTTCAGAATCTGCAACTTCTCTTATAAATCTTTTAAACTGAAAAAGGAAAGTAAATTTCCTCATATAGAGGACAGTTAAAGCCATCGTAATTGTACTAAAAGCAGCTTATTTAGTATTATTAACTAGGACATAACAGTCACCTTAAGCAATTAAATCTCTTACTCCAAGTACATAGTCTACTTTGGTACGTAAAATAATTTTAAAATATAAAATCCTTTAGTAACAAGTACAGAATCACAGAGTTGCTGGGGTTGGAAGGAACTTCTGGAGATCATGTATTCCAACCCCTCTGCCAAGGCAGGGTCATCTTGAGCAGGTGACACAGGAATACCTCCAGGTGGGTTTGGAATGTCTCCAGAGGGGAGAGAGTCCATGACCTCCTGGGCAGCCTATTCCAGTGCTCTGCCACCCTCAATGTATAAAGAACTTCATGTTGAGGTGAAATTTCTTGTGTTTTAATTTATAGGCATTGGTCCTTGTCCTGTCACTACACAACAGTATATTCATCTGACATACGAGGAATATTGATGTAATAATTTTGAATCTATAACTTTGACAATAGACAAAAATACATTCTGTTAATTTACACTTGAATTGGAACATTCAGAATTGTGTTGGTTGAAGCTTAGGACCAGATGGCACTCCATGACTTCCAGAATTGAATGCTATCTTTTGGATAAGTTTGAGTTTGGTCATTTTTTGTTTATTGTTTCTTGTTTATTTCACTTTTGTAGAAAACTTCAGTATTTTACAGATTACCTAATATGCACAGGTGTAAAGAGGACAGATAAATGTGCAAAGCTTTTATGGCAGTTGATATCTTTTGTTCAAATGCCTATATTGACAATTTTTCTTAGTGTGATTGGTTGGCAGTTAAAATGATAAAAAATCCACAAACCTCCCAAGTTTTGCTAGATGTACCACCTTCTGATGCCAGTTTACTGTGGTCTTTTGGATTGGAGCCACTTAGTTTACTTAATGGATGTGCTTGAGAGTTTCACTATTAGATATAGCAGGTTGTATTTCTGAATAGTTTAGGAGGTAAGAGGAAAAAGGTTTATTTATTTTTTATTAGAATTCCAATTTTACAATTTGAGAATAGGTAATTTTTTTCGTCTTTGTTGTCTGTATTTCTATCCTCTAATTTATTTAGCTATTGAATTTATTTAACACCACATAAAATCTGAATAAAAATGTTTGTTTCGATTTCTACCTTTACACTTAGCTGTTATCCTGCACTGATATTAGTTTTTACGTCTAAGCTGATGATAGATATATTGCAGTAAGCTTTCTAACAATCCTTTTACTCTGCTTTTACTGTGAAAATATGGTAATTATATTTTATTTTTTACTTAACGTGATGGTATTAACTACAAAGACATCTTTTTCTTTTTTACCTTTTTAAACTCCCTATAACAGATACCAAGTGCTGGCATTTGCAACAGATGCTGATGAAAGACAAGAAACAGAAAAGCAAAAACTTAGTTCTGGAAAAAGACTTGCGGTAAAACCTGTTTATTTTACACCACCTGTTTATTTTACACCACCTGTATGAACACTGCATACATGGTAAAAAGACTGATGCCTTAAAAAGTAACAAATGGAAACATTTGTCTTCTGACAAAGGACTTGATCCAATTGGTTTTAAAGGCAATGGAAAGACTCCAGTAGATTTCTATTAAGGTTTCTTTGGACCTCAGTTGTTCAAGGTTGGGCCTTAAAAGTAGCTATTCTATTGAGGAAAGAGAGAACTGTGTAGTGGAAATAACTATTACTGAGGCAAGCTTTGTAATACAGAACCTACACTGAAGTAAATTAGATGAATAGGTACACCTGAATTATTGTTCGTGTTTTTAAAATAAGTCTAAATGTGATACTGTATTTGGCTTAGAAAATTAATGTCATTCTACTTTGGAAATTCTTTGTACTTAGAAAAAAAACTCAGCAGTGAAATATTTCCATAAATAGTTGTTGTCCTGGACTCTTCTTGTCAGAAACTTGTGGATTCAATGGCCTTCTGGAGTTCCCTGTAACTACGTGTTTTAGGTGTCTCTGTGCCTAAGTTGTTTAATATTTGAGCTACCTCCTATTAATAGGAAGAGAATTTAATTCACTGTGGTCCTGTTGTGGAGTCTGCTAAATGTACTGAATATGTAAAATGCTAGATTCAGCATATTTCAGGTATGACAGTAAAATGTTGGGAGGGCATCTTCCTTGTATTGGCTAAACGTAGATTTTTTTCAAACTTTAAGTCAGTATGAATCTTACATATTGAATTAGGAGAAGATGTAGTTTTAACTGAGAAATTTGGAACCATCAGATATGCTGTAAATGAAAGAATTTTTTAAAATCTAAATCATGAAACATACATGGAAGCAAATGTAATAAGCCTGGCTTTATTCTCTTTTAAGATGGCACTTCCAGTTTCATATGTCAGATATGTCAGTATGTTTGCTGACACATTGTGTGCTCTTTAAGCAAAATGATTGATGCTGTTCGTATAGGAAGTGCTGACACCTGAACTTTGATATATTTTACCTTTGAAATTTTAAATTTCTGTTTAACTGACTTGGCAGAAGTCAAAAGCATTTTTTGCATGTGTGTTCAGTTGAAATTTCTCAGAGGGGCTGAAGAAACAAACCAATGAAATATATCAATGTGCAATAGTATTGTTTAAAGACATAAAGGTAGGGGAAACAGGATTTGTAAGTAGTTGCTTATTGTATCAATGTATGTAGTTGGAGACATAAACAAGCTCTGACATATATAAGCATTCTTCAGTCTTAAGGCTGTTCATGAGTGACTGCAAGCATAAATGTTAGCTAATACATCTAAACTTTTGTCTATTTTTGCATTTTCATATATTCGTAGAATAGATTGTCACCTTCTGCTCTCTAACCTTGCCCTTAATATCCAATATTAATATGCAGAGGCAGATTTAAATGATTCTAATACTCTGTTCTTGGATTCAGTAGGTAAGATATAAAAGATTACCATTTTGATGTGTATTTTTAAATTTTAAAATTTTAAAATTTAAAATTACTCAAGTGAACTGCATAGTCTTCAAATCACGACTACTTTAAAAAGATGTTTTTTGCTGCTTTACTCACATTAAGGAAAGTTACCCACTGCCGTTTTTTGCTGCTTTACTCACATTAAGGAAAGTTACCCACTGCCCTCAGAATATGAGGATAAGTCTCATTCGAAAAAAGATCTTGACTTTGCTTTTTTATCTATGTTTATCATATGTAACTTGATTGGTTCATATCCTTCTCAAAGTATTGTCTTTAATATGCAGCTGTCAGTTGATTTCTGGTGCATGTTTTTTCTTTTGAAGGTGGATTGGGTTTTAAACATCGGAGAGCAAGCCCTGGATATATGCGTTGTCTCATTTAATCAGGGAGTTTCTTCTATTTTTGTGCTTGGTGAGAGAAACTTCTTTTGCCTTAAGGACAATGGGCAAATACGATTCATGAAAAAGCTTGATTACAGTCCGAGTTGCTTCATTCCTTATTGTTCAGGTTTGTAAAAGGAAAAGTCAACTTTAGCTTGGTTACTTTTACAGCTAAGAGATGATTTTTGGTGTTTGGTTTGTTTGATTTTTTTCATTGAATAAATATGATTTTCTGAATAAGCAGGTTGGATGGGGCTTTCCATGTCCCAGCCCACGGCAGGGAGGGTGGGGATTTGGTGATCTTGAAGGTTCTTTTCAACCCAAGACATTCTATGATTCTGTGATTCTATGATTTGTAGAAAGTATGTGTAATTGGAGCTCTCTTTTTGAATGAGACAAGTTTATTTTCAGATGTTACTTAGTGGAAAGTGTCACAATTTTAAGATTCTAGATGTTTTCTCACTACCAAATTGAAGTACTTCAGCTTACCGAAGCAACAAACATGAAGAATGAGAGATTTTGAAAGAGTAAACTAGTGTTTGAGGACCTTCTGGTATTTACAGATAGTTAAAAAAAAATCAAATATAGTTTACTGTTATTTATATGGAAACAACTTGGTTAGATATTTATTGAGAATGACAAACTCTGAATACCTATTCCTTTTTAATGTTTCAAAAACTATCTGATAAATTTTTGACACTATGTCTTATTTTGAACTTAAATATAATTTTAGTCTTTATAAATATGATCTTGATGATCTTCACATTTTGTACTCTCTGATTTAAATTATGCTATAATAAACCCCATAAATGCATACACATTTAGTTGGTATTCACAAGTTAATGAGTGAAAGAAGAGTATAAGTAGCAGATATTTAACCAGTGTGTAACTTGTCATATCTATCCTGACATGCCAACATAGCCATTTCGAATCTTTGTTTTCATGTTTAAAATTACCAAACATGACTGGTTAGAACGTCAGAAAGTTGTGGTATGTGTTGTGTAATATGCAATTGAAATTAGCATCCATAATTACTCATGCATGTCCTTGGTGATTTCAATGTAACCTTCATAAGTTTTGAAGCTTTAATTATATTAAATGAATTTATAACAAGTAATGGTTTAACAAGAAAAGAAAACTGTTGTAATAATATAAGCCTAAAAGAAAAGTACTGGCTTTTGAAAAGTCTTTAATCTTAAAATTGTTTTTATATCTTTTAACAGTGCAAGAAGGAACAGTAAACACTTTAATTGGAAACCACAATAAAATGTTGAATGTTTATCAAGATGTTACACTGAAATGGGCCACTCAACTTCCCCACATTCCTGTATCAGTAAAAGTAGCGAATTTTCAGTAAGTAACTTGTTAAAGTTTACTTTTTTCAGATTAATCTCCAGTTGTGAAATTTGCTTCTAGAGGCTAACAAACAGTTCTGAGGTATGTAACTAATAATGTGATTTGCAAAAGGGAAAGTCAAAGTGTTTTTTTTTTTTGTTTTGTAAAATGTTCACTTCATTAACGGGTACACTGATAATTCTACAACAATACTAGAATTGCTGTACAATGCTTTAAGTTTTCTTTTTTTTTTGGGTCAAGATAGAACCTGAAGTATCATAGCTCCAGTGCAGTAGCTTCTTTTTTAAAAGAATGAAAAGTGAGGCTGAGCAACCTGGTAAGACCCTTCCTTGAAAGAGGAAAATAAGGAATCTCACTGAAAATCTGTCCTTCATTAAGCATTTAAGAGTATATGCATTCCAAGGATGATTTGTTGGAAGAGATTATTAAACTCCAGTGTTTAACTCTGGAAATTAAGGAACAGCTTAAATTGCTGAGGACTGCACTGGAACAGACCAAAACCTTTTGTAAATGACACATAAGAAGAGATCAGAGAAAAACTGGTTGGATAGGGGACTGACAGAAGTTATGAGATGCTGGTAATGTATGCTGTGACTGTAGAAAGTCTCAGTGTTTTTATGATCCAGTTTATGCCTGTACTGTGTACCCTCAGAGCTGGTGTGTGTGCTGGTTGCCTAGTACCTATGACCACAGGGGATGCAGTAGGAGAGTCTTTTGTGAGTTAAATTATGTCTGACCCACAGCACCCTTGTGTCTGCCCTCCCAACATACACTGGATTGATAAACATTTTATAAATTGTGCATTTTGCCTCTTATCAAACGAAAATGCAACATCTGACTAGCTAGTTGTATTGACTTGTGTAAAGTAATCTGAGGGATGCTTGTGTTTTGCTCGTTACTAATGGTTGCCTAATTTTTTTAAAAATTATTTACTCTTTATTTTTTAGTCTCTTGAGAGAATTGGTCTGGCTTTCATCCAACAGGTCTTACAAGTGAGATATAATGAACAGTCTCAGTGGGCCAGTTAATATAACCCAGAAGTTAATTATGCAAAATATGACAGTAGAGCTTTTGAAGTTTGGAGAAGATATTTCTGTTAGAAAAAATATGAAAAAAGCATTGATTTTTACAACAGAAGATTGTACCAACATTTGTGTATACAATCGTTTGTTTGGAAATTCATTATATTGAAACATCTGTTTCAAGAATGCCTCTAAGAAGTTTATGCAGATTCTGCCTGTTCCCTGGTAACTTTATCAGTTAGCAGTTTGGTCTTTGGGAGAAATTTGAGAGCCTAAAATCTGTCCCAGCTCAATTTGCTGTTATATTCACAATTCCCACACACCTACTAATGCCAAGGTGTGGTTTGGGGTTGTGTTCTTTAGCGGGAAGAGAGACTGCAATCTAGTTACACAAACCTCTTTATACAGGTACTGATGAATGAGTGAACATCTGTGTGCCTATATCCAACGGCCTGAAAGGCAGGGAGAGGTCCAGGGCATACATATGTCTGAGCTATGCTTCTGTCTGTCTGTTGAAAAATATGTGGTATGCTTGTACCTCCTTCTGATGTTAAAAATGAGCTAAACAGCAAAAACTGTAGTAAAGCTTATAGAGATAATAATTTGGCTTCAACAGAGCTTATGTTTTAGGTTTTTTTAAAATAATTTGAAAGTAAAATAATTTGTGAGGCAATGTGATTATGATTTTTTAGTACTCCACTCAAGAAAGATCTTAGTTGGGGCCTCTGGGCACCGCTGTTACATAAATAATATTAAGTACTTTAATAAGCATAGAGTTGTTAATCCTACACTGTTGAGAGATTGAAGTGCCTTAAATATGATGTATGTCAATTAATTGCTTTATTCACTTTTATTGCAATAAAACTTACAAAGTAAATGATGCATTCTGAAAGTGGTTGTCTCTGCAGATCACACATGTTCATCTGTATTTTCTCCTTGGCATAATGTGTGTTACTTCTAATGTATGACTCTGGCTTGCTGGATAAGAAAAGCATTATTAGAAACTGTTTTATGTAAATCTCTTGGGGTAGGGGTAGTGATTGCCCCACAAAAGCAGTTGTATATATTATTTTATAATCTTACTAGTCTACTTTTAAGATCAACTAGCAAATCCTTTAGAGAATTACAGCTAAGCAACTTGTGAATCTAGCACGTGTCCTTCCTTATTCTTTATGAATTGATTTTTCCACTAAAAATAATGTGAAATACAGTATTTCCCTATTGCAATACCAGTATGTAAATAAGGATAATAATATACTACAACATTTGGGATTAAATTCCAGCTAAACTGCTTTATTTCCATCACTTTTTCAGAAACACGCAAGGAAAAATAGAATCAAAGATAAGTGGTTACTTGTTACATTTCTAGTAAGGTGCCTCTGAACTCTAAAAGTTATGTATTTTTAAGCTGTTGAACTACACTTTTTTGCCTTTGGTTGAAACCTGAATGTTATCTATCAGGAAATTAAAAATTTCTTATAAAAACTTGTGATCGGAAACTTGAACTACAGGCAGTGTTTGTCGTATTCTGGGTTCTCCCTGAATATCTCTTTGACTAATCACTGAACTGGAAGTTCAGTTCTAATAATTGTTAGAGAAGTTTGTCTCTTACTTTGTTGGAAGTTTATATTCTGGTTTCGTTGATGTATATTAGTTACTGTTTCTGACATATTTCTAGTGTCAAGGGGACTCCTACCTGTTTAACAGTGCCTGGATTGCTTCAGAAGTATAAGCACTTACATTAACAATTCAGTTAAACTGGTTAGGTCTCAATCTCAGCACAAATTTATCTTACCATGGATAAGCTTGCTTAAACAGTTATATTTTTGCATACCTTCTTGTTATCTTTTAAGTTATGGCTGTGCAAAAGCGTTCTCTCTGAAGCTGAAACTCTTGAAGAAAATGGTGTAGGTGCTCTGCCTGAGTTGCTTAAAAAGACCCCAAGAAACCTCCCCAAAATCCACAAACAGCCTCAACCCAAATTCCTTCTAGAGTGGTTTGAAGAGAAAGTCTTCCTATGCTGCGGCTGGAGCAGCTGAAATCTGAGAAGTTACACAAAGGAATTACAAGAATTCTTACTCTGCTCAAAATTTCAGTATTGAAATGGTAGTTGTGAACAGCAGTATTAGCTTGATATCCATCATAATTATATAAATATCTTCTTAGCATTGACTTCAAAGTCCATTCCCTCTTTTCTTGCCTTTCAGATTCCATTTTTCTGTTTTATCAAAGTCCTTTTCTCTAAGACCTTGTTTGTACCTCCATGTCTCCTTTGCAAAGGAAATTTCATGAGCAATATCTCTTTTGCCTATAGATTATAAATTCTGTGACTTTGTCACTGTTTGATGCTTCTTGAGATGTGTTAGACTTCTCTCTCTCTGTCTGTCTGTCTGTCTGCCTGTCTCTCTCTCCCTCCCTCTCCCCCTCTCTCTCTGTCTCTCTGAATCCCCTCCTCACAATTCAGGTAATTGTGTGGGGAGCAAACTCATAGGATAACACAATTCCTGTTAGATAAAGGGCCTCATGTGAAAGTTCTTTTTTCCTACAGGCATGGATTTAAGCCTGTAAAGGCAAGTGACTTAATGCTCCCCTACCAGAAGGATGGGTTATATTTGTCAGAATTGTCTGAAATAACTTGTTCATAAAGTACCAGTAAGGTACTTTTTGGGAGTCATCTGTGTCTGAATTATCCCGTCTCCTTATGCTTGACCATAAAAGGTACTTGGAGTAGACTGAAACACTTAGATTTTTCTATTTATTTGACATTAATACACTTGGCAAAGCTGTTGCTAAGAGTACCATCTTTTGATAGCTGATTGATTGCACTAAGATTACTCCATTCTAGTTGGCCTGAAAGTAGAACATCATGTTAAGGTGCATTCAGTCTGAAGCAAAAAAGCTTGTGTTTCTAGCCTTTAGGATGTTTCTGTCACAATATGAAATACCAGTATATAGTGAGTTAAAACACATAGATAGAGTATTATAGCTTACATGGAGTTCCAAGAAAGGGGTTTCTGTTTTGATCACTTCCAAGTTACAAACCTGTTTTTGTGATAGGAAAACACGAAACTTTTTAAATCTGGGACTTTTTTTCCTTCTGAATATTTTAAAAATTCACTGGTCTCCACTTGACTTCTCGATTTTGTTTGGACACAGTCTTCCAGTTATATCTGACAAGCCTGTGAATATTAAAAGGTAGCCTAACTTTTTTTATTTTGAAGTGAAAGAGACTGCAAACTTCCTCAAATACCTCTTTTTTTCAAATCAGTATTTCATGACGTCTCTAATTTTGGTTCTTTGTGCTTTTGACTGTTCATCAAGAAATTAAGTCTGGTGGTATCTATATGGCAAAAAAATGTTGGAAGTAGGCACAGTTCTAACAGGAAGCCAACCTCAGGGTTGTGGGAAAGTTACTATTTTCTTTCTCTTCTACTGGAGGCTCTTACTACTTTAGGCACCAGTTTATCAGTGAACTTAATGTTTAAATAAAGGATATTTCCCCCTTCAACCACATTGGAATTTGATTAGTAATACCTGTAAGTGCTTTTCTGTAGGTAAGTAGATGCCTTGCTTATGAGTTGCCTTTTGTTTTTAGGAGCTACATCTAGGAACTAGAATATCATAAACAATTTCCTTTTTTTAAGCATTTATGTATATGACTAAATCTGTGAGCAGAAGGACTGTTCTTCATGGAAGAAAAATTCTTGAAGAAAATAAACCACAAAATGATGCAAATGCCTTGTAAAATGTGAAGCTACTTTTATTACAAGGGGTTGACAGATATGGACAAGTTGGTGAAAGTAGCTAAAATATTTCCTTTCACTTTCATTTGCTTGACAGGTAAATATCATTTTACTTGGTAATGGAATAACATGTTTCCTGAAGAGGAAATATAGAGAAGTCTGGAAGGGGTATTTTTTGTGAAGGAGTAATTTATTACCTTTAAAGAATAAGAATTTCTGAGTTTTTTAAAATATTAAATTTCCAGGATGAAACATTTAAGCTTGAGTTAAGCTAGTAAATAGATTTTCATTATTTGAGAAGGGGAAAAAAGTAGTTTCTTTTTTAAACAAAAGTGTTGAAAATCCAGGAAATAAAATAGACCTTATATGTTCTAGATGACAAGCAGGAGTACTTAGTAAGCTTTATCCACACTTCAACTCTTTATGAACTTTGAGTCTGCCTAGTTTGCTTAGCTTTATACTGAGGAATGTTCCCATAAATATATCATAGGGTTCCACGTCTTCACCACTGTTTCTGTTTTGCTCAGTTTGCAATCAAAAAGGGATTTCTTTCTGTGAATTGCTAGCACTACAACTAACTGTGGTATTTGAAATTTTCTGAGATAAGTTTTTGGTTTTGCTTCTACAAGTATGATGACTGGTCTTTACTGTCAGGGTCATGCCCAAACTCCTGACACAGGTGTATGAACAACCAGCCCATTATGACTGGATCACATATTTATAAGCCATGAATTAATTAAACCCAGCTATAGTAACCCATAGGCTGTTGGTGTTCGTGTTTTGACTTATGCTGTTACATATTTGATTAAGAATTTATTAATTTATTACATGAATTTATTATTTAGATGCCACTTCTGTCTCTGCAGAAGTTGTTCACTGGCTTCGTAGACCTGCGTGATGAGTCATAGCTTGAGCCTGACATAGTTAACATGCTTGCAACTTCATGGCACTTTATCCAAATAAATTTATATATAAAATCTCTGATTCAGCAACCTGAAGAGAACCATAAAGAAGAGAACATAAGCTAGGGTTTAAATTCTTTGTTTCGACACGGAGTAATTCCCAGATTTCAACTCTTATGTAGTCCAACAAACTGATCAGTTTAATTTAAACAAGGTACTGAATCAGAAGGTTGGAGTTCTGAATTCTGGTGTATAGCTATTGGTTGAAAATGTGCTTTATGAAGCTTTTTGAAGTTGTAGCTTCCAATATTTTTTAAAGAAAATGAAAATCTGCGATCTATTAGCAACTGAGAAAATATTGGCTTGGTCCAAATATGAACTTGAATTAAAACTTCTTTTCTGGCCCATAATTGTAGTATGTTGGGTGGTTGGGTGGATGGACTTTGTGTAGGTGGGCTCTCCAAACAGTAGAAAGGCAACAGGAACTGAATTTTAACTGGAAAAAATATGAAGAAGTATTGATGTTGAATTAAGTATATAAGGTTTAAAAGTGCAGTCACATGTAGGTTAATAGTGGGTGGAGTCAAAATAAAACTCCTCTCATTGAATTTTTTAGCTATCCAGATGCTTGAAAATACTTTGTTCTTCATTCCAGCCCATCTGTTATTCCTTATTATAGCTGACATCACCACAGCTACCACAACTGTTAAAGAATCACCATATAAAAATGGCAAAACTTAAATGTAAAACCACCAAAACTTAGCACTTATTACATAGTTTTATGGAAAGAAAACTGCAGGAATCAAACTTTATAGTTTGTTGAAAGATTTTCCCTTTCTGTATAGTAGTACTGTAATAGAAGCAATGCCAGTTATGACGCACAGTATGAACTGTTCAGTTATATACGTGTACATATATAAAATTTTATTTGAGTGTTCTGTAAGAATGCTGCCTGACCTGAGAAGTTAAATGCAGAGAATTCTAGAATCTTTCTACCTAAGCATAATTACATTTTAAAGAAATGTTTTTAAGAAAAATAAAGGTTGCATCCGTTTTTTGTTGCTAATTTGCCACTGGATTGTGAAGAGATGGCAAAACAAAATATTACCCTTCTTGAAGGTCTTTTGAAGAGATAAATTTAATATGTGTATCTTAGCCACAAAGTATGAATGTGATTGTATTTGTTTTACCTTTGTAGGATTGTGATCCTGCAAAAGACATAGATCTGCCAAATAGTATGTCCTGCATATACTGTGATTCATTAGTGAACTTTCTAGAAAGCTGCCCATACTGCCAGTTCTCATAATTTATTGCATGTCACTTATTTGATTTTTCAAAAAACCTTCTTTTTACAGTCATATGGTTTTGTAAAGGTTTCAACTTGCTTTAGAATAACACTGAAAATATTCCTACCTTCATACTTCTAGAGAAAGCTTTAAAAACGGAAATTGTCAAGAACAAGAAGGCAAGCAACCCCCCCTTTAATATTGAAAATAAGATCCTTGCTTTTAAACAAATAGTATGGTTTTTTTGGGCTAACCTGCAATTCCTCTGTGACAGTTCATGTTGTGACAGAGTAGAATTTAACGGTATCAGATTCTGAACGTGCAGTCTTGGTGTTGGTTAGTGAGCACTAGGCTGGAGTTTATGGATGTATTGTGACACTTATTGTACCCATGAAAGTGCTGGACATCTTGTTTCAAAAAACCAATTTTATAAAGAGTCTCAGGATATTGATTTTGAAGGTCTTGATTATTATGCTATTAACATGAAAGACACTTTTTCTTACAAGGACCAGCACATCGAACATTTACGTTAAACTGTGGAGCCATTTATCAATGCAAAGTGCTAGAGATGCCTTGAAATGGCATCTTTGCTCTTCACAAGACAGAGTGAGGGAACAGTGATAAGTATTGTTAAAAAGAGTAGCATATATAGTTTTTCCTTATTGAAATGCTGGTGAATTTTGAAGCTCGCAGGCAATTGCGAACGGAAAGAGATGTAAACCAATTTGAGCTGAGTGTTTTAAAGGTTATGTAATTCTTCACACCTTTCAGAGTAAATCTATGGTAAAGACACATCATGGTAATTCCTGTTAACCTCTTTGTAATCTGTGTGCAGTCTAAATTTCCTTGTGTGTGTTCTGTCTAATACTATCTTGTATAAAGCTAACAATTAAAAATAAGTTTAATTTAAAACAATATACTTACTAGAGTGTAGATTTTATCAGCAGAGCACCTTACATCTCTTTATGTTGTAAGCAGAGTTGCTGGGGCCCTGTCCAGCTTGCCTGAAGTGACATGGACTCCAACTGCTATCTTGGAAATGAAGAAGTTTTAGATGAAGAATAAACTTTTGATACCCTCCATATCTTATATTCACAATGCTGTAACTGTCAGGGTAGCCTTTGAGCCTTTGGAAGCTGCTAAGTGCCT
Organism: Serilophus lunatus; assembly: GCA_013399895.1. Classification (NCBI taxonomy): domain Eukaryota; kingdom Metazoa; phylum Chordata; class Aves; order Passeriformes; family Eurylaimidae; genus Serilophus; species Serilophus lunatus. The sequence continues at coordinate 1,121,929 of VXBA01003365.1, forward strand.
GTCTGCCAGTGGTGGAGCTTGGCCTTGGAACAGATTTTAGACTTCAGGTGAAGGAAGTACAAATGCAGAAACATTTATTCAGCCTTAAGAGCGAATAAAGCATGGAGATGTTTTAAGTGTGTCACAGTTGGTCTTAATTTCTTTCTTGTTTCTAGCAGCGGTACTCTCACAAAGGAAATCACAGTGTAATTTCTCATGTTTCTTATTATTTGAAGCTCTGGCATAGAGGCTGCACTCTTATTTAAAGTAATCATACTTTCTTATCAGTCCTCACATTAATTTTTAATTCAGATAATGCCACTAAGTGTCTTAGATATGGAACTGTGATAATAAGAAATGTAATGTGGAAGTTACAAACTTTTCCTTGGATATGTTATACTTCAATGTGCTTTACAGTTTTTTGCTTAAAGCAAGAGCATATATTTCTGGAGGCCTGTGTCATCACTCTGAATATTCTGTTTTTATTCTACTTTGTGACAAATACTAATTTTAATTTAACGCTGCATTTTGTATAGCTGGCTATTTTAATTTTTAAATAAAACCTTCAGGGCTCTTGAAATAGTAAATGGTTTTGATTTTATATTGTAAACAAGAAGAAACTGCATTTGTTAATCCTTCAGAGAAAAGTTCATTTTATGTGTAACTTGCAGCATGAGCTTAAATGGCCTGCTTCTACTAGTGTGTATGTGTTCCTGCCTAGAGGAACCGGGTTATGTTGTGCATAGATGCCTGTCCCACTTCATGCGTTGTTACATCTTAACTTGTTAAGATTCCCCTATGTTTAAACTGTCAGACTATTTTACTAAACCCCCACACCTGCTTCATTTAATGGGACGGTGCTTTCAGGGCTCACCTGTGTGGGAGCTCTGCTGCTTGGCTTCCCCTCCCAGGCTGCCTTGGGTTGCCCTGCAGATGGCAGTAGTGGTCTGGCAGAAAAGATCCCCTACCCAAGCTTTTGTGAGTAGTGTTTGTTTTTAACTTGACAATAATAGTAAAAACAATTGTTTGGTGCAAGATGCTCCTTTTTATTCGGTCGCTGGATGTCATCTGGCCTTTTAGACAAAGAATCTCTTTCAAAGAGATTCTACACAAGGAGAACTACGCAAGCTAAAGGCTTATCTGAATTTGTCCTGCGATAAGGTGCTAACTAGTTTGTTGTTTTGGCTGTGTGATGTCACCATGTAAAGTTGCTACTGAAGATGACGTAGAGAGCAAAAGTACCTGAAAGGCAGAAAATTCTTCAGGCAGATTAAAGTATTACTCAGTTTTGAGTCTCCATTTTTCAGTATTTACAAGGGGATAAACGTTGACCTGTTGTAGTCATAGTTTCTATTTTTTTAAATGCTTTTCTCTGGGTTATCCAGGTAAAATCATGTTTCATTTCCCTCTTCTTACATGTACTTGATATTTTTTTTAACTGGATTTGTGTCTAGTATTCTGTTAAGATCAGCAATCCTAAGGTACCACATGAATGGGAAAGATGAAGAATGCTGTTCTGTAAAGCAGCAGCAGAAATTATTTACCACTCAATGACATTCAATATAATAATGTATTGTTGAGCAATTATATTTGAGCACTGTATTTGTTGTGTTTGCATGCCCTCTGCAGAGTGTCCAAAGCAGGTTAAATACATAATATATATAGACTTTTTTAGAGCAATTAGATTATCTGTTTTTATGTGTAACAGCAGAATGGGGAAGGCTTATACATAAAGTTGAACCAAAACTTTTTTTACTCTGGAAGGCATTTCAAAGGAGCCTGTGGGTGCTTCACAAATCAGTAGTAGCTGGCATTGAGTCACACTAGGTGTACTTTGAATATTCAGCTGTGGATATACTTTAGCTTTTTGGAGTGTGTGTTTAGTAAGAGTAAGATAGGCTTTGTACATTTACTCCCTTTAGTTCATGTTAGAAAATTCTTATAGTTCATCATTCCTAGTCTGATCTTCCTCCAGCATTTTATCAAATATTTCACACTGTTAGAGCTTGAAATGGAACTTAGAACAACTTAGGTTTTCAAAAGCCCTAAACTAAAAAGTGCTATTGAGATATGATCTTGCATATAATTGCCTTAAGGAATGATAAAATGTGGAGAAAAAAGGATTCAAAATGCTTGAGCACGATGATGGAGTTATTTTCCTAATTTAGTAGTTTTAAAATAATACATTATTGATAAGGAACAGAAAGTAGTATTTCAGAGAATCTTATTTTCTAAAATGGTTTATATGAGTAATGTCAATTAAGACTACTTTTGAAATTGAAGTTTCATGAGCTGTTATAAACATAAATAATTAAAACTGTAAAAAGTTTCAATAGCCAGACCTTGTCTTAAGAGTTGTCCAAGGCTTAGCCTGTGTCATTCAAGTAGAACTCAGAATTATAGATTCTAAGTCAATTGTTTGAGCCATCAGTTTGGTATTATATTAATGGAAACACGCAAAACATTTTGATTTCTTTGAGAATTATGTTGTGAGCTCTTTGTTTAGTAAGAGAAGACCTACAAAAAGCATATGCAATTATTATTACCCAGAATCCAATAAAAAATAGTTTTACAAATTATTACCATATGTGTGTAGGAGTTGCTTTGTACTGTAAAATTATTTTAGCTATCAGAATAATTTGTTTTATACTTTGAGTTCCTCACTATTAAACTGTCCCATTAGATTTGCTATTACTTTGACTGTTGTGTGATACATAATAAAAAAAATAGTTTACAATAAAAGAAATTTAACAAGTAATTGAAATTCCAGATTGTGTGCAAAACGAAGTAATGGTATTTGCAGGGATATTGTGTGAGTGCAGTAGCTGTGGGGAAACTACTATAAAACTGCTAAATATGCTTCCCCTCTTCCTGCTGTCTTTAGCAACTGTTTTAAAAGATTGCTTTATTTTCTCAATCTTGAATGGTTGACAAACATTCCAACAGAAAAAGGAATATATTATGAAAAATACTGTAAGTGGTTACCCATATTTTTCTTACTGTTTCTATTGAAGTACACATTAATGGATGGCTTTTACCGTGGAAAGGTTCAAGAGGCTTTTTTGTATTTCTGTCATGTGTATGACATGTTGAACACTCTTCTTGGAAGAAGAATAACTGAAGCAAAGGAAAAGTTTCCTTTGGAACACTGCTTTCTTAAACCAATGCTTTTGTCTCTGAGATAGTGCAGACTTCAAGGATGTCATGACTAACAGGAAAATTGGTTGAAATGAGTTTCTTTTAAGATAGTTTCTGAGTGTGCATTCTGTAATGCTGACACAAACTCAGAAGTTAAGCAAAGCATAATTTACGCTGTTAAGTCACCTCATTGATTTAGGTTTATCTTGTCCGATAGACTGATTAGCTGCAGATGACTGCCAGCTTAAAGGTACCTAGGAAGGCTTGTATTTACAAATGACTTTTGAATGTATTACACTTTAGTTGTATATCGTCAAAGATCTATTGCTGACAGTGTAGCTATATTTCTTCATGCCCCTTTAATTTACACACTTGGATTTCCTCATGGATCTTTCCTTTTTAGATTAACAGATACAAAACCTCAAGAAAGAAATTTTAAGATGGTCCAAAGTCATTGCTGGAGAATTTTAGAAATGATCTTGTTTTCAGATGTTAGGGTTCTTTCTCCAGTTATGGAACAAGCTCATGGTAAAATTTTTCTTGTTGTCTCCTTCTTTTTAGGAAGAAAAAGTTATTATTTGATGTAACTTAGTATTGAAGTGTGGGGCAGTGTATTTGTTAGCGTGAGAGCATCTACCTCAACAACACCCAGTGTTTAAAGACTGCTGCACCCATGACCAATATGGTAAAGCTCTTGCAAATGCTTGGCAGGTATTAACAAAGTCATTTAGATTTTATTTGCATACCTTACCAAGACTGTGTTGTGGTTCTAGCATTCAAAATATTCTGTCTCCTAGCATTCATGTACAGAATTTAGGGATAGCCTGATGTATTTGTTTCACGTGCCATCCAGAATTCTGTAAATACTGCACATATGTGTGTTGTACAGAGCTTTTTGGACATAGGCAGAACTGCTCATCCTAGTTTGCTTGTAATTTTGACAACACAACTGGTCCTGAGTAAGGAAGCCAGCTGTAGTTGGTAACAAATATTCAAGTAGCCAGAGAAACCAGGATTTGTGTTTAGTTCCAATTCCTCTTGAGTGTTTACTTGTCAGAAAGCCCCTTTGGGATGCAAGCCCCAAGCTCCCAGGTTGCAAATAGACCATGGCGTTCACAGGATGGCTACTAACACAAGTACTGGGTATATAGGTTGAAAATCAGTATTAAATCCTCTACCTTATTTTCCTGAAGTATTTGTTGGGGGAGTCTTGGCACCTCCTGCCTTATGGTGCTCTCAAAGACAGCTTCCTATTACAGTTTTTGTAGGGAATGCTAGTACACGTTAAAAATTGCAGTGGAAGCTGTAAGCTTTTCTGCGACAAGAAGTAGTCCCAAAAGAGAAAATTGTTTCTGTTTAAGATGAGTTTATACAGTAGATAAGGGGAACAGTTGTGTTTGAGACCTTTTATGTGCCTTCTGTTCCCGAAGACAGTTCATATTTATGTGTTTCACCTTCAATGAAGAGCTAACTGGGGATACCTGTTGTCCAAAAAAAGCTCACAAGCAGTTTCCTACATTCTTAGTTCAACAAGATTTATTTCTTTCACTGAGTAAAATTTACTTTCTGTAGAAAGAGAAAGCTCAAATTTATCTACAGCAACTACTTACTTGTATAGTGCCCAATGGGGTCTTCATTCCTTTATGCAGTTTTAATGTAACTGTACAGAGTTCACATGATCTCAGTTGCAGTATAGTTTTTCCAGATTATTTGGTTGCAGTTGTGAAACCACCACTGGGATTGTGGCCTTAGCATGCTATAAACAGGCATTTTGGACAGTCCAATTGGACCATTAGTTATCAAAATTGGTCTGTGACACTTGTTTGCTTTCATAATTACTGTTACCATGGAAAATTCTGGAATGAGATTTCCTATCTGGGTTTTCTGGAGCCATGCTACAAGATAGCATAGGAAACCAGAGAGAATTCTGTTTCTTTTATGTGTCTACCTGGTTTTTCTTATATATACATTTGTACTAGAAGAGGCACTTGAAAGGTATTAGTGTCAGTTAAAAGAAGTTTTGTTAATCCTATATGAATAAAACCTTGAACACTTAGATAAATGCAATATGTTACAAGAGTTTAATTAGTGGGATAGTGAATTAGGCTTTCTTACCCAAATCGCTGTTTATATCTAAGACTTAAATTTGATCTCTCTTTGCTTTATATGGTAATTGCATTTGGTGCAAAGACAGTATCTGCTATAGGATATTCTAAGTATGGAATAAGAGCAAATTACTGGCTTGAATGTATTACCTCATGATTATGAAAATGAATACAGGCCTTTAATTAAGAGTAAACATTTTAAAAAATAAAGTGAAAGATAGCTTTCTTCTAACTTTTGCTGTTAACATCTATGGTAATTGTTTTTTACTGTTCAGTTCGTCTTCTGTTTAGGAATAACCTTCAAGTTAAGCAAAATGTTGGCAGTATTCCCTATTGTCTCATAGTTTGTTAAATACTTTCCTAAATCTTGGATTTGCACTGTACAGATCAGATAAACAAAATGAGTGAGATTTTTGTAGGAGCAAGAAGTACTGTTCCCTTGAGAGAAAAGAGACTATAGTGTAGCTAATAAAACACTCATTTGTATGGATTCAGAGGAGTGTAAGGGGAATGTTCTGGATCCATGTGGTTTCCTTTCTGAAAGATACTGCAGGGAACAACCAGCCAGGGTTTGAAGCCAGCACAGTAGCTGCAGTAGCAGCCAAAGAATTGGTTAGGGGAGCCATTGATACCATCAAAGCCCTACTGCTGTCTTCACTGTAAGCATCTTCTATCTGTTTGTGATTTCTCCTAACACATCCTTTCCCTTTCCTTCCTTTACTTGGTATTCCATTTAGCAAATTCCTTTTCCTGCATAGCCACCTAAATATCCATTCTTCAAAAAAAAAAATTAAGTAGCAATTTGTGAGAAAAATAGGTTAAAACTGTCTATCCAGCTTGTTTATTCCGATCCTTACTGTTACCTCGCCTCATTATACAGATTCTGAGGTCATACAGATTCACAGATTCTGAAGTGTTTTAGCCATCTATCTAACACAAGTTTATTCTTAGGTGTGACTGCAGTAGGTGGGAGTAATATTAACACAACCGAATTGAAGAATAAATACTGTTATTTTCGTTTAGTCAAAAGGATGTCACTAAACCCAGGAAGTTCTATTGTATTTGTAGATGGCACAGTAGAAGCAGCATATTTTCAATGCTACTGCTTCTGTGATTCTTCCCAATTTCTTAGCGAGCCTTATTTTTCTTGTGCAGAGACTTGAAGGGTGTTATAGTCACTCTGAGCGATGATGGACATCTTCAGTGTTCATACCTTGGAACTGATCCTTCGCTCTTCCAGGCTCCTAAAGTTGATTCTAGGGAAATAAACTATGAAGAAATGAATGCTGAATTGAAGGAGCTTCAGAAAATCATCAGGGAGGCCACAAAAACACAAGGTATACTTTTTTCTTTTTGTATTTTTATATATTTTTATCCTTTTAGCACTTTAAAATATTTTGGTTTATTTTCAGACTTTAACTACAGAATTACATTTCTATAGGAAATTTAATATTTAATAAAATTAATAAGTTTAATAAAATCAATGAGGTTTTGATAAAAAAGCTTACAAACAAAATCCTAGATTGTACGGCCCCTGGATGCAGGGGTTTTTTTTGTGTTTCCATAATGCCTGTTGGACCTTTCAAGATGTTTATCAGGTTACTAATAATTATCACTAGTGCAAGGGTTCAGAGAAAAAACCTGACAGTGCATGTATTACCCAAAGGCAAGAAAACATGAATTTCAACAGTCTGATACACTTGGGCTTCAGAGAGAGCAGAAGTATTGCCAAATTCTGTTTTATTATTATAAGTGGCTTCTCAAGTAATGAAATTAACAAAGAATGACTTTTGTTAGAGCAACTTTTCTGTTCCTATAACTTATTTTGAAAGTGTATTTGAAGACCATAGAGAGAGAGATTAATACCAAAAGAAAGGACCATGATAAATTTTGGAATTGACATACATTGCTAATAACTTGCATTGATTTTATTGAAGTAAAGGCACATAATTTCTGCAGAGCTTCAAAGCTTGTGTTTTCATAACTGGGTTTTTAAACAGTGCATCTGACTTGCATTGTGAATTGGAAGCATGTGATTTTACAGGAAAATACGGAAAAATCTTAGACAAACAGAGCAAATTAAAATCTTTTCCTGATGATAGTTATTGTATACTTAAGATGAATTAAAGAAATAGTCATGGCTTTCTATGTGAAAAAGAGAGAAAAAAGATCACAGTTGAAATCCTGGAAACTAAGAAATTAATCTGAGTTTGATTCTACAGCGTAAAGATTTCTTTATTTTGTAATTACATATAAGTTCATCCATTGTGATAGATTAATACCAGGATTTAAATTTTCCAAATCCAAAAATGTGTTTTATAAGTATATAGATGTGGATAAATTCAACTGATTTTTGCCACAGCTCTTCTTTATAGGTAGGTGATGATTTTGTCTGGCTGTCATAACCAAAGGAAAGAAAAGCATGATGGAAGTAACAAATCCATTTGAAGTGAATCTTCTGCTTGTTAGTTTTAACATATTATGTGGAAGATTGAGAGAGAGAAAGGAACTGTAGCTATCCTTTCTAAATGTTGTAAGAACGGTCACAGTATGATTGACAAGTTTACTATGAATATTGTTCTTTTCACCATTCTCACTTCATCTTAATTTACTTCCTCAGTATGTCTAATCTGATCTAAGTAGTATTTTCAGATGAGTTTTTATGAATTTCTTTTCATTGTGGTGAGATGCTCTAATAATATGCTTGGCCTTAAATGGTTGTAAAACTTGTGAGAGAACCTTTGTTTTACAACAAAACATTTTACTTAAGAAGAATGCTAGTCAGTTTCGGTTGTTTTCTCCTCTTTGCATTTTAGTTTTTTCTTAAAACTTTAGCTTGAACCTTTAAGCTACTCCTGAGCATGATCTTTAACAGGAGCCATTAAGAAGTTTTTGTCTTTTGAATTCATGCTTGTACAGTAAAAGCTTGTGTTGTTTTGAAAATATGTAACCTTATATGGAAATAATTTTTCTTTGTTTCATTTTGACTTTCAAACATGGAAGGTATTAAGAATTAGGTCATCGTATTAAAAAACCCCTAAGAGTAGTTATTTCCATAAATGTCTTGTATTTCTGTCCAGTGCTGACCATTAAACTGTTGAACTTAAGCTGTTTTATACATTTTGAAGAACGAGGATTTACATTATAAACTGATGAAATATTTTAAAATCTTAACTGTTGTGCTAACTTAAATCTAATGTTACTCACATCAGTCTGGATGACATAAGTGATTAAACATACATGTTTTGGCTCAGTTTAATAGCAACAAAATCTGATACTTATATGAAACTTTGTGATCTTTGTCCTACTTGTAGCAGAAAAATTACTGTATGACAGAAGTTGCATCATAGTTTGATTGAAGAAGAAACCTGGAGAGAAATTATTAAGAAGGGAAAGAAAAGGAATGGTTGGGCTGAGCTATGTGTCATTGGGAGAACCAGTTGTTTATGGTATTATGAAACAGACCTAAACTTCTTTCATAGGTGGTATTGGAGAAACAGGTTTTGGGTTTGCTTTTCTTCCTTATGGTAAAGGGAGGCATTGTTCACTGAGCACAAGAAAATGAACTTATTTTCTGCCTTCGTCAAAGTCTGTTCCCTTGACCTTCTTGTTAGAAAGAGATAATATGCTGTTTACTGGTTCTGGGTAATTTTCAGGACCCTGTGTGTAATAAAATTCTTCAGTTTTTTGAATGTGCTCACGCTCTCAATTATTCAACTAGTATGTTAATTTACCTTTTGCATCAAGTCTTTACTGGTTGTTACTTTAGAAACTATACATTTCATATTCAGATTTTTCATTTTCAAATATATTTAGTCTTAAAAACTAAAAGTTCTTTTCAGAAAAAGAACTAGAGCTGGATGTCTGGATTCTTAAGTGGAGGTCATATAATTATGATATTTAAACTTCTAATTCATGCAACTTTTTTTCATATGTATCAATCTGTATAAGGCTTTATATCAGGGATATAAATAGGTTCATAGCATTCCTTGCTTTGTATGTTGACAGTTCTGGAAATCATCTGGTAATATTGTAACCAAGTTCCATATAGTGTTCTATGCATAAAAATTCCGTGTACCCTTTTAAGGTATATGCAGAGGAACTGCATAAGGTTAGACTATTAGACACAGAATTTTTATTTGTCTAGTGCATTTGCTACCAAATTACTTAGATGAAAATGCTATGAGATGTGGTGTGTTGTTTTGGAAGTAGTTCTATATTATAGGAATATTAGCATATGCATGTGAGGAAAAAAGTTTTAAAAATACCTTATAGCCTCTGAAGATAATAGATGTTAGGTGCAAAAATCTTGTTATAGAATAAATCCTTTTTATCCATTTAAATCCTTTCTTAAGCCTAAATCAGAAATGTACCATACTGAAATCTGTGTCTAGGTTGTCTGTAGAAATCTAATAACATTTGGAAGCTTCTTTGGAAATTTCAAAAATCGTATGTGTTGCTATTTTTAATTTACACTAGTAGGTGTAGCCATGTAAATTTGAAACTTGATGTAGCAGGGTTCTTTTGAGGTAAATGAAAACAATACAGACCCACATGAACACATTAAAAGGGAAATGATACTGATTTAATAAAACTTTGCATTCAGAGAAATATGCAGAAGTGCAAAGCACATGCATCAAGGGATCTCCCCGTTTCCCTCTTTGCCAAGCCTCCCCGCCACTCTAATTTTCCTCAGTTTCCCCAGCATGCCTCAGTTTCCCCAGCATACTCATGCAAGGCAGCAGTGTAGATGGAGTACTCCAGAGAAAGGTGGGATCTGACCTTACACTCAGAATTAACTAAGTTGGAAAAGACTGTAGAGATCATCAAGTCCAACCTTCATGCATCTCAACGGGTGTCTCCGTGGCAGCAAATGGAAGAATTGATGGAGTTCCTCCCAGCCCCTGCCCAGGGGTACCTTTTATTCCAGTTCCACGGTTCTGATACGTAGCCTCAAGTACATCCCAGAAGGTGGAGCCTGGAGGCAAAAGCCTACCTTTTTCTATAGGTTCATCTGTGCCTTACTCATGTCAAAAAGTTACTCGAGGGTTTTGATGCAACATCCCCCCCACCTTCTGGCCTTCCTCTTCATCTTCTTCAATGGCTAAATACAATGTGTTTATATGAGGAACATGACTTTCTTTCCCACCTCTCTTTGTCCTTTTCTCCCTTTAGTTCACATCCTACTACTTAAACAAGTAGTAATTTCCCTACACTCCTTATTTTTCACAGCTACTCAACAAATTTGGTTTCTTGGATCAATTAATTCTTCATTCCCATTACACTTGATGCTTTAAAATTATATTTTTAGAAAGGTAGCTGCATGTTTATTAAAGGAGAGCTGATATGCTTTTTCTTTTCTCTTTTCTTCCAGATGTTTTGCCCGAATCTGAAAAACAGAGAGATCTAATTGTCACAGCAGAAGTTTCATCTGACTTAGATGCAGAATCTGTATGTACCTCCATAAAAAAGAAATTACTCTGAAAATATTGTTTTTGCACATGAGTAAATGATGATGATTGATCATAGACACTGATTACTATGTATTTTTTTGTGTGACTGAGCTGCATAGCCCTCAGTTTTTCATCAATTAGAACACAATTTAATTCAAGATTTCAACTAGAATTATTAAAATTATTTATAATCTTTTGTCTGGGGACCTTTGGATTCTTGGCTAAGCAAATGTAAGAAGATAGACTACTCAAACTAGTTGCATTGTGAGAAATAATTTTTCTCTGGCAAGCAATTATTCAGTGTTCTCTGATGTTGTAGCCTAAATAGCTTACTTATGTTGTATACAAAGGTAGTTTACAAAAAAATATTCAAATTAAGATTTGCAAGAGCTTATACTGTCTCTTAAAACTTTAACATCTCAGAACTTAGTTGTTGCACTATAACATCTGTAACTAGCCATTTCTGACTACTGATTTCTGCAAAAGTTATTTTGCAGGGCTCCTTACTGCTTAAAAAATATACAAGGATATTAAACATTGATAAAGGGACCTCTTTATAGTGTGTGCTAGTCTCCTAGCACTTGCCTGCGGAAAAAAGGACAGTGACATGGTCTTGACTAGCTGCAATAATCTGCTGACAACACTTAGAACTGTTAGGTCCATAGAACATTCTCATGCCTCTGTGCTCATTTGGTCAACCTTCCAGATGCAATCAGTCTGATATGTATATATGTGTCTGTGTTTAAGTAACTCAATTTATCAGTCAAACCACAGCCCTGAAACTTTATTTCCTAAGGCTGCTCATATGTCTTAGTTTCCTTTGTGGTCAGCTTTTCTGTGGGTTCTTTCAATAACCACCTAGAAAGGAAAAAATCTGATTAAGTTACTTTATGGGCAAAGATCAATAAGCAAATGTAGGAACAAGTTTAGGGCTTCTGCAGTGACTTGGGAAACTACAGGCTTTCACATGGTACTTCTGCACTTGTAAAAAGATTGAAACTGCAATATGTGTGATAATAGCAAAGAAAATATAGATGCCTTAAAATGGACTAAATAAGTAAGTGGAGGACCATTCTGGTTATTTAACACCACCTTCTATGTATGGCCTCTGATCCACAACGTCCAGGTGATTTCTGAGAGCTGAATATGCTAAGGCTACGCCCCTGCTATTGCTTCAAGATCAACCACTGGTTACCAGAGACAGTGAGCATCAAAAGGCAGTATGAAAATAGCTGGTTTTTTTTTTTTAACTGAAAAAGGTACAAAATGTACAGACACAAGTCCTACTTCTAGAACCCAGAGAGCCTACCAGCTTCCTGACTTCTTAGGAACTTAGCAGATGTGGACCTTATACTGTTTTTAATTTACTCTTTTATAATGAGAAGGTATAAGTTCAAGTCAGTAATTTGGTATTATAGCAGAAGTGAGAGAAGTGTTTCCTTATAATAATTTAAACAGGAACACTTTCATTAACTGTGACTGACCAGTTTCAAAATGAAGTATAAGCATAAAATAAGAGTAAAATGCACTGCAAGGTCAAGATGAATTTTGAAGTCAATCGAATTTCCTATTGAAACAGAAATTAGCAGGAGTATCAAAGTGCCTGCTATAAACTTAATTTGAAGTTGGAGGTATATTTCGATTATAAGATAGTGTGTGATGATTTTATAGCATGTATTATGTATATAATATGTTGGCAGATTGGAAGTCGCCTTTCCCTTCTGAATAGCAGAAGCTTATTTCCAGAATTAGAATAAGTATACAGTGGAAAGTTGTGTGCCAAACAAAACAGTTTCAAATATTCATATATACATCAGAGTGTATTAGTTTCTTGTATACACTGCATTCATGAACTTTTACTATCCTTTTTGCAGGCAATTTCAAATGGAGGCTTTACATTTTCAGAAGGAGCTCAGAAATTTATTTTTTGTGTTTTAATCTGTCATAGGAGTGATAAGTCCTTTAATGTTAATGCTGTGTTTACCAAGTTGATGGTGGGAAAGTAATATTGCATTCATTGTGTTCACTCATTCATTTGGAGCATAGAATTTACTCTGTTTTTGTCATTTTCTTCACAGCAAGCCATTGATAGTGAGGTAAAAGCAGAAGTGGTACCATCAGTCACAGTAAAGGTACAATGCATTATTCAAACAGTAGCAATCAAGTAGTGGTGGCAAATTGTAACAAACCTGTCGCTTTCTGTATATTTCACTTAGAGTGAGCAGAATTGGAAACAATAATTTTTTTTTTCTCCTTAATATGACAAGATGTCATTCTATCAAGCCTTCTGCTAAAGTTGGAAAGGGGTTGCAGTTTTATCTATAAGCAGATACAGGAACATTGTTAGGATGGTTTGAAGTAGTTTTTGAAGTCATGAGAAGAATTTTTCTGACACTTTTCAAAGGCAATAAATGTTCGTTTACTCAAATGGGCAGTTCATTGTCTTCAGCTGCCTTTTTAATTGTCAATAGACAAAGGTAGACTTTCTTTTGTAAAAAGACTTTCAGAGCTTTTGTTATTGAAAAATACTACCAGGAAAATCTAATTGGAAAACTGGCATTATTGCAGTCCTCCTGAGAGTTGGTACCTGTAAATGTCAGTTTGTGTCTATGTGTATATGCATGTATAGTTTTTCCTTAGTGTTGCCTAGAAAGGGTCATTATTTTTATTTCTGAGCTTAAGAGGATCTTTTAAGAATATCAATGGAGCCTAATTTTTGAAAACCTTACTAGTTCTCCCTCTGCCTTGAGTGAAAAGTTCAGAGAATAACTAAATGGTTTACACCAGATTCCCTTAGACTAGTGTGGTTCAGTAGCACTTGGTCCAAAAAAATTCCCTACATTTTTAAGAGCTAAAATGATACAGGATAAAAGAATAGTTTTTATAAAGTCTGTGATAGTTTTGCTTAAAGAAATTCAGATGAATGGCATTGGAGTTTTGACCGGGTTGTTTGGGAATATAAGGGTATCTTAAAATATGTAATGTGAATTTAAGTTACCTCAAAAAAGCTTTTAGTTTACGTTGTCGCCAATATATTGTATAAATGGGTTATTACACTGGAAATCAGTGTGTTTATAATTGCCAAATTCAATCTCTGGGGAGTAGTTATGATTTCAGTACTGGGAGCACAGGTAACTTCTATTGCCTTCCTTTATCATTGGTATTGTAAGGGCCAAGGTGAACACTGTGCAAAATGAGTATAGATGTGTTTATATATTTCATAAGCTTTTTAATGGGAAGACATTAACTAATTTGCCATTTTGTTTTCTTGTTTATGCATCTTGTACCTTTTAGTGAAACCAAAACAGTAAATATAGGAGTTACCATGCATTCAATTTTTTCTGGAATAATTTTTCCTGTGATATGTTCCTTTTTGTGTATTTCCATTCTAATAAATTTCTGTTAATGAAAAAGTCCTTTTATTTAATGGATTTTACCAAGTTACAAGTATTGATTCTTATGAAAGAAGGAAATAATTGTACATTATGGTTGCACAGTATGACTCCTGTCAGAATAATATGTACTTAATCATTTAATTTGATCAAGTGAAGAATTTAGTCAAATTTTAAAATGAAATACTTTCTTAAATTGCATAACTGCAAAAAATATATAAACACTGTATGTTTTCTACGAAGTAGGTAATGCTACTAGTAAATATAATTTGGCCATTGTAATGGTGGTCATTTCACCAAAAAAATCTGCAGGCAATGCATTATGCTCTAGAAAAGCTGTCAGAATTCGTGGCACTTATTTTTTTCATTAAAACCTTATTTTTTAATTTTGCACCAATGACAGTCCTGTCAGAGAAGTTTTAATAATATTAGAGACTTCTGATAAAAGTTTCTGGATAAGATTTTTTTTTCTTCAGGCTCCTGTATGCAGCAGAAAGCCAAACATCATTGAGAAATACACCACAATATTATTTGCCAGAAAATTCAGATGTCTCTGTCACGATTACGAATTCTGAAGAATGCAGTCTGACATTTGCATGTTTTTAGCTTACTTAATTGGCATAATATCTTCATTGATTCTCTCTACATTGTTCATGTTATTGAGATTCTGGGTTCATAAAATGGGCAAAGTTTACCTGATGTGCTGAGGTAGATGTGATTCTTCCTTGCTAGAATTAATAGTGATGGATGATTTGGGAACATGTTTGCAGCTCAAATGAACTGTTAAACCTAAACTGATGATGTTAAATATGTTAAAGTAGTCAAAGTTCCTAACACTTAAGTAATTTTTTAACTAATAGTATTTTTCTAAACTTCTGATTTAATTTGGCTGTAGTGAGCTCTCTGCTACACCAGCAATACAAAACAGATGATATTAGATATATGGTCTGGGTCTATGCAGACCGCATTCAAAACTCAGTCACCACTATACTTTAATTTTGGTTGTGAGTTAAGGACATTCTTTTGACATCCATTAGTTTTACGCTGGAATAACTTCATATGGTAGAAGCAGCAAGGGTCACTCCAGCTTTACATTTAGGTCAACTCATAATCTGGAGTTGTTTTTGTGTTTAGTATCCTATGTAGTGATTTTCTTATTTTATTTGATTCTTGTACTACAAACAAAAGTTAACACTGAAGTTATTCAAAAGACTATGCATTACTCGTTATAGTTAAAGGAAGTAATTTCTTTGGTTAGTTTAGATTTTATTATCTTTGAATTTTTTCACTTTAGTCACCTAAAAGATTTAACATTTTGATTTTGTTTACATTAGAAGGAATGCACATGACTGCTTGTGAAATATTAACATTTTAATTAACACTTCAGCATTGGTTTGTCTTGGGTTAAAATTACAAAGAAATGAGAAATCCCCTTGGGTTTTTTTAACCTTTCATATTACTCTATTTCTTTATTGGCTGTAAGTAAATAAGACTTAGGAAATGAAAATACTGGTTTTGAAGCTGAAATTTTAAGTTCTGAAACAGTGTTGCTGAATTGGTCTTTGCAATTTTTTATATCTTTTTGTTGGTTATGCCCTTTTTCCTGCTGTACAGAGATTAATTTGTTGCTTCTGTTAAATACTTCTCTATGTCACTTAATTTAGATAACGATACAGAGCAGAGTGACTGTGCAGAAGCCGAGCCTGACAGTATGTGTACAAGCCCCCTTAGCAGTGACCTGTGACCAGTTCATCTTTGAGGATTTAGGTAAATTATTATAGTACCATTCCATTACATACATATTGTATTGTATTCCTTTTTCTGAGGGTATTGGAAAGGTGTGGTCCAGTCTCCATTGAGTGCATTGCTGCAGATGTACAGCAGTTAAGGCAATTACAAGTTTGCCTTGCCTACACTCCACAGCTTCTAGATACTGCTTGGGAGAGTCAGGTGGAGTAGAAAGGAGTGGAGTTCCTTCCTTGATTATGGTATGATGGGTGGCACGTGAAGAGAGGTGGGGTGTCAGCTTTATGAGGGAATTAAAAACCCAGTCAATTATTCTGGGATATTTTGATTTGCTGATAATTCTGTCTATGTAGAATGGCAGTACTGAGTACAAGCGGGGACAGAAAGTTTGCCTACTGGTAGACAGTCTAGCATATGTTCTTAAACTAGCATCAACTGTTTGGGGAGTCTAGCCTTTTTCTGACTCTGGTGATGAGACTGCAGGTGAGATTGCCTTTAAGATTGTGGAGCTGAAGACCAAACAAGTGGGCCGGCTGTTCTCAGTTGGGACTGAAGACAATTTCTGCTCTGAAATGTGCAGTAATGGTCCCTATTGAAACAGGCCTTTACTGACTCCTAGTATCTGAAAGGATAGTTCTTACGTTTTCTCAATATGTGACAGAAGCAACTGGCTGATGGCTGTAAATATTAGAGTCACAACATAAAACTGCATTTGTTTTTATATTCTCTATATTCAGTGTGCTGAATTTTTTTATTGTTTATGCTTGAAGATAGTTGGAGGCCCTAGTTTGCCTTTTACAAACTACAAATTTAAAAAAAAAATGTATGCAGTGATTTGATAAAGGTGAAGTAATGGAAACAATTAAATCATAATTTAGTAGAAAATTTCCCCAAATGCTAGAAAATATGTTGCATTGTGTGGATGCTTCTATTACTTGATTTAATTTTGTGTTGTTTTTAGAACCAGATTCATCAGAAACTGTGGTCCTGTCTGTCTTTTTGAAGGAGAACTGTTCTCCATCAGAACTAGAAGGAAATTGCATGGTTTTATATAATATACCAACAGGTAAGCCACTGAGATTTCAAATTGATTTGCATTTTTTGAGCCCTTTTTCCTTACATGTTTCTTAGAAATGTTCTTTTGAAATATATTAAAGACAGTAGTAATTTAAAGAAATAATATTTTTCTAGTCATCAGTTTGAGTTAATATTTTATGTGGTGTCAAGTTATGTCATTGATCTTACTGAAGTAAAATCATAAGCTTATTGCTTGGGAAGTGGCTGTGCCAGCTTTCCCACCCTGTCCTATCAATTTGCTTCTGTTCTGTTCTTTAAGGGACCACCTCTTGGAGTGAGAAGTTGATTACATCTTTATGACTATTCAGCCTTCTGGTCTGCCAACAAATGTGACGATAACTGCCTCCCCACAG
Source organism: Serilophus lunatus (assembly GCA_013399895.1). NCBI lineage: Eukaryota > Metazoa > Chordata > Aves > Passeriformes > Eurylaimidae > Serilophus > Serilophus lunatus. Next base: position 1,139,172 of record VXBA01003365.1, read on the forward strand.
AGGAGGATATTTGAATAGGCATTGGAAGTGATTATTCTTCACTTCCTTTTTAACAGATGAACAAATTCATCCTAAATAAATAAGCTGACCCAGGGTACAGAAACCCTGTCGTTGCTTTATAATGCCCTAATGACCCTAATGATAGAATATGTAAATTTATCCTGATATCCATCACTGATTAGCCTAGCTTTCTACACACAGCTTTGAGAATATGTCATGCTACTGAGAAATTGTATTTAGGCAGGGCTTCCATGTTAAGTTAAAAGCTGCATAAACTAGTTTAAGCTGTTAGTTGTTCACTTCTCACTGCTTGGCTTTGCTCCTGCTCCTCCTCCGTTTTTGTGCTCACACAATCAACAGTTGTTTCTCAGCCAGATTTGCTTATTTAGTTCACTTTGCAAAGACGGAGCTATGCCAGCACAAATGGAATAGACTGACAAGAAAGAAATGCATGTGAACATAGGACTTTCTTAATCAGTGGTGGTCTTGAGTACCTTATCCAGTATTGACCCATCTTATATAAGCATTTACTTCGCATCACTTCTCACTTGAAACATTGTGTTTATGGGGATACTATAGGCCAAAATATTTATTTCTAGATGAAACTGAAACTTGTGTTTTTTAAAGAGCTTGATCTTGCCCTCTTTGGACATGGCTTGCAGATAATGTGGAGAGGATGAGAGGAAAGGATGATCTTCACTTTTTCTTGAAAGCCTGCATGAGTGGCCTGTACAACTTTAGTCCCTCTGTAACGTGATTTTGCCTTCATATTCATTGTGAATGAGATGCTGCACATTCATAACTGTCCAAATTAATGATGTGACTTTAGTTAGGTTTTGTGGTATCATTGTATAGGTCATACACTTACAAGTACCTTGGATCCTCTGATTTTGAAGGCTTCCTTTTTGTTTTGCTGGTCTTGTTCCTGTGATTTTGCTTTGCAAGACCAGCAAATGAATGTATTGTTTCTTTCAGGTAATAAGTTAAACTTATGTTTTAGATTTTATATTGGCTTTTGCAAGTCTTTTGGTTAGGAAAGCAAAGAAATCTTGCATCCTAAGTATGTTTGATGGTTTATATTCAATTAAATAACCCAAGCAGACATGACATCTAATGGAATTAGGGAACTGAAGAAAAATTTAACCTTGGGTCAGATTTTGAAGACTTTTAAGTAAAGAAACATAAGATCTGATAAATTTTTTGATACTTATTTTAATGGGTTGGGATATTTCAATTACATATAAATACTAATGTTACTTGGCAGTCAAATCATTAAGTGTAATATCCTAGTAAACAAAAATTAAGTGCCTTTGTGATTTCGTTTTATCTGAACAGAGACTTTTTCCTCTTTTGTTTTTTAAGATATCCTTTTTTTCTGGCCAAATCAGTCTTCAGTGTATCTCTGTGGGATTCATCCAGATGAATCTCAATGAATCAATCAGTTGGATAAGATTGTACTATTGATGAATGGTCTCATGTCTGGTTTTTGGCTAGTATTATGTCTTTATGTATTGTCTACTTAACAAATGTGACTTAAGTTCTTAAAAACTTGTTACTACATTTCCTTTTTTTTCTTATTTGAGTAATGTCTTACGTGTTCTTCTTTTTTNGTAGAGCTCAATCCAGAAGGTAAGTAAATGAAAAAGTGCCAGGTTTGAATGGTTTCATGAGTTACAGTATATGCTGAGTAAAGCAGATTTGGAAGGAGGTTGTTATTTTACCTATTCTTTCTATAAGTTCTTACTGTCTTTGGTTTGATGCTTAGGAAGATGTGAATGTAGAAAACAGAAAGTAGTAAAGACATTTCTTAGTGAAGTATATTGCACTTTCTTGCATGTAACCTGGAAATTTTACAAAGTATTAAGTGCCTTGTGCATTGAAATAGGAAATTGAGAACAATTGTATGGTCTTAACCATATTTTTAGCTATTCAAGTTTTAGCAAGATATTAGGCAGCTAAATTACAGCTTTGTTTGCTTCAACTGAAACAACTATTAGGGAATCATAGTTAGTGCTATGCTGTTTGGACTGAGTAGCAATGAGGATGATGTCACAACATCATTTCAGTTCTTATTGGAAAAATCTTATTCAAGGCTAAAAGGCTGCTTTCTATCTGAGAATATCAGGAGTACAAAACTTTCTTGTGATCATGGTAGCTATAATTGTTGGAGAGAGTACAATTTAAACACAAAACAAGGCTGGAAAGTTAGCTTATGTATACATAAACTAAAAAGAAAGAAGGGTAGTTTTGCTGTGTAGTTATAGATGTGTTGAAAAGATGCAGTGCTTACACAAGATATTTATAAACTTTAATTATGTAAAGTACAAATTCCCTCATGTTTTGGGAAGGTAAAAAAGTTGCTTGTCGTAGTTTTAGAAACCAACTGAAAGAGTGTTTTCAGTCTTGAAGTTTTCCTGAAAAGAAATTACAGATTTATGTATATTTGAGTCTTATTTTTCAATAGTTATGCTCTTTCAAGGATGCTAAGTGAAATAAAAGGTAGATAAGTGTGTTAATGGATGTTTCATGGACCTCAAGGTGCCATACAGGAAACAGATGCTAGAATGATCTCAATAAGATGCTACTCTTGGCAAGAATAGCTATTACCCTGTGGTATATTTCTGCTATGCAAAGTATTTTAAAAATATTGTATCAATAAAGTATAATAAAATATAATTTGAAAGAATAGCATTCTCAAAATGAAAGTTTGGGTGTTCTTTTAAGAAATGTCTACTCTAAATGAAAACCTGCTGTTGAAGAGAATATTGTGGAGCACAGTCAATTTTGTAGAATTATCTGGGACAAAATATTTTGGAATTACTGTAAGGTGCACTGGAATACCTAAATTCAGCATCATGGATACCAGAACCAGTATAAATTCTCTAAATTTATGAACAATTATATGTGAAATTTAATGCATTTTTGAATGCTTTTTATCACGTACATTGTTACATTTCAAATATAATTAATTGAATGCACAAATAATTTGGCAGTGAAATATTAACTGTGAGGAATGTAACTTTTGTTGCTTTTATCAGGTAAATGCACAGTATGCCTTTAAATCTAGTATTTTATAAGATATTAGACAACTTCTCTTGTGTTCCAGGTTAGAAGAGAATCTGAATTTTTTTCCACCTTTTTTTGTTTTTTCTTTATTACAGTACTATAATTGTGTATCATGCAAAGTATCACAACTCTAGATGAAGTGAGATGTATTACTAGACGTAACATCAATGGATTGAGGAAATTTGGTACTGTTTGTGTACTACCATTTAAATTCCTGAAATATTCTGAAAGCATTTCCCAGCAAGTTTTCTATGTAGTGATAAATTTTTCTGGAGCTTTGTGGTTTGTTTTTTTATATATAGGTGTTCTGAGTTAATCATTCAGAAATCTCCCTAGTCACCTCCCAAAGCTAGATAATACTTGATGTAGTTTTGATTTGACCTTTAAAATATTGAAAAGTTGTTTATGATGAGGCAGATTGACAGCAGACTATGTAGGAAAAGCTGATTTAAACCAAGAAATTTTTCTCCTTGTTTCAAATATGAAAATGTTTCAAAGTCTTTTTGGCTACTTTTGTCACTAGCTTTTCCTGTTGATAAGTCTCCACATCTAAGTTTAACAGTAAGATATTTTTGTTATGCTGTCATCAAGGACAGATTTTACTTTTCCCATCAGATGATGAAGATACACTTGAATGAATCATTCTGAAAGGTGATGGGTTTATTTTCAAATATTCTTTCTGGATTTTTCCTTGGAATCCAGGGATATCCTAAGTCTGAGGTTCTCGCTTTGGTTTGAATTAGCTCTTTGCTCTTTTTACTATGAGTTTGTATTTTACAAGCTGCTGTGGAATAGTTACTTGGAGGGACAATCAGCCAGCCAAAAGAGCTAATGAATTGACAACCAGAGGGATGACACTGAGCCTTCTAATAGCATTTTTTCCTTTAGATGAGTCTTAGAAGTAATTTTTTCACTGCAAAAAATCTGTGAAGCAGCAAACAAACAATAGTTATCAGGAAGGGTTTCTTGGATGGCTATTAAAAGTTTGAGTTTGGTTCTTACACTAAAACTACTTTGCTTAAATGACTGATAACCTCTGTTTAGCTATCAGTTTCATGACTTTTCTGACAATTACTTACTTTATTTTCTCTTAGTCTTGTTGAACAAAAGAAATTTTTTCTTGTAACTGCTTCATCCAAAAAAAACCCCAACATCCCCAAATCTCCCATAATCTGTCTTCTCAAAAAATCAAGTACTCCATGTTTCATAGCAACTACCATTTTTGCCTATCACATAGAACATATCAGGCACTTGCTGGCATGCCATCAATATCTGAGAAAAATTATGACACATTCAAATATGTTTTCTGAATCTTAGTGTTAAAATTCCTCTTTTCTCTTGCATCATCCTGAATAAATTGCATATGATAGTAGATCTCAATATGCAAGGCAGTAGCCCGTTTGTTCTACAGTTCTATTTTATTATGATGCAATATGTTGAAACATAGAATTTGGTATACTTTTGGGTAATAATCTCTATTAAATACATTCTTTTTGTAAGCCCTAAACCTCTCACAGATTATATGTAGGCAGCACAGATGTTATTTAAGAGTATTAAAAAAAGAGTAAATCTGTGTTGGATATTCCTGATGAAAATGTTCATGTTTCAGTTCTATGTTTGAAGTATCAGGAGTCATCAGACAGCTGTTGTGTACGTTAAAGTGGAATTGTTTGTGTAGAGTGTTAAATAAAATCTAATCTTTATCGCACATTAAGTAGTATAAACAGGAGTATGCAGTACATTTTGTCATTAACTCTTGTTTTCCATTCGTATAAAAATGTTCATTTGAAAAGATAATTAAAAGTATTCAAATTTAAAGGTACTTTAGGAGGGAAATGTAAAAAAATTGAGAATTTTGTATAGTTTTTGTTTTAACATATTCCTTAATTGTATTAAAAGTATCTTGTTATATCGCTTTAAAGACAGCAATGTGAAGTATATTGTATTCAGAATATGGACAAGAAAAATGAAAAAATATTCTTTCATTTTAGGAATACCGAGAGTTGCACAGTGTAACTTCAATCTGCCTTTGCGGTTAATTTGCTTTCCGGCTCAACCTTCAAAAGCAGCAAACCACAAGCTGACTATTGATACCAACAAACCTCCTGTCACTTTTCCTGCCATTTTTCCTGGTAGGCTTTTAAATATGTCTGTAGTAGGACATATGTTAGAAACTTCCAACAGGAATTGTTTGTCCGTGTGAGGTACTGACGTAATTAAAAAAGCTCATGTTAAAATATTTTGGAAGCATATTTTGAAAGAAATGATGGCTTAATTTTTCCACTTGAGGTAGAATATGTGTCTCTGGTTAAACTGCAGATTTCTTTTCACAATATAAATCTAATTTTTTGTATGCAGAAAATCATTTTACATAAAATTGTGTAAGTGGTGATGTCATGGGGAAAACATAAGCATTCATTTAAGAGAAAAAAGATCAGAGCAAACCAGAAGTGGTGAATGTTTTATGTAAGGGGACAGTTGCTTTAGAAGAAGATTTGTGGAGTTTTTGATATATGGAGCTGAAGCTGATCTTATTTAATGCTTTCATTGTCCTTCTTGGACCAAAAAGATGATTTGCGCATCAGAAAATATCACTGTTTTGTATTCAAGATTATATTAAGAGAGCATGAAGGAGAAATTAGGTGCCATTTAGGACTGGAAAAAGAAGAATGAAATTGAGTATTACAATGTGTAATTTTATGAAAATAACTTCTGCTGTAATTGTGTGCTCATAATTTGGAAAAGAAAGGAGATGGGAGTTACCACAGGAATACTCTGTGGTACAATGTGATGTAATCAAAAGCAATCAAATAAAACCTGAGGATGTATTAGACAAAATGGTTCCATGCAGGAAGCTAATATCATGTTACTCACTCTGGCACTCTGAATGCTGGTTGCTGATATTAAATATAAATTAATTCAAACTCAGAAGTGTAGGAAAAGTCTATAAATGTTAGCTAGAGATTTGAAGAGAAGAATTGAAAGAAAGTGACTAATTTATCTTAATAAACCATTGGCAAAAAAAAGAATACTATTGACTCCAGTAAATATTTTGTGGCGGTATCATGGATCTAGATGATCATATTAGCACAAGAAGAAATGAATAAACAGGTCTTATAAAGGGATTGTAAATTCAGTCTGGCAGTGATTGAATTCCTGGACTTCAGAGGACTGAGGTTCTGGAGCAGTTTTCTGAGAGCTGTGTTGGCCAATTTTACTTTAATACAATATTTTTAAGTTGGGACTGCTTCTCTCTTTTTGAAAAGCTTATGTAGTGCATTTATTTGAGAGCAGTGGAGTAGGCCTTTGTTTTCTTTTTTTGGTAGCATGATTCTCTTCAAGGATAAATACAACTTCTCTCTCTGCATAATATTTGAAACAGAGAACCTTTTTTTCAAATGTCTATGTTTTGAGGTTTTCATAATGGGTTTCCATTATGGCTAAGCAATAAATTTTTCAGAATAGTGCATTCTATTTTATTTTTAATCTAGGGATGCATTGTTGAAAATACAACACAAACCATCGGACTAAGAAGGCACTAAAATGTTATGATTTCATCCTGTTTAGTGTTCAAAAAAAGTAAGCTGTTTATGATGTGATCTGTGAATGAGCTTTGAATTATTGGTGTACACAATGAAAACCGTATCTCTTCTCCTTGTTCTGTATTATTTTTAGGAGAAGTCTGGGAGTTGGGGTGACATCGAGTAGTTTTTGAAACACTGTATTCTAAAACTAGGCCTTTTAAACTGGTATTATCCACTATATGGAATGAAAAGAAGGATGGAGATGCATGGACTTTGCAGAGTAGGTAGTTTTAGCAACCTAGATGTTTAATTTGCGCTGCACTGAAAGCTGAGGAGAATGTGCTTAAACATTTTCATGGTAATTTCAGCATATTTCTTTCATAAATATCTGAATTAAAGATGATCTTGCATACAGTAGAAGGTGATAGTCTTTAGGCTCTTCGCTAATCACAATTCTTTTTAGAGGGTACAGACTTAACCTCTGAGAAACTTATCTATTCAGGCTGGGGAAGAACAACAGTGTGTGGCTCATATTCCACCTGTGAAGGAAGGGAGGGTATGCCAAACTACTGCTGATATACTGCTGATTTTATTACTTTTGAACTCCAAGAAAGGAAAAAAATCTCATTCATTTACTTGTGCAGAGGTCGACAAAGTCCTGGTGATGGACTGAGATTTGTTGAATACCAGTGTCAAATTATAGAAAACTCTATTTAACTTTCTTTTTCAGACTTTGTTGATCTATCTGAGGGTGACCAGGCAAATGCTCTGGGATTTCAGTTTTTAACTGGTTCAAAAACCACTCTTCTTGCTTCAAAAACATCACGTAAGTGCTCTTAGTGTTAATGTAAGAGAGATCTGATCATCAGTTAATGTATGTGCAAAGTGAGAATGTGGATCATACATAGAAGGATAATTGCTGTGTATGAATTAACATGGGAGTTTCCAAGTGGTAAGTGACCATTTCTAATCCCCTCTCAATTATATAATTAGGTTACCAGGGAAGATAATAAAATAAATTTTATAACAAAAAGTCACACTTGAAATATAGAATAGTACTGTATGGTGTGTAATATTTAGTATGGAAAAACTATATAGTATAGTATTTCTGAAGAAATTGTATTTTCTTCAAATTTTTACCAATTACACATAGAATTACACACTAAATTAACAAGGTTGGAAAAGACTGTAGAGTTCATGAAGTCCAACCTTTACCTACCTTAACAACCTATCCAACACCAATCTAACATCTAAACCATGTCACTAAGTTCATCATCCAACATCTCCTTGAATACATCTACCACCTCCCTGGGAAGCCCATTCCAGTGGGAAAGCACTGTGAAAAAGTTTCTCCTGATATCCAACCTAAACCTCCCCTGATGCAGCCTAAGACTGTGTCCTCTCGTCCTGCCACTGGGAGCCTGAGAGAAGAGACCGACCCCCGCCTGCCTACAGCCTCCTTTCAGGTAGTCAGCAGTAAGGTCACCCTTAAACCTCTACTCTGGGCTGAGCAACCCCAGCTCCCTCAACTGCTCCTCACAGGGCTTGTGCCCCAGCCCCTTCACCATCCTCGTTGCCCTTCTCTGGACACATTCCAGCAACTCAATATCCTTCTTAAACTGAGGGGCCCAGAACTGGACACAGTACTCGAGCTGTGGCCTAACCAGTGCCAAGTACAAGGGAAGAATAACTTCCCTAATCCTGCTGGCAACACTATTTTTGATGCAGGCCAGGATGCCATTGGCCTTCTTGGCCACCTGGGCACACAGCAGGCTCATATTCAGTTTCCTATCAGCCAACACTCCCAAGTCCCCATTCTCCATCCGATGTTTTTATTCACAAATTAATTTTGTCATTAGAATAATGAAAACTCCTCTTTTCTCAAAGGAATTTCAACACCTGTGTTCGGAATTAGTTACCTACTGAAATTTTTGAAAGAGATTCAGAAATAGATATCTAACTTTCCACTGACTTCTCATAATCATTGACTTAAGTTAAGCATCAGACCCTACTTGCTTCTCTACATCTAAGTAAATGCCTGGCTCTTATCTTTAGATACATGTATATCTTTGTAAGCATAGGATTATTGATTCGAGATCCTTCCTATTATGTTTTCAGAATGTGCATGCAGATATGCTGTTATCTAGTCCAGTGTCTCTTGCATTGAGCAGTCTGTGAGTTAAGTAGTGATGTTTCACCTGCACATGAGTTTGTGCTCACAGGAGGAGATAGGTTCTCTTCATTTTGCAGAGTTTATGATCTTACTCTGTATAACTGCTCAACTTGCTAAACTCTTTCTTGGCATGTGTGTTGGAGCCAAATCGGTTCAATTGTGTTTAGCATTTGCCATGCCAGCAGAGCACAAAGTCTTCATTTATTACAACAGACTGCAAATTTAAAAGCTAGAACACCTATTGAGCGTTGCAGAGGGTTCAGTTGGAACAATGTGAATGCTTTATGAAAACTGTTTAGAGTGAAAAATCAAAACCTTGTTTGTTGATGTGAAATTGTTTTGCCATAAAGATAATCTACCTTACTGTTTTCAAAAATCCATATTCACGTTGGGACGTATAAATATCAGTGGCGTCAGCTGTGAACTGAGATAATACATTTTATAATGTAATCAAATGTGTTAGAAACCATCTGGAGAGTAAATTTCATTGTACCAAGAATCACTTTACATTTTTAAGGTTCAAATCCATTTGTATCGTTTTTTGTATGCATAATTTACGTGCTGGTTTATTGCTAGTTTGTTTTTACTACTTCTTTAAATAGTAGATCCTAAACATTTTTAATTAACTAGACATGTAAGTTTCTAGACGTGAAGTTCCTAAAAACTAAAAAATTTAAAGGATTTATAAATAGCTTTTCTCTGAATTACAGTTTAAATCTTTGATTTGGATTTTGTTTTGCATAGTTGCTAAATCTAATGCTGAGTAGGGACAAATTTGTGTCTATGTAATGAATGTATTTTAGTTTCTAGTGAGGCTATAACTTTTAATCCCAAGCCGTCCACCCCAATCCTCAATCTTTTCCTCTCAGGTTTGTTTATTCACTAGCTAGGAATGATGTTTGCAGTCTTACAATAAACTTTCCCACACTGCTTTACTTGTGAAGTTGACTTTACAGAGGAGATTCAAAATATCTTTTAGTGTGGCTACTCATTTATTGAGTCTGGGAATCCTAACTTAAGAAAAAAAAAAAAGTGTAGTATGATGCCATATTCTATGTTAGCAGCCTGTTCTCAGCATGCTCTTTGTGCATTGTATTGGGTTGTTAAGAGAAGTTCTTCAGGGACATTTGCTTATTTGAAGTTTTACCTGAGTAAAACTGATTAAAAAACATATTTTTAAGAAGTCTGATACTCAAGCATAATTCAGGTAATTTTTATGAGCAGAGGCTATACAGAATACAAAAGCATTATTTGGTAGAATGTAATGATACTAAAATGATTGTGCTTGAGTGGGGAGTGTGGGTGAAATTATGTTATTTGTTAGGTTCTTATTCTGCTGTGTAAATTAACAGTGAGTTTATACTTTGTAAAGCTGCTTATGCAACACTATCATTGTAGAAATGTTCTTAAAAAAAAATTGTATGTGTAATAAATATTGACTAGAAGTAATGGTGTTTCAAAAAAGTAAAAGAAGTTTTTAAGATCAAGCCTTATTTCTGGTTTTCCATGAAAGACGTTTATCTTGTCCAATGGAAGAAAGCCTTATATTTTTCCATATCCCTTATTAAATGGATCTTAAATTCTGAATGGGAAGAGCTGCATGTAGAAATGAAAGTCTCCAGGTTCAGTTGGGTTTCACTGCTGAAGCTGCAAGCAATAGTGACATCCATTTTCACATTTGTTTTTAACTATATTAGCTAATCCATTTTGAACAGTGTAGTAATTGAATACATTAGTTCAGTGTGTCAAGAGTGCTGCAAAGAAGCCCAACCTGAAGTATGTGTTGTCAGAAAATACATATATCAAATAGTAGCTTGCCTCAGATAGATTTAGATTCTAAGAAATTTTTTAAAACTTTTAGTCAAAGTGTAAAGAAGGCTTGACTTCTACCTGTGGCTGGGTTTTTTTCTGCTGCTGTGGACTTCTGAGAAGTGAACTGAATCTTCTGAGCTTCCTTCAGATAACCTCCTTATAGAGCAGCCATTCTTAAGTGCAGGCTGCGCTAGTTGGACAACCTGGTGCAGTGTTAGAAGACTCTGTAGCCTATGTAATCTGTTTGTGCTTTTCGGTCTCCTGCTTTTCTGGTTGACAATTTTCTGTAATGAAATTTTTTTTTTTTTTATTTTAAAAATAAAAGTGATTCTAGTTGGTTAACCATTGTAAAAGTTGGGATGAACAGAAGCATAGTTATATCTTTATGCTTTTTCACTAATTTTCTGTTTAAAACCTGTTTAGTACAACTACAGATTCTCATTTTTTTGCTGTTACTAAATCTAATTTGTCTTTTTTTGAAAGCTACAAGATCACATAAAGCAAATGATTACAATGTTCTCTACTGAAGCTATGGTAAAATTAGATTGTGTTTGTATTGACCAACAAACAATGTATGGAAGCTAAATATGCATTTTGAAGGAAATTAGTTTTGTCCATTTTAAACCATTAATGTATTAGATATGTCAATTATAAATGGAATGGCTGTTGATTTGGCCTGAAAACATCTGAGCTGATTTCCCTCAAGGAAGAATCACTTAAGGCATAGCATGATGATACATCCAACTAAGTTCTGCCATTAAGCTGTGAGTGTTTAAAAAATGGATATTAGGTTGAATGTTATCTTTAGCAGATGGTGTTCTTTTTTTTAACAAGCATGTTTTTAAATAAAACTTGCTTCTTTCCTGTTACATTGTAAACAGAATTTTTCATTCTGCGTTCAGTTAAATACGTATCCTGGGAATGATGCCAGTGGTAATGTCAAACAATCCTGAATTACTAATGTTGAGATAAAGTTAAATAAGTGTGTTCAAGTTCTAAAGAATTCTGGTTAATGTGATTTACTGTGGACCTTGTTAACACGGGCAAAAAAAGAGAACTATTTTGTATCAAATCCTCATAACTATATTTCTATCTATCCTTTTTTATAAGATATTGGTAGATGTTCTATAAGGAATAAGGAACTGTTGTTTAATGTGTTTTGTCTGAAAAAAAAGAAAAATAATTAGAAGGCCTCCTATTTCCCACAATGTTTTCCTTTCAACATTTATTTAATTTGATTTCCTGGAAGCTGAAGAGAGGATTACCCAAATGTGGACTAGGAAAAAAAAAATCTCACTGTGCAAGCCTGATATTTTTAAATTCACTAAGATTGAATAAGTTAAAGGAGTTTGCTGAGACAAATAGCACTATCTAATAGGACTTGGTTTTTCACTTCAGTTTGTATTAACACCTTTTCCTACACTAAGCCGCTTTTACAAAGCCATAGTGTGTTAGATGGATAGGACTCACCTTATACTAATATTAGCTGTATCTAGAGTGAAGCACAGTGCTAGCAAAGCTGTATGTTGCCTATGACTAGTTAGAGTAATACTTTTCCTACTAGAAGTTATCCTGGGAATTAGAAGTGTAATACAAATTACATTGAGTGTATTATCTAAAATCTCAATAGTCATTTGCAAAGAAAGCATTTAAGATTGTAGGTGGATTGGAGTTTGTTTGTTGCCACCAGATACTACCATCTGGTTTGTTACCATCAGATGCTCAAGGTGCTGTGCTGCTCACAGTCTAAAGTGAATTGAGATGATTCTTCCTCCAGCCCTGAGAAAAGCTCACTGAGGTTGTTATGGCAGAGAATTGCAGGTGGCCTGTTGTTATGACTTAATATGTTCCAGTAATTCTCTTCTTTCCTTATTGTGGTAGCTTTTCATAGGTTTTTCTCCTTCATGAGCAGGCCCATATTCTGAAGTAAGAGTCTTGTGCTACAGAACTGCCTGTTAAAATAGGGGTAAAAGAGAGAATATTTAGGACTGACATCAATAAAATACAAATATGTTTTTAACACTAGTGAACATGCATCTCTTAAGAAAATCTCATGTCGATTTAGGGTGCAGTTAGCAAGTTCAACTTGTGTATTATCTAAACTACGTTGTATAGTGAGTGCACGTGGCTTAAACATGTGTTTATTTGTTCTCGTACTCAAAGAACGATATAGAATCCAGAGTGATCAGTTAGAAGACCTTTGGCTGATAACAAAAGAGCTCACACATCGACTAGAAGAACATTTCAAGAAGCAAAGCTGCAAAGATTTTGCATGTACCTTTTCCGGTACAATCCCGCTGCAAGAATATTTTGAACTAGTTGATCGACATTTTGAGGTTTGTTACTCAATACGTGAATTGTTAATGCTCTGCCAGTTTAAAATTGTATGTTAGTATACTGATTAATCAGATCATGTATATAGCCTGATTAATAGTGTATATATATACTGTAGCTATCACAGGGATTTGGCTTTCAGAAAGTAGAAAGTTGCATCTCAGATAGTTCTGCATAAAAAAAATCTCATTTAGTTTTTAATACTCAAAGTATGCCTTGCCTCTGAAACAGCCTTTGCAATTAGCAGAGCACATGTAGCCAGTGTGCAGTCTTCAAATGATAGAAATGTATGAACTAGTATTTACTCTTCACTTCCTGTACAGGGGCCATAGCTTCTTTGTTCGTTACTATCATGTTAATTGTAAAATTCTTTCAAAATTTGCCCTTAGTTTTAGGCTGTTTCACTGTTCTGTAATAAGGAAACCATGAGTGTTTGTTTTTTTTTCCCCTGAATCATCCTGGTAATTACGTGGAAAGTCCCTTCAGAGTCTAGAAAACTGCCCTTGTAAATGAAGCACTGGAGGCTCAAGGAATTTTACCAAACCAGATATAAAAGAAATGTAATTACTTTTTCCTGTTTGGCTATATAGATGACAATGAAAAATTTCCAGTAGTTCAGCTAGCTTGTAGAAATAGCTAATAAAATAAAATATATGCATTCTTTCCCCATACCTTTCCAGTAAAAAAGAGGAATAGCTATTTCAAAAGTTCTATTGTGTATTCAGCAAAAGCAGCAACATATGTATGTAAGATGAGAAATACTACTGGATGTTTATTCATGCTGCCAAATTTTCTGTGAGATGGTGCCCTCACCACAGAAAGATGGAAGTTGTAGTTGTAGTCTTTTTTTAAGAAGTCAGTCTAGATCTTGGTCTATCTCTCAAGCTCACTTCTACTTATTTATGCTGTCTTTCAACTAATTTGAAAGTCTAAGTGTTTGTGGTTTTTTTAGTGAATGGTATTGTAGAGATACTCTAAGGATAAGGTTCTCATACAATCTAATCTAAGCCTAAATACATTGAAGTTTGAAACATAGGTGTTATTGCTGTAATGGTAATGTAGTATCTAATTATGTCATGACTGGCTATTTTGAAATTTCTGAAGATGTACAGTAATTATCTGGTCCCAAAAGAATGAAGGGCACTCATACCTATTAGTTTCAACACTCTTTTTTTGGCAAGCTTGGGAGAACGTCCTTTTTTTTTCTACTGCTTCTAGAAAAGATGCATAGTGTTTCTTTTTCTGTTAACTTCCCTGAACTATTCTTCATAATGATGTACTTACATGAAGATATGTTTCCTTATTTTCAAAATTTAGGAAATTTCTGCTCACATGTGGAAAGCTAAGTGTCTTGATGTTAAGCTAGTTACAGCACGTCAGCTGCACAGAAGCTTTCTGAAAGACTCATCTTAGTAATTTTTGAGTTAAAGACATATAATAGAAAGTGATGATTAAAAGATAAGAATTTTTGCTATCTTGGTTTTTGACATACAATGTTCAAAATTTTGTGAACACTTCAAGGAAGTTTGTTGCTATATCTGATCAGTAAAAAGAAAAAAGATTTCACTTCAGAAAAAGACAATTATTGAAACAGTACAGAATTCAGTATTTCTGTTCATGCTTGAGGAAATAACCATTTACTTTCTACTGCAATGAATATCAGGTTCAATACACCGTATATTTATGTCTAAATAGCACACCAAACCAAGAAGGTGGCTTTGGGCCTTGATAGGGAAATTTTAGTCTTGTTAATAGGCTTGAAATATTTATGCATTTTCACAGATTATTGTGACTGTTGGCAATTAGTTTTGATTTTAGTGGCAAATGTTATTTCTTGAAAATGTTAGTAAGCTTAATGAGGTGTGTAAAATGTTGCTTATACCAGTTTCATATCATATTGGAATAATACACTCTGTCTCAAAAATTTTATAATCCTCCCATTTCATTTGGAATATGTATACATATTATATAGGACCCTTAACCTGAATTCTTGAAAACCCTTAAATTGCAGCTACGTTTGAATGCTGAAAAATTTCAGGAGCTGTTATCTGAAAGGGCTGTACAGTTTCGAGCTATCGAGCGGCGACTGCTGACACGATTCAAGGACAAAACTCCTGCTCCTCTCCAACATCTGGACACCTTGCTAGAAGGAACATTCAGAGAGGTCAGTACAGTTTGATTATGAGCCTAACCTTTTTTTATCTTGTTGGTAAAACTTAGCTTAAAACATATAAGCTATGCCTTCCTGGTTACATTTACCATCCAAGAGACCAGGAAGCAGTAATTTGTTTAACCTAATAGTCCCTGTAACTTTCCAGATGATTTGCAATAGTTTTATTTAATCTGTGACCACAAAATCTTTACTCCTGGGTCACACCAGCATGACAGCACATCATTCTTTCCTAACTGATGTTGATAGTGTAAATATTTTATAGTTCATGTGAAAATATTTTATAGTTCATAGCTTGTGTAAATATTTTATGGTACACTGTAAACTGGTGGAATGGTTTGGCTGGTGTAACATTCACAACAAAATTGTCTGAGGCTGACCATGTCCTTCCTATGGGGATATTATGTTCTAATCATTTCAGAATGTGATAGCTTCAGAAGAACGTGTTTAAAAAAAGTCATTCCTAAACCATCCCATAATGGTCTAAGAATAAACCAATTTCATTCCTTTTGTTGCCTCAGCTCTGCATTGCTTTAGAATAACACTATTTCATGATACATACCCTTTGTCAAGGAATTATTTTTTGGTTTCTTTACTTTTCTCTTTTACTTTCTAATATGCCTTGTTTGAGAAGCTCAGTAACAAATGGATTCCTTGGTGGAAAAAAGACTTACCTTTGTGCAGTGTTGTATATCACAACAACTAAACCCCGAAGATGTTAGGGAAAAGCATTTATCCTTTTTGTTTTGTCTAGAAAAAAAATCTCTTTAAATTGGAGAAAACTGCCTTTCCATGTATGCTTATATGTGAGTCAGATTTACCTTTATTTCATCTTTACTCTGGATGTGATAACATAATATGGTTTAGGTTTTAGGTGGTTTTAGGGGATTTTCTGGGTTTTTTAAAGAAATATTAGCTATTGTTCTGATAGATGGATTATTCTTTAACACTTTTAAATAGCATGACTAAATAAGCCTGAAAGATTGAGACTACTTTTGCTGTGTAGAACTTTTGTCTATAAATGTAAAAGCGACGGCGATGTGCTTGACAACTTTCTTATGCAGTTGATTTAAAAGATGAATTCTGAGAATATGGCAAAAATCAGGTTGTTAAAATAATAGATATATATTGCAGGAACCTATAAGGTCCTTCAAACCAACATTAGATATATGCTTTTCTTAACATTACTGTTATGAGCTTTTTGGATTGGAATTAGTGCAGTTAAGAAGAGAATGAGGAAAAGAGCATTTTTTTTTGAGGGATTTTTTTTACAATTGTTAAAACTTTGTTTTAGGCAAGCTCACATTTTTCTTGCTAGATTTCCTTTGTAGGTTCTTTTGTTTGTGGGAATTTCCTTCCAACAAAGAGATGTTGTTATTGTTAGTACAAAGAAAATGTAGTAAAATGGTGATTGCCATAGAGACCCCGCTGCTGCATGTGTTGCTTTGACAGTGAGAGTTGTGGTAGGATTTAACATTGATTCTGCTGTGGGAGTGAAATGAAATACCTTAATGTTGCATTTTCTGTATTAGAAAAGACCTTGTTTTCTTTAATTCGGTATCATATTCTGTCTTTATTTGAACAAGTATGTCTAATACAAATAGTTGAGGTATTCAAAATATGGAAAATGTGTTTTCTGAAAAGGAATAATGAGGCTGGTTAAATATGAGCACTATGAAGTCTCACTCCAAAAATTCTTTTAAGCATGTAGGCTTTTCGACATTGAAATAAATATGATTGTTTTTCCCACATAATTGCCTGAGAATCTCATCTGCTCTCTTAGGTTAAATATTTTTATATTGAGAAAAGAAAAATTTTCCTTGTTCTATCCCCTCATTTTTCACTCAAGTAATTATGTACAAAGCAAGGTTTTGTTACTTTTTACATTGGATTTTGTAGGCAGAAGGGAAATGTGTATGGTCTAGTTTTATGGTGCATTCCAAACCTTTTCATTTAGAACTGAAAGGAGTTTCCAGTTAGTTTGTGATTTTGTTAGTCTTTTTAACACAGAATGTCCAGGTCTTAGGCACTATATGAATTATATTCTTAATAAAATAACTGTTATAGCCTAGGATGTTTTTTTAATTGAAGCCGTAATGTTATAATCTCCAAATCCATGGGGATATAAAGGAGCCTTTTCCTGCTTTCTGTATTTCCTTCCACCAGAACAGTTGTATGACCAACCTTTTAAACACAAATCAAATAATGAATATTCAACTCTTCTCATTTCATTGCCTGGGTGTGATAAATACCTGCTTTAAACTTAATCTGTATGATTTTTTTGCCTACCTGCAAATTGTAATGAATTGCTGAACTGATTTGTATTTTACAACTAAAGTAGATGGTAAATGATAATTTTCAGATTTTCAACTTCAAATTTGTATTTGTGTGATATGTAAGTAGACGTAAAATGCAAGTCCAAGTTATAGTTGCCAAACAAGAGAAAATTAATCAAGTTGCATTTGAATCTCTGGTAAAAAACATTTTTATTTATCTACTAATTTTTCGCATTAATCTGTGAGCCGTACCAACAAGGCAGGCTGTATTTAGTGTTACGAAAAAATTACTGGTTGCTTTACTATAAGGAAACTTTAGTCTTGCTTTTCATGTTGACAATAATGAAGAAATGTATAAGCAGGCGTTGGTGTGTGAAATGATGAAAAGCTTTCTTAATATTTGTTTAATATTTTCTTCTATAATTTGTCTTAAGTAATATTATAGATCTAAATGGATTGGAGTGAGTATTAAAAAACAGTTAACAAATAGTGACATTACATGTTCTGATCTGGAAGAAAAAGAAAAGCTGTTATATACATAGTAGTCGTATATTAGAAAAGGGAAATGTTATTCTTTAGATTTTTAAGAGTGATTTGTAGGAAGATGCTATGAAAAAAATGGAAAATTCAATTTGCAATATATGCTATTTATATGTCTAGAAATTTCTTTAGTTAAAAAATTCAGCAGTGTAGTTGTGCAGGCTGCTACCACTTGTTCTGAGAAAATATTTTAATTAGATTAAAAACAATTGAAGAGTAGTTGAGATTGCATATATGATTTGTAGTTTAAAGTACATCAAATATAAAAGGAGATTGCAGCAAATTTTATGGTAACTGTTGCAAACAGCATGTACTTTGTATAGTGTCCCCTACTAGAGACATGTTATTGCTTGAAAGTGTAGTTTAATGATCTTTTATGTCTACAATGTGTTTTCTGTCATAGTACAAAAAAAAAAAATCATAGTTTGGCAGTAGCAGCAGGTTCTTGCCCTGAAATCATAATTTTCATGCATTGACTCTTGGCAAACATTACTTGGATTTCCAGATATAAGTAGAATTAATAAGTGCCATAAAGATGAGATGCTTCAGTTTCTTATTTCAAGCCACATGGATTTTATGCTAGTGAATATAAGCAATACTAGATGTGTCTAGTTGTAAGCTGTGTTTAAGCCTGTAGCCATGTTTAAGAGCTTACCACATTTGCATTCTTTTAGGGAAACAGGAGGAAGGATGAATTTGAAATTTGGGGTGGAGTTCTCCTAAGGCAGTAACTGTTCTTTGACCAATTCTAAGTACTTAAAGCATGAATCTGAGACAAGATTGAACAGTTCAAGTTTACAAAAAAGAACATAGTGACAAAGCAGTCACTTCTACCGTGTGTTGCTTCATGATTTTTCATGTTTGTATTAAAATAAAAGGAAGAAAAATATATTTATAGAACCAGACAAAAATACAGGACAACCAGATTTGTCCTGTATCCCATTTCCATCATATGTAGTAAACGTAGTTCCCTTCCTATTCTTTGATGCCACTATTGCGCAGTAACTCGGGTTTCCCCACGTTCTGAAGCTTCTTTATCCCCACTCTCTGCTTTCTAATAGTGACATCTAAACTTTTACCCTTGGCGCCAGCACCCCTCTGACAGCTGCTTATTTGTGCACTGCCAGGTCAGTGAAATAGTGTAGACTGGCAGCAGCCACCTACACAGACAAGATGGATGATGTCTTCTTTCTCAGTAGCAATACTAATAGTGTCTCTCCCCTCCCAGTCTGCTAAGGAAAAAAATGTATAGTGTAACTGAATGATTTAGATGATGTAGAATTTTATACGGTAATGACAGTTACTAGGAATGGACTGATGGAACAAGTCTGACGTAAACGGTCAGCACAGTTTCATAGCCTCAGATATCTAGGCTTAAGAACTACATGTTTTACAACAGTGGGTCTTCATTTTTGATCAGTGATATGTATTAGGTTTTCTTTCTTTAAGGTATGTTAAGAATTTGAGACCATCTTCCTTTAGTGAGAGGACCCAATACGCTTTTTAACCAGAACTTGTAGAACTCATTAATGTTGGAAGTTTATTCCCTATAATATTTCCTAATTCAGCTATTCAGTCATGTTCATCTTGTTTATATTATTATTGAATAACCTACCTGTCTCTGAGAAATACTTGGCTGTAAGCAGCAATAAAGTGGCTTTCAATGTGATTTCTAGATCTTGCTCAGTAAACAGCTAGAAGTTGTCTAGATCATTCTGCTATCTTTAGTATACAGTCTGTATTTATCTTGGTTCCTCTTGGTCTTGCATCTTGTGGGTTCTGATTTTTTCTCTTAAAAACTCTTCTTGAAACATGGGAAAAAGTATTTGAATAGTCTTTCAGATTTCAAGAGATGCTCGTAAGCTGAGCTTTACAGGTAGTAGGAAATAACACAATTCCTACAATTTTTTTTTTTTTCTTCTCAGTGTAAGTTCCCTCATCTGTTCTCCCTTCTGGAAAGTTAGTGTAGCATTTCACTATCAGTCCATTAGAGGTGCCTGACAAACATAATTGCTTCCAGATAGAGATACCATGACTCCTCATTTACAATAAGGAAGGCAATTCCATCAGGGGTATCCATTTAAATTCTTTGTATGGCAGTAAACTGTAGGGATTGGTTGTCTGGGACTGAGAAAGCTTTATCTGTATGTAAGGGTAGCTTACATATGTAAGCTCAAGGTTTCCCTTGAGGTTTGCGTGAGCTGTCCCTTGCATACACAGCTCTGGATGTTAGTTGGGGATATTTGGGCATTTGGTAGAGACTTTTGAACAGACGGAAGAATTTTGCAAATGATTTGGAAGTTGAATGTCTATATGAATATATTGGTTCTTTTAATTAGTAATGCCAGAAAAGTCGCCTTTTTTGTTTGATATGAAAGTTTTGAAGAAAGATGCTTCTCATATTTTCTGAACTTTTTGAACTTCGTTACATAGCTGTTTCTTTGACATGGCCTAATTTAAACAGAAAAATGGACTATTTCGTGTATTTGAGATGAAATCTGACCAATGGTGCTATGAATGCTAACTGCAGAAACTTAGGACTAGCACACAGTTCCATGTTGCAGCACAGGTTTGGTATTGAAGTGTCTTTATGTTTTCGTTTATGGATAACTTGTTTTTGGCAACCGGTTTGGTCCTTTTGGAACCCTTCAATCCCATGTCATTTTCAGAGTGACTCTGAGTAGCTATACTGCATAATAGGGTCTGTTCTGGTCTTGAAAGCTGACATTTAGATAATCAAATCTAAAGTTAAATTTTCAGCATTCTTTTTCTCAAAGAAAGAAAAAAAAATAGAGCAACGTGTGATTAAAGCACATAGGATCGGATTTGCAGTTCAAAGAACATTCAGCTCATGTTAGAGAATTAACTAAAATTCTTTTTCAGACAGAGCTCCAACAAGAGAAAGCTATCATACGTCAAATTTTCAAAACTAAATGTATGGAGAAAAAGCAAATCTTTTTCAACCCTGGACATAATTTAGGACATCACAGGAAGTGCACTAAATATTTATGTTTCTTGAGGTTTCAGCAGAATGTGTAATTAATCTAAATATTAGACAGAACTTAAAGAAACTTAGAATCTCTTTGAGCACATCTTATTTAACAAGACATTTGTAAGGAATTTGTAGCACGGTGTTGCTGGTCATGCATATTATGTCTCTCTTTTGTTGTGGTTTGTGATTAAGCAGGCGTGTTGAAACCTTGTCAAACAGTATTTTATGTTTTAAAATACTGTATGCTGATTCTTATCCATTTTATATTATTTCACACTATCTGACAAAATTAGTTTTGGATGTAAATCACTACGTGATTGAGGTAACTTTGATTCTGAATTGTGCCATCTGAATCGTACGATTTCCTCTTGGAAATTTTGACACTTCATAGGGAAACCAATGTTTCAATTAACAGTTGACAAATATCTAAATGTTAGTGTATGTTGTCCTCTTTGTCTAACACTTGTGATCACTTTTCATAACAGATCATTAGCTGATTTAAGACACCATTATTCCAGAGCACCTGGTTATAACGTATGGGGTTCTGGCCCAGTGTTTAAGGGCTTGTCTTCATGCATGGGCATATTGTCATACATCTGCTTTGCCCATGTTCAGCATCAGCTAGGTGTGAATGTGATATCATCTGGAAGCTTTGCACCTGTGCCCAAGCTGAATGAAAAAGGTATTAATGCACCTTCTTCGCAGCGCTGCACTGATGTAGTTACATGGCTCCCGAGTGAAGATGATTTGTGATCTCCTGGCTTTCATTTGGTGTAGAACAATTTTGTTAACATCTGCACCCTTTCCTGCAGCTCTGTTTTAGCTTTTTTTTTTTTTTTGCTGCACTGTTGGATGCTGTGACAAGCAGTATTTTAAATGCTCTTGTCTTTCTCTGGGCATGTGCTCTAGGTTCGATCTTGCATCTGTTATCTCTCCTGCTCAGAGTTTCCTTGAGTCAAGTTGATGATGGCTCTTCAGCGTTGTCCTGATGCATGTGCCTTTAGTAGCGAGAAGATTCAGTATTTGACACTTACAGTACATTATAATTTTATAATAAAATTCTCTGAAGGAATCTTAAAGTGTTCACGTGTACATGCATTTTCTTGTTAGCATGAAGAGAATACAGCTCTGTGGAAAAGAGCCACTTTGGAAGGTTCTAACTTATTTTCATCTCTCTAACAAGAGATTTGGATCTTGTCACTGTGTTTGTGCTTCCTTTCAAACCTCCCCTCTTTTCCTCTGTTTGTTTCCTGGTTTTCTCTGTTCTCAGAATAAGATTCCCTCAGCTATCAAATGACACACTTCTATTTGATTTTTGAGTCTCTTATTTCTGGGACTTGGTTGCAGACTCTCATGATTGAACTGACTTCTGTATGGTCAGTTTTTTTGTTCAGGGGAGCTGGAATAGCTCTAGGTTAGTAATTCTTGGTTGTTTCACGTTGTTAGTGATTTCATCTGATATTTTCATAACAATTATAGCACAAAGATGAGTGTATTGAAAAAAATTGCCTCTGCCCTCCTTACATGTCAATGTTTGTGTACATGGGCACGTGCATATATGTCTGTAACTACACATAATTAGTTTTAGTCTTCAGAGTTGTTCCTCTGAGTGTCTTTTTAATGTGGTTTATTTAACAGTCAGAATTTTACTTCCATGATGGTTGATACCAACAGGTCCAGCACCTAATATACAAGAGAAAGAAAATAATCTCCCTATTTCTCTCCTTAATTCATTTCCATCTACCTATTTTGGAGGCCAGGCTCTCTATTTCTAATCTGGAATTTACAACATACAAAATAAGTATGTGCAATTTTTAAAGTAAACGTAATTTCCAAATATTTTGAAAGCACAAGTACTGTTCCTTGAGTTATTTTAACACTTGCAATGTGTGGAGCACTTTGATCATTGGTGGTTTGTAGTCAGTGGCATATGAAACTCAATATGTACTGTTCACTGAAACACAGGGAATGTCATTAAAGGTCCATTAACTCTTTGTTCAAGATCCTTAATTCTTTTCCTTGCTTATTAATCAGTTGATAAAAATCTCAGAAGTGATCATTAGTGATTGAGTATTCTCTCTCTCGTGGCACTTCTGACACACATGGCCTCAGGAACTTGACATTTTGGGAATGATTCATTACTTGATTAGTAAGGACTTTTACCTCAAAGCAAAACCATTAAGGTTTATCATGCATGACTCAAGGGCTATATATCACACCCGCTCCCGTAATAGTCATTTTCCCCAGATAATGTCAGTGAGAACTACACCCATAGTATAAATTAGCTCTTTTTGGCTTGGATAAATATGCTGTTCTTTGGAGGAGTTATATTTAACTTCTCTTGTTTTATTGCTGTTTCTGCTAAATGTAGCTTTTTTCATAGCCATTAAGAGCAGCTTGTTGGCTATTACATATAATTAAAATTCTCTATTTTACTGGTGTTCACATAGTGCTATGTTTCTATTTCCTTAAGACTTATTTAACAGTGAAATACTTACAATCAAGGCCCCTTTTTATTAGAAAATATATTCCAAAATGTTAGCTGTGCTTAGGAAGCATATATTAGGCTTGTTGATACAACTTTTCTGTGTTTTGTTCTGTTAGGTAGCAATTACTTGCTTCAGTGTGGGACAGCCTTCATTTCGGGTTAGTTCATTTATGGGACAAATATGTCAGTCACGTTCATATCTTCAGTAAGGTTTTTTTGTAGAGGGCGTTAAACACATGTGGAAACTGAAAACAGTACAGCCACCACAAGAGAAAGATGTTGGAAGTAGAGTGTCCTTGTGTGTGTAGATGTGTGGCACAAAGGGCCTCAACTGGCATCTGCTGGACCGCATTCAGTCTGGCTTTCACTTTTTCCACAGAGGAGGATTCCAGCTACATTGTACTGTATCCTACACCCAGTCTTCTGTTCAAATCAGTATATTTTCCCCCCCTTCACTCCATTTCCGGTGTGGTTACCACTTCAGACCTGTGGCACCAATGTGACCTGTTGGAGGATTCCCCAAATTTTGATTCAGTCCTCAGGGGTATGGGCAGATTGTACCCTCTGGTGTATAAAGGCAATAATAGGAAGTGATTTATGTCACTTGTTGTGGTGCAGACATTCTCTGGCATGTTTGTTTCATTGGCTAATAACTTTTTGAATAGGAAGAAATAATATTCCTTTGTAGGAGTAGATCTTATATCCTCATCCATATCGTGGGGTCACCAGACCGTGTATGAGGGTTTCTATGGACACTAAAAGAACCTGTGTGTATTTGAATAACTGAAAATGGAACTGCTTGGCTACAATTCTCCAAAGAAAGGTATACTGATAAGCTTTATTTCTTTGAAAGAAATGTCATATCTGATAATCTGAATTACCAGATACCCTTGCTGAAGCTTAAGTCATTGACAGGCTCTTTCACTAGGAGGAATGTACTCCATAAAAAGAGAGGAAGTGCTATGCAATAGTGTAATCAAAACCTGAATAAAAAAAGTTTGATACTCTCTTCATAGAAAGATGGAAAGCTCCCTAAAAAGTTTTCTGTATCAGCCTTGTAATTATGTAATACAACAGCTATATAACTAGGAACTAGTGAGCATATCTGATAGAAGTTACAGTTGTTACTTGGCAGTTTGTATACATCATCTTTGTGAAATTTCTCATTTTATTTAAATAGTCCAAATTTGATGAATTAAGGGAATATTAAATTATTTTCCATTTTGGTTGATTTCTGCATGCATTACCAATACACGTTTTGGTGGCTTGTGATGAAATTTTAATAGTTTGCTTTTGGGTGGCTAGTGTGTACATGGGTGCAGTGCCTTCAGATAGCAGAATTAACATTGAACTAGATCATTTTCTGGTGTAAACTCATGATAAAATGATACTGATTTCTTGGATGTGCAATGGATGGCAGTTTTGCATGGTGGATGGATGGCAAGTACATGTTGGTTTCCAATTCATGCAGAGTAAATACTTCACAGATTTTGATACTCAGATTCAGTGAAATGCTTAGATTCCTGTCAACTTATATGTTCATTATACCAATAATAAATATTAAGGGAGAGCTTTACACAATTCATGTAATTAAATAATATTTTATGCCAAATCCTGATTTAAAATCAAACTATAAGATCTCTCTACCCCCAAAACAAAGCTTAAAACATCTGGGAAAATAAATATTTGATGGCCAAATTAAATAAACTATATACTGATCTAATGCTTGCATATCTTGATGTGAGTTGGATATTGAAAGTAGATTTGGTTACTGTTGTATCCGTACTGTAAGCCCAGCAGTACCAAACTGTTTTTTCATCAAACTTAGGTTAAAAACATTTTACATCAGTCTGTACACCTACTTATTTCGATTAACATATAGAGAATGGGCATCTAAATTACTGTTCTGTTGTTCTTGGGTACTCCTGCAAGTGTGACATTTAATTTAGTCACTAATAATGGCTGGCCCAAAATGACTTGTATGGATGAGTCTCAGTCGTGGGAATAGACCTCACATCATCAGTCCTTTGCTCTGTACACTCCTAATCAGCTCAGTTAAGATTCTGCTTGGTGTTATTTACCAGAGGCAGTGTGGCAGTAGACTGTGGATTCATAAAAAAAAATAAATTGAAAAACAGTGTAGATGTTTTATCGACAAATAATAAAAATCTGTTCTTATGTGTGTTCCTTGTAGTCAGCTCAGAGCTCATGCTCTAGCCACTACCTCTCTGAGGAAAAATGTGACTTGTGTGGTCATTCTCCCAATTTAGATCTTTTTAATAAAAGATACGGTTTATATTGGAGCTAAACTGTTGCTTAAATCTGTAAATTGACAAAAACAAAAGGGAAAAGAACTTTCCCATTTCTTCTTGCCAGTTGGCATCTCAACAAGTCAATTTTATGTTTCAGTTGTGCTTAAATTCCGCAGAGAAGGTATTTCTACGTTGTGAAGCCTTTAATTATTCCATTATGGGTAGTTTAAACCAGGATGAAAAGGAAAAAGGTGGTTAATTTGGTGTAATGAACTGAGGGATTCAGGAGTCAGGAAAGAAGAAGTAATGATGAGTATCATAACTATGGAGATACTGTTTTGAGGATTTCATTAAATATAATGTTCTGCCCATTCTACTTGCCTTGAGTTCTTTGAAAAAGCATTTTGGCTGCCAATTTCTTGTGGCATTTTTTTGTAGATACAGAGTTGCCGTTATTTAGATGCGTTAAAATTCATTGTTTGTTTGAATCTCTTGTTGGAGATGTTGAGATGATGAGGTTTGACTGTAACAGCTGTAATCCTTATTTTTCCAGAAAGCCTTTTGGTCAACCTATAAAACCATATATACAGTTGCTGGTAGGCTAAATTCCTGTAACATGGAAAGGACAAGTGGGGGAAAAGACATTATAAGTCTCAGGAACTACATTTTAAAATGATATTTTAAAGGAATAATTCAATTTCCCTTTAGGAAATTTGGGATGGATAATGTAATTTTTATCTTGTTCATTGTTTATATTCTTAAGGCTAGTCTACTTAAAAAAGCAACACCTATTAAAGGCCTTTGAATTCAGAGTCTTTCATGTTACAATGGGTCTATTTACTGCTGTCAGTAGGCTCGTAATATATTTAGCTTGAAGAGGTTAACAAGCATACCTTGGAGTGTTACTTTTATTTTCTGTTCTGTGACACTTAGCAAAATCCCATTATACAATTGAGTAGTATTATAATGTTAACATGTTAATTTGTTCTGCATTCCATTAAAATTGGATTTTTTTTCTTGTCCATTGGCCCATGCATTTTGTATAAAACCTATAATTTAAACACTACTCCATAGAAATGCCCTAAATTAGTAACCTTTTGCCTTTGCTACCTTAATTACATCTCATTACTTAGTACTTAAAGAGCAACCTCTAGCTATTGGTTAAATATTTGCTCGCTGAATAGATTTGTCATGTTAAAGAAAACAGTAGCCCTTGCCTCTCTTTTCATTTGATTGGGATTTCAGAGTTCTGAGAAATTCCATGCTTTGCTGGAGAAAAGTAAACTTTTCACATTTTCCTTATTTTTTTCCTCCTTTATGAGCATTTCTTTGTGCATTAGCTGTCTGCTACACTTCAATAGGCAATTGAAAGTCTGTCTTAAAATACGCCTTTTCAAAAAGTCTGTGTTTCAATATGGTCTGTGTCTTCTAGCTACATTTATTGCTTTTAGCTTTTATAAGCATCTGATACAATAAATTTATTTTCTAATTTTATTTTTATTGTGGAAACAAATATGAAGCAGCTTACTTGTTGGCTACTAATAGCTATCTTCTAGATTTTTACTTCCTTTTGGGACAAAGGCTGTATTTGATCAGAATCACAAGGAATATGATTCATTAAAACATCTTTGAGTTGTCTCTTCTGACACTCCTGTTTGATCTTTTAATTGTATGCAGAAATTAGAAACTGCAGGAGTTATTAACAGCTTGCAGGTTGACTTAACCCTCAGTATTTTATTAACTTCTATTAGATGGTGTTTTTGCATTTTATTTTATCTTTTGCTATTTTTACTTCTGTATGAAACCATGTAAAGATTATAGTTCATAATTGCAGCAAGTTGGAATTCCATGTTGATACATTTCCTATTAAATGCAAAGGTATCCTATTTAATTTCCTATCTTACTTTTTTTTTTCCCCCGAGAGCCACAGTAGTGGAAGCTTGTTTACAACAGATTTGTCCATCTGACTTGATTCCTACCCAATACTTAACTATTGCTCTCCTTATCTAATTCTTAAATTGATGAGTGCATTGTCTGTTTACTTTTGGAAGCCTGGTGTCTCTGAGAAGTTTCTTCACCCGTTCTTGCCATATGTTTTGTTACATTGTGGGATCAAATATACAGGCTGGCATGGTTACAGTTTGGAGTATAACTTTCAATTTGTTTATTTGGAGTATAACTTTCAATTTGTTTCTTGTTAATATCGCTGACTTTATTTTTAACAAGGGCAAGAGACAAGTTGAGAAAAACACGTTGATACAAGTTTTCATCTTGTTCATATGGGGTTTTTTTTAATTCTCTGGGAACTTACCTATGGAGCAGATAAATGTTTTCCCTTTAGTGTATACATTTTTTTTCTGTGAAAACGAGTTTTAATTTCTGAAATATGTTTTATTAATTTTTTTCTCAAGAAGAGTTTAGAGGTAGGGGCAATACTGGCAGCACATTTACAGGGAAAGTGGTTGGCTTTTCCAGTTTCAGGCTAAGTACTTCAACCTTTGAAGTAGAGTTTCTCTGAAAACGCCTTTTCATGCTTTGTTTCTTATGTCACTGTTTATATATTCTGTATCTGTAAGTTCTGAAGCCATGACTTCACAATTCATGGGAAGGTTTGAGTGATATGTTGTTTATTGTCTGCATTTGTTCCTGAGTTTGAATTCAGCAAGTCAATCTGTAAAGACAGTGACTGTCTAAGAGGCCCTGGTTTTTTTTGCAAAGGAAAAAAAAATGTGCAGTGTGTAGTGGAAACCTTTCCCTGAGAAGAGTTTTTGAGATTTATGTGAATTACAAAGCATTAAGAAGGGACATTCCTTAATTTTCTTTCCGAGCAAAAATGCCAAGATACAATTTTAGCAGGTATTAGTAAAAATTGAAAAGTATGCTTTGTGTTCTGGGACTGGTGCCAACATCTGTATTTGCAACTCCCAAGACAGGTCTAAAAGTGAAAGCTTTTCCTCATTGCCCTCGGAAGACTGCTAGAACAAGCCTGTGACATTTCTGTTCAGTTGCATCTGTGATATTTACTTCCCCTTCAGAAAAACTGGATTTTTTTGAAGTTTATGGCCACTGCAAAGGAGTTCACTCTCTGGGGAGCTGGGAGGGAGTAGAGGGGGAAGGAAGAAAAAAGTCAGAACACATTGTTTTGATGACAGGTGCAATTTTTTAGTAGGAGGTCACATTTAATTTGTGTAGCCTGTTTTGGTGATTCTGGAGCAGATCCTCAGCCAGAATGAATTATCATGGGAGTTAATAGCTCTGACTCTTAACACAAGCTGGGGTCTGTTCTCTAGCCGAGGTAAGTTTGTTCATTTTTTTTTTTTTTAATTGAAACAAATGGAACTGTAAATTGTAACATTTCATAAAATGTCCAGTAACAGAGTATTTTTTTAAAAAGAGATTTGAAGTCTTGTCTCATTTTCTGTGAATGTTATAACCTAGGTTGTCTCTTAATTTTTTTTCATATTTTAATCAGGGATCGGATGAATGGGGGTTAGATTTCTGTGCATATGTTGCTTTTTCATAATAGTGTGTTTATCAGGCGAAGGGTAGATAAAACGATGCTTGCAAATCTAGATTCTTCCAATACATGTTTCAAGAGACTTTTCTGTGCCTTACTGAGGCACTTAATTCATTGTAATTTTATTCTGAACAGTAGGGACCCTCTTTAATCCTGTTGTATCTGGGACAATTTCAGATGCTCTAACTTTGAAAATAGGCCACTTTATTAGGCCAACTAAATATGGATTATGTGGCTAAATTCTGGTTTGGCAATATATGTGCTTCAAAAGAGTAGATTTTTTACAAGAAATAATTTTTGCCTCTCTCTTTTGTTAACCTTGCATTGTATATGGAACAGTTTTGCTTTGAGTGGAAAAATGAATTTTTCCAGCAGAGTGCAGCAAAAGACAAATATTGTAAATACGTTAAACTTTTCTGTTAAGAGTTGGTACATTTTAAAAAAAGAACTTGGATAACGAACTCATCATGCATAAAATACCAAACAAATTGGAGGGACTGAATAAGAAGTTTGCAGTTTAGTTAAGTTGATTCTGCTGGATTTTATTTCTGGAACTCTGAAACATTGATAGAATTTACCAGGAAAATAATCATTAAAGAAGTGCTAATATATAGTGAATAAATAAAGTGTAAGATCTCTCAGTTTTTCCTGGTATGCAGAAGCAGAACTTTGAATGCTTTGAATAAATGCTACTGGTTAGTACTTTATCTGAGGCTGGACTGCAAGCTGATAGAGAAGTTGAGCCTGCGGTTCAGAATTCTTCCCTTCTTCCCCATGCTTAAGCTAGTGGCCTCCCTTGCCTTTTATAGTTTTAGCTACTAATGTTTTGTTTCTTTGGTAGTTTTTGGTGTTTGGGGATTTTTTACCTGCATAATTGCTTTGAAATTTGCAAGCTTTATGTTTTTGGCCTTGGTTTTACCATAACATGCAAATGTCTTTCTTTATCCTTTTAAAGCCTTACTTTAATTGATATTGTTAAGAAAAATTGATATAGTTGCCTTGACCCTCAAAAATGTGAGAGTATGGTGCAAATATTTTTTTTGATAATATATAGAATTTGAGACAGTCTTTTAATTTAATCTTGAAGGAAATTCCCAGTGATCTCAAAATATTCTTGCATGTTACTTTTGTGTCTCCATGTCCAAATTCATGAGGATACTTTTTCTTCATATAGGCATAGCTTTGCTGAATGGCAGCAATATGAAAGAATAGTGAAGACACCACCTATGAGTGTAGTTTTAAAAAACCTCTAAACCCAGTAGTAGTTTTCAGAAACTGAAAAGAAATCTAACCTTAAAACATGTTGATATGTAAGAGCTACATATATCCGCTGTTTTCTTAGCTAAATATGTTTATTAAGAAATTGAAAATTAGAATGGATGTGTAAAATATTTCTTAAGAAATCGCAGAGGAATATGGTTTTCCTTAACGTATCTTTTAAAATTAATATAATTTGGATCAAGCCATAGGTTTTTACAAATCGTTTCTAGTGTTGTTCCCATGTCAGAATCTGGATTTATAGTAGGTTTGTTTTCACTGGTTGGGTTGCAGCCTGATCCCCTGGTCCTTCTCATTCTGGGTTTCAAAATACCTTGCAATGCCAAAGTTAAAGTGGGAGCTGTTCCCAGAGAGTTCATTCTCAGCTCATTAATCAGCATGAACAGGTCAAAAGAGAAACTGAGGATGAGTGGATCTGTTAGGATTCTCATCCAGTCATTTCTGGCCACTAGTGACCCATCATCTCTATATTCTGCCCTCCCATCCTTCAGCTGGTCCCTTTTCCCTCTTGCCACCAGTGGCTGTTCCCTGACACTTTGGCCCAGGAGAAGTGCAGAGTATTGCTTGTTCCTTTTCCTTCTCATTGATCACATGAGGACAGTTCCCCTGAAGACACTGAAAGAAGTAGCATATGGTGAAAGTAATGTTGCCATGCTGAAGGGATAGGGATATTTGGTGAGAAATCAAATAAGACTTTTAGGAGGCTGTCCCAACATTTCAGTCTGCTGCCACCAACAGTTCCTCAATTCTCTCATGTCCTCTGGCTCTAGCGGCTGATGGCAACAGTATCTGATATATGCTGAATGATTTTCTTCTACTGACTTTAAAACTCTCATATGACAGGAAGAAAAAAAATTGTTTAATTTGTAAATTCCAGCATTTAGTTTTGATCAAATTGTTCAATGCAATATGAAGTAACTAAATTTTTTGAGTACCTCTAGACTCTAGTTAGGCTCAAGGCATCCAGGATATTGAATACTGTGGGAGCACAGAATAAAGTTCTTTTTTTTTTTTTTCTGGAGATCTTTCTATTTCGGTACACCAAATCCTAACCGAGTTTTGAGTCTAACAGATCTAAGATCCTTGGGTAAAGATGAAGGCCAAAGTGATAAGAACACAGAGGTAATTAGGAAAGCTGTTACACAATAAGAGGATTCTGGTTAATTTATTGGCTTTTAGTGCTGTTTTTTGTTAAATTTTTGGATCTGTCTCAGTCTGTAGTCTGAAGGGAATTAGTTGCTGACCTTTCCCATACCACAAAAAACTTAATGAGAGCAAGAATGGTGCAAAGCTCATCTAGTGTTTTTCTGGCCTCAGCTTTGTAAAGATTTTATTTACAAGAAGACAAAGGGGAATACATTTAAGAATCACTCACTAATGAGAAAATGTGTTTGTTGGAATGGCCATTATTCCTGTGAAAGTAATGCTTAATTTTACAGAGCACATTGTTAAGTTTTGGTAAACTAAAGAAAAAATGCTCAACGAATACTGGCCATAAGGATCATGAAGAAAAGTTTAAAATTCTCTCCAAATAGTGTGGGACACGTGGCAATGACTAATTTTAGGACTGCCCTACAATATTCTTTTACTATTAACATTTCTTTTGTGGTAACACAGTGTGGCTATGCTTTAGTTGGAACCATTCTCTGGGGGTTTGGACAGGTAGTCCAAACATCAATTGCCAATCATTGCCTCAAATGTTGTACAGTCTAACACATATTTCTCTTTCCTTTTGTAACATAATGTATACCTTCACACTGGATTTTTTTCTTATTTTTTATTTCCTCTAACTGTTTGGAAGCAAGTAAAGATATAAAATAAAGTGCTTAAAATGCAGACAAAAAACATCACATTGTTTTACAGAAGCATTGCTTTAATGCTATAAAAATGAGTTTTTTATATTTGCATTGACAGCAGTCAGATGCTGGCCTCTGACTTTTTCTGGTAGACTCAACTCAGCTTTATACTTGCCTGTTGAGTGGGCTTTCTGTGTAGGTAGTTATTTGTAATTTTAGGTGCTGGTTGCTTCATTAATTCTGCTAGGAAGACTACTGATACATCTGAACTCACAATTTGAAAAACTTGTGGAGTTTACAGGTGACAGAGATAGAAGTATCATTGCAAAGGTATAATAATGATGATGGTAGTAAAAAAATAATGAATCTGAAGATAGTCATAAAAGCCTTTTGTATTGAGGAGACTTTGGGATGATAATTATGCCTTGATAATGATCATGATAAGAGTTGGTAGGTTGATTCTGAAATTAATCCATGAAGAAGACATTAGTCTTTGAGAAACACTTGTGTAAGTAGTCGTTTCAGAAATTCAGCAAGTGGGAAGAATGTTGTAAGGAAGTGTCTACAAAGAGTATGCTCACTGTTGGATTTTTTTTTTGATATGAGGAAAAGAGAAGAGTGATAACTTGAAGAGAATATGATGTGCCTATGCTTTTTTTGATTCCATGATGATACAAATTGTATGGCCCTGTTCTGACTATAGCACATGAACTGCATGCAGAGAAAGCGGAGAGTTTCAAGGCCTTGGAATAGAGAGATGTCATTCTTGTCATGATACCAGACTCTTTGCAGCCTTCATTTTAACTTTTCCAGGCACCACAGCTAGTAAGGGGTATTTGTGATCTGCACAGAGTCTGTCTGTTTATGGAGATTGAGGGGCGATAGGGAAGGAGACCTGAGCTTTGGATAGATTTTTGAAACCTACAAGAGAAGTGGTTGCAGACTGGTTTGAAGTAAGGTGCTGTGTAGGCAATCACTTTCTACCTACAGTTTTCAGTGCTACTGAGACTAAGAAAGATCAATCTTAGCTCGAGGAAGGTACATATGTGTGAATGGTTATTTCTTTTAGGTAAGAAAATAAGACTAGGAAGACTGAGGGCAGTAGGAATGTAATAGTGTTGTGCTTGGAAAAAAAGTTGGATAAGGTGACACACTGAAGAGAGGGAGACAATCTGGAACTTTCAAACAAAATGAGACAAATTATTTTTACACATACCACTCTGTCTTAGTTTTTAAATCCAAGTAATTTATAGAGGTCTAGACATTATTTAAAACAGGATTGGGCATTTGGATTTTGTGTGTTCTGATTGGGAGGGAAAGGAGAGGAAGGGAAGAAAACCCAGCAAATACAGAAGCTTCAAAGCAATAATAAGTATTTGATACAGATAAAGCAACATTTATGCCACCTTTATGCTTTTGTCACAGTTGAGTCTTTTCATCTAGTAAAAATAATGAATGAATAATCATAAAATGTTCTTCCTTGGTGTTCATGAAGAATATTTATTTTCCATCAGTCCATTACAGTGTCACATTGATTGGTACATGTAATGTATTATTCATACTGTTCTAGTTTCATCCCATTAGCAATGACAACATTATGCTGAATTCTGCAGGGGTAATCTTGTGTGAAGTCTTTGTGTAGTGACTTCTGCTGTGGTTCAAATCCCATTTTGTATTTAGTGACAGGACAGAGCAAACTGCAGAATCTTATTGATGCTACTTTGTTCCCCTTCCTCCCTCCAATGAAATGAGAATTGTAAGTGTACTGTAGAAGTGTAAGAGCAAATTATGAAAGGCAGAAAGTATATCAGAACTGGTTATTTTTAATTCTTGTATCTTTGTTTTCCTGATAGCTAATATCTTTAGAAGTGCCAAATAATGAAAACCATCACATTGCAAAAATAATAGGAACAGAATTAAAAATAGTCTGCATTTTGCTCCACAAGTGTGATCATGTGGATGTATGTAAATTGTTGTGTGTAGAGTTGATTTGAGTGTGCTAAGTCCAACTGTCTGGCATGGTTAAGATCACTGAAGGTCTGCCTAATGCTAGTACAAAAAAAAAAAAAAAGAACTTTTTCATTTGCATCTTTAGTATTTACTTGTTTATTATTTCATACAGGAACTTTTTTTGTTTGCAATAGGCCCAGCCCAGTGTTCATCATATTCAACAATAGTCTGTTTGTTCACTGAGTGATTTGGGCATAGTCTGCTTAGATGAATACTTAAAGATTGAGATTTTTTTTTGCTCTAAAAAAGTAGATTTCCCTATTCACTTTTCTGAGAATCTAAGTCACAAAAAATAGAAAGTTTGACAAATAAATGAATATAAATTTTAAAAAATTCTTAGTTCCTTAATACGCAGGATGTGGATTTACAAGGAAATAAAGATAAAAGTTTGAAGAATTTTTCTTTCAAGTGTTTTCATTTTTTAAAACAGCTGTATAAACAAAGAGACAATCTCTTTTTGGTATGAATACTTCAAAAAAATCCCATGCTTTAAGATTCATGTGTCATAAAGAAGAAATAGTTCACAATTGTAAAAAATCTTTGAATTTTTATCTTTGGAGACAGGGAAAGCCTGAACAAGGAGGTCTCTTGGGAAAATTGGAAGCTCACAGATCAACCAGACCGACTCTCATGGTCCTGAAAAAATGAGATGAGAGTGGCAAAGAGTTTCTAGATTTTACAGGATAAATAAGATGGAATGAAGAAGACAGACAGCTTGAGGGACAAAAGGAACAGATTCAATAGTCAAGAAAGAGGAAATGAAAACAATTTTTTTTCTTTTAAACAATGATGGTGGGTGAGGGTGAGTATTTTTGGTTTAAAGACTGTGCTTATTCCAAGAGGCATGCTTGTGTTACGGTTTTTATTGGAGATGGGGAGAAAACTTGCTCAGCCTTTTGTAGAATAACTAGGCAAACACTCTTTAAGAGGCTTTAGATATTCTGAAAGATACTTGTATATATGCAGATTTTTTTCTGTTTCTCTGAGAAGGAAATATGCATGCTGGAACTTATGTCAGTAAAATACTGACCTTTCAGACCTTAAATAAAAATGTGGTAGTGAAAACTCAGTTATTTACACCGTTGTTGTCCTATCTTCATTATAGTAAAATTGTGTTCAGGAGGTGTTGAGTAGATTTAATATAGAAAATCCAGGTAAGTTACTATTTTCAGTAAAAGCTGATATATTCAGGTTCTCTTTGATTTTACCATAGTTTTTACAGAACAGACTTTAATTGATTGCCTAATGTTTATAGTCAGGTTTTCAGAAACCTCACCGAGTTTTTAAGATGGAATGCTTAAAATAATTCTTGGTTAATTGCGGCATGCACATATGTGATGTCAGATAATTATGGCAATTTATTTTTTTAAGAATTAGCAATATCCTAATTAAAACAGTAGAGGATTAATCAATTTTAATGTAAAAACCAGGGAAGAGATATCACCCAAACATTCAATAATCAGTGAAACCCCTTCCCTAGTGTATTTCCTCCCCCCTGTACCTGATATTATCCAGCATATGAGGAAAAAAGATTTTTACAATACCTTGTGTGGTATTTGACCTTCATAATAGTAGTTACATCTGAATGCATTCCAGTGAATAGGACAGTTATGAAGAAAGAATTTAGTCTGGCCAGAGTAGGATATGCCATAGCCAAATAGCTCAGTGGATTATAATATATTTCTTCTCACTGGCTTGCAGTTTGTATAATTTCCGGCATTATAAATTTTGCATTCCCTACTGCATTTGGGTCCAAATTTGGTACATGCCATACCAGTCTTTTTATCCTGATGATTAGGGAGCTTACTAGGAATTAAGGAGGGTTGGGAACACACTTCCTGGGACTGTGCTTTAATCCCTTTGCAAAGGTCCTGTGTGAAGATACAGGGCATCAGTTCGATGCGTCCCTGGATTTGGCTTTCTGAGTCTTTAGTTGGTAGTAAGAGCTACTATAGAGCCCCAAGCTACCATGGTCTTGCCAGCTGCAGTGTGCTAAGCCAGCAGTAGAGATATGTAGACAGTATAGACATAAGGTGTTTTGAATTGGAAGCTGCTGGTCAGTTATGATTGCAGTGAAAAAGGCCCTCAGACTGTGTAAGGCATCATTCATAATGCTGTTTGTTGGAGCTAACACAGTAAGGAGCATCTCTTTAGATGCTGGGAACCCCAGCACCACCTGCAATCCATTGTGCAGTGTGCTGTCAGACACCAGCTGCAAAAGACATAATGACTTTTTGTCATTCCATCTATTAAAGGATTTTCTAGGAAAACAAGGAATCAACCCTTAGTAATTTCTAAAAAAAAAACCAAAACAAAAAAAAAAAACAAAATAAAAAAGGAACAATGTTCTTGGGAAACCTTGCTACACTTTCAAGTAAAGGCAAGGCTGTGTAAGTGGTGCAATTGCTGGTATAGAGGTGGAGCTGTTAACAGACTCCTCTGCACAGTGAGCTGGTTGCACGTGTCCTGTGGGATTTGTGCTGCACAACTCGGGCTTGAAGACCATGCTAGACATGCAGCAGAGCACTGGCCTAGGCCTCTGCAAATGAAATATTGTGTGAATCATGGACTCCTCATGTGCTGTGATCTTCGGTCAAGATCAATGCAGATGTAAAATTCAAATGAAGTCCAGTAAATGAGATTTTTTAGGTGCTGCTCAACTCAATGAAAATTAGTATGTTTAAGTTTTTAAAGTAATTGTTTTGTTAGTATATACAACAGAATTATAATGTTATAATTATAGTTATATATATGATATATATACAGTTATAATTATAAATGACTTAGAAATGGCATCTGTAAATTACTTAGGCATATGGCAGATGTTAAATATCAATTATTCTTAGTTTGAGGAAGGTAAGATTTTATTAGAAAAACAAACTGATTGCATACAAACCTTACCAGTGTGTTTTTAGCAGATACCAAATAATAGCAAGAGAATTTAACAGCTAGCTTATAATTCCACATTTGTTCTGTAAATGGTTTTTCCTTTCTTTCAAGTTTAAGGCCAGATTTTCCTTGCTTGCTTCAAACTGATAAGACAGCAGTTGAAAATAAATAATTAGGTCCAATCAGCATTCTCTGTCACTTAGATGTTTGAGATTTATATATTGCATATAATTAGTTGTCTTTTAGGCAACGTGATCTAGTGAATATACTGTGAGATATGGATGTTTTGTCAGCTTTACTATGACAGCTTTTACAATCTTAAGTTGCTGCATTTTAACATATAGATGGTACTGCTGTGCCTGCAGTAAAAGTGCAATATAAGTGGCAAATGCTACTTCCAGGTGATATTGTAATGAGGACATTGAGTCTCAGATGTTCTTTCATCATACTGAGTAAAAATGGAGTATTTCTGTTTTAGAAAATTCTTTCTCCATCTCCCTTTCTTTATGGTTTTTCAGCTATGTATTCTTAACATTATTTTTGTGTAATTTTTGTGAACTGTGCTCTTTATTAATGTTTGAAATATTCTTTTAAAGTGTATTTTTAATGTTTTGATGAGCTTGTTGGGGTTAATAGTTCTTTGAGAGCTTTGTCTGGGTATTTGGTTTTGCAATTCCTCTTGAAACAGAAACCAACTATCTCCCCAATAATTAAAAAAAAGTGGGAGAAAATCAGCAATGGGAACAAATATTGGTTTTGCATCAAAATTTTACTTTCTATTTGAGCATGTTTCAAAAGTCATATTTCTGTGAGATTGGCTTGCTAAATTTTGGTCCTTACACTCTTCCACTCAAAGGTACAAGATTGGAGGCTTTGCAGCTGTGTATAGCATGAGGAAAAAATAAGAAATTGTGAAGTACGTTCTCTAAACGTAAAAAAACCCTTGATAGACAGTGTCAAGTCATTTTGTTTATGGGATGGTGTCTTCTAGCAGTGTTGAGTATTCCTTCAAATACAGCTAAAGATCCACATGTGACTCCTGTTTTATCATCTGTTTAAACTAATGATTGATTTTAATAGTGAAGTCATAAATGTGGGACCGTAAAAAAAAAGAAATTTTCTGTATCTTCACAAATTTTACATTACAGGCTTGTGGGATGTGTAAATGGTAGTAGAAAGACTGATGAACAATGTTCAATTAAACACAAACATCAGTTTTCCAATCTGACAGAGGTGCAAAAAAAGTCTTTGTGAGGACTGTTAGTAAATCATGGAAAAGCAGTAGACCATTGCTAGAAGAATTAAACTAAGGTGGACGTTTTTGAGCTTTTCTAGAGGCTTGTTATGGTTTATGTTCATGTAGTTTTTTCCTGAAGTGAAAGAGACTACCCAGATATAGACAGATTATATAGAGCCTTATGGATGAAATAATAGGAGAAACTGTACTCCACAATCACTGTTTTTAAAGCTATTGCTTCTACTATATTGGATTTTTTGTTCCACCTCAAGGTTATTGTAATATTGAAAGCATATTGAGGGGAATGATTTCATAGCACAAGTTGTCATCTGAAAAGAATAGTTACCAAAATATTTGGATCCTAAATTGCAAGTAATTTTATTACTTTCATTGTATTTTCTTCTACAATTTAGTTATGTGTTAATATTCATTAAAGATACAGAAACCATGTAACAAGTAATTTCTTGCATCAGAAAGATGTCTGAATCCTGGTTCTTAATTCACTAGTCTCAGTATAGCATTCCCTTCCCAGCTAAATTCTAAAGGGAATCCAGATGTTTATTTAAATATTCATAACACAACTGCCGTTAGAGCTGGGAGGATCATAGATACCTGTGTTCGTTTCACACTACATTCATCTTGTAGTTAAAAATGTTGCATTCATTGCAGTGCTAGCAGATGAGCTCTTTGACAGGAAAAGGCATTTTTTTTCCCCCCTCCACAAGTAAGGCTTTATGAAAAGGAGGCAGTAGAGCTGTCTCAGAAAATATAATGTATTGAGTATTGACCCCAGCTCCACAGAAGAAGCTTTGTGTATAGTATTTAAATATTGTGTTCTTGAAGAATTCTGAATTTATTTACACTTGCCTTAGCACTGGACATATCTAGAAAGGCCATAAAACGTTTCAAGGAGCCATTAAGATGGAGCTGAATTACACATTTAAGATGGGGATTTTATTTCATTGTTTGTGGAAAAAGTTTACTATCTTGCCTGGCAGTCAGCGAAGTGAGATGAAAAACAGTTAAGACCTGCCGAATTTATACTAATTTATAAACCATCTGAAAAAGACTATTCGATGCTTCATGACAAACTTTCCTCAGAATTATGATGAAAATCTTAATTTTTAAACATATATAACCTAATAAAAGTGATGAAATCTCAATTTCTGTTAAATGTTTATATCAGGCCTGCTTTATCCCTTTAGATATTTTTTCATGAGTGTACATGGTTATAGAGGTGGAAAGTGGTGTATTGGACGTATATTAATGCTGGAGTAGAAGGGAATGTGTGCAGTGAAAGGCAATTTATGCAGAGAAGCGTGAAAGCCACCAGACAGGGAATGTGGGGTATGTGTGTAGAAAGTCATGGGAAGATGCAAGCAGCAGTGGGAATCTGCAAGGTGAAAGGGAGAAGAGGAATGTGATTTTTAGCTATTCTGCGGAAATAAAGGATCTGTACAGCTTTCCAAACTGGTACTGCTGGCTTCTGCTTTTCTTCTTATTACTGAAAATGGCTCGAAGTCCCAGTCTCTTCTTAAAAGTTTTAAAGAAAAAGTAAAAGTAGCGAGGTATGATTGATAATGCTAAAACATAATAACTTACTGCCAGCAAAGATTATGTAAATTATTCTGTCAGTTTCCTAAGGTCCTGTCACCAGTCTATTCTTCACTTATTTAAGGGTGTACTCCTACACATTTCACTAGATTTAGTTTTTAATTATGTATTTAAGAATGTACAGTGGGAATTTTTTAGCAAATGAGAGCAAGAGCATTAGATGAAAGTAACAAGCAGAGTTAACACAGTTGTGTGACTGTTGGAACATCTTCCATGTAAGATTAGGTACAAATGGTGCTTTTTTTTCAGATGTTTTCTTTCATCCTTACTCATGCATTCCTTTTCCAATATGCTATCCATCTAGGTATCACTGTTAGCAGTTGTGACTTTTCCATTCAGAGGATGATGAATGATGATAAAACATATTTGTGCTCTGTGCTCATAGCAGTGTTTTTTTTATAAATGCTCTAGCAATGCATTTTTTAAGTTATTTTCTGTGTGTCTAGCTTCTTTTGGAAGACAAGAAAATTCTTGTAGACAAGTGGTATTGTCTGAGAGACCTAGATATGTATTTGAAAATACTGGGTTTTTTAAATGCCTTTCAAACCTTTGGGAAAACATTTGAATATACATTGAGTTTGCTGGAGTGAATGATATACATAGGAAGACTAATTGTGAGGAGACAGAAATGAAGGCTTTAAATGCCATGTCGGGAATAGGATTCATGGGCACGAAAGAATTTCAGTCCTGTTGTGTTACCCTGTCAGAAAACTGACTCTTGGGACAAAGCACACTCGGAAAGCTGCGCAGCTCAGCAGCTGCAGTGCTACAGTATGACTTGAAGCTTACTTTCTTGTTTCCTGCTGTGAACAATGATAATGGGAAGTACTAGTCAGTAGGGATAAATTTTAAACCCTTTGGGCTTCCTGCCATGTTTCCTGATGCTTGGGCCACCTTATTTGTAAACCCAGGAGAGTTTAGTAATTATTAGAAGAAAGTGTAATTAATTTATAGAGTTCTAGTTATTTTGCTGAGTACTGTCATTGGAAGTACAATGAAGCCTTTAAGTAATATCCAGTCACTGTATAAAGCTGTCTTGTGGCTGCTAAACTTTCACATTATGCTGAAGTTGGATATAAACACTCCTTTTATAACTTGCATGTCACTGAAGTGTGCAGATGTCTTGGCTCTGAAAGCACGTTTATGAAATGAGTGCAGTACTGGAGTTATGCCAGGATTGAAACTCAGTAGTTTAAGGAGGAGTCCTAATTCCTCTCAGGATGGGAGGTCAGCTGAAGAAGTGGGCCTCCCTTGTTCTGGAAGCAGAATACTAGTCCTGAGAGAGTGTGCTCTATGCATATTAGTTACATTATGCTACAGTTCACTTTTGAAAGATCTGTGTTATAACAATGCTTTGGTCCTTGTTGAAACGGGACAATTCTCTTTAGTGCAGTTGGTATGTCCTATTAAACAGGAAAATTAGAA
Source organism: Serilophus lunatus (assembly GCA_013399895.1). Lineage (NCBI taxonomy): Eukaryota > Metazoa > Chordata > Aves > Passeriformes > Eurylaimidae > Serilophus > Serilophus lunatus. Next base: position 1,180,565 of record VXBA01003365.1, read on the forward strand.
AGAAAAAAAGCCCAGGAAAGTTGTATTAATTTTTGACTTCATTTGATAACAATTTTGTGAAAATTGCGTGGATTCCTTTTGCCAATTTTGTGTAGCTCCTATGTGTATGTGTATTTATATAGTATGTAGTATATATAGTGTGTGCAAATACATATTTGTGTATATATTCATATATAAGTAAATCACAGAATTTATAAAGATAGCTGTAAAATATCTCTAGCACCATAAATTCTGTTTGATTTTTAGCATGTTTCAGATGTTTTACATCTGAAGTGTTCATAATAAAAAAGGTGTGACAGCTTTGTCTCCATGGCTGGATTGAGACATGGCTGTACATCATCCGAGTTGGATATTACACTTTCTTTTGTTTAGACATAATATATTATATAATTTGACAGAAATTTGGTCGATAATTTACATTGTAATTTTGATCTGTCATTTGAGACTGAGGTGTGAGATTTTATTCTAGTTAGTTAGCGCATGAGGAATTGATGGCAGAAAGTTGAGCTGGGAGTTGAAGCACTTGTTTTTCAACACACAGCCACTTTCTTCCTCTAGTGATAATGATGAAATGCAAGCTAAAATTAAAGTTGCAATCTTATATATTTTACATTTCAACATTGCATGTATTTTGCAAGATTCTTGGCTCTGTGACAGTACTGTTTTGATGTGAAAAGTGAACCTATGAGGGTTCTGCTTTTGGTAGGGTTTGACTACACATTTGTTACAGGCAGATGAGAGTTAATTCTGTCTGTGCTGCAATTCTGAACTTGTGGTGTGTGGTGCTATGCCCAACCTCACTGGGTTAACTCAGTGCTGAAAGGATTTCAGTAAAATTTCTGAGCTAGTGCTGGATTGCACCTGTCTGACCTGTTCTTGTAGTAGATAGAGAATCCTGTGCCATCTGTTCTTACCTTCTCAGATTTGTTTTTCTTAGGTTCTTCTTGCAGTGTATAGAAATACCAGTTATTCATGAGTTGACTATATAGGGTCTTGCTTGAGTACTCCTGAGGGCAGATAAATTGGGACTAGCTGCATGATTCCTGTGGCTACAGTTACCAAAGTAAAAGTGGCTCAGTTCATTTCTCCTGAAAGACAGCATAATGCATCATTTGCACAAAGCTCAGCCACAATGGAAAACATTACTCCTTATTTCTTTTGCATTATTCCAAGATATTAGTGCAATCTTTTAAATCTGTAATGTAGTAAGTTACTAACAAAATTGTTGAGTTCAAATGTACAGATCTTGTATAGTTAGATATACAAGCTTATAGATGATGTGTAAAATTACTTTAAAGAATACTGGGTTTTGGTGGAAAAAGTTATCGTTGGCTTTTTGATTTTCTATGGTTTTTGAAAAAAAAATTGGTCGAGGCATTTTTCTAGTTGCTAGCAAAGAGTAAGATAAAATGTTTTAAACTGTTTCTGAGCAACATCCATTTCAGGAATTGCTAGTGTAATCTTTGGGAACAGGTAAAAAAATGGTTATATCTTCTGGCTACTTTAATACATTGCAGTTCAGCTGTACAAGTAAAGGACTTAGTCTTGTGCCTCCCAGCTCATTAATCTGAAATGCAAATATGTGTTCTACCTTTTTGCAAATAACTTTTGCTTAATGAACAGCCCAATAAATTAGCCATAGGTATCAGGAAAAAAAGAATCTAGAGGGAATTGCTACATGTGGAGTGACATGGAAATGAGTAATGTTAGTCAACATAGTCTTTGATTTTATTATTTATTCTTTTCATAGAATCATAGAATGGTTTGGGTTGGAAGGGACCTTGAAGAACATCTTGTTCCCATGGGCAGAGACATCTTCCACTAGACTGGTTTTTCAATGCCCCATCCAACTTGGCCTTGAACACTGCCAGGGATGGGGAGCCCACATCTTCTCTAGGCAGCCTGTTCCAGTGCCCCATCATTCTCACAGTGAAAAATTTCTTCTGTGCTTTCATGCTGACTTATTTACAGCAAAATGGAAAAATGCTATCAATTTTTATAAAAGGTTTATTTCATATGTGTGTATATATATATATATATATACAGTCAATGTTTATACATTGCACTATCCTGTTTGTGGGTTTTAATTTGCAACAGCAGAATACCTTTGAATTGTTTTCAGGTTTTGATTTGCTGTAATGCTGAAATCCTTCTCTGCAGATCTATTACATAACCCTTCTCTATATTACAGTTGATTATTTCTGACTAAATGCAATGCTTTGTTTTCCTTGCTGCTGTTACGTAGTACTTCTTTCACATAGAACTTTTTGTCCCATTGTAACTTTTTTCAGCCTTCAGTTTTTCATAATTTTTTTTAAATTCAGTGCTGTTATTTGGTATACCCTCATGAGACAGTATTGTATGTTGTCTGAATATGTTTTTTAGTTGCACGCAAGATGTGACTACTGAAAATTAGAAATTTTGTATTCAGAAACCCATTTATTTTCCTACCTGATCCTCTGCATTTACACAATTTACTGATAATCTCTTAGGATGCTTTCAAAAATAATTTACTACTGCAATTTAATTCCCCAAGTGGTACATTCCTCAAAGTTCACTAATTCCCATAGTTTCTGAAAGTGCAGCTATCATTTGATGATTAGAGCTACCAAAACAAAATTAAGTGCAAGTCATTTCCCCTGTGTTTCAAGCTAACAACTAACAAGGTGAAATGTTTTCCCTAATATTCAGGTCAGAGCTGCAGGTGGGAAACAACATTGTTCAGATGCACAGTGGTGGATTTAAATTCATGGGTTTTAACTTTTAAATCAGTCTCACAAAGAAGAAGTTGCTATAGTACTCAATTTTAAAAGAGGGTAGTGGTAGACATCTGTGCCTAGTAAGCTTGAAAGATGCAGTGTCTGAAGGTTGAAGTTAAGATCCAAAATGAGTGAACTTCTTCAGAAAAGGTAAGAATTCATTGAAGAACTCTTGCCCTGGAATTTAAAATAACAAACAACAAACACTTTTTCTGAAATGAAAGATCCTTCAATTTTTTTAAACTTTTAATTTATGATGCGGTCTAAGATGCAGTCTGCAGAGGCAGTCTAAGAAAAACTAATGCATAGTACATGGATGTATAGAATCATACATTGGTTTGGATTGAGAGGGACCTTAAAGATCATCTAGTTCCAACCTCCCTGCCATGGACAGAGACACCTTCCGCGTGACCAGTTTGCAGTATATACTGCAGTGGTACCTGTACTGGCATTAAATGTTGCCAGTCTCAGGCTGCCCTTTATGTCCGTTACTTCTGGTTTCATATATCATCAGTCCTAATCTACTGCATCAAAAAACTTTTAAATAGACACAAAATTTTGGACTAAAGACTTATACTTTGCACTGAGATATTTTAGAAGGTCTTGTATGATCAGACACAGTGACTAATTTTTCTTGAGTGTTAGCTTTCTGCAGAAGGACCGTGACTAAGTTACAAGAATTTAGTCACTTGAGGTAGACTAGTCATGTGTACCTAGAATGAAGGAAGCTTTCCTTATATTTCCTTGCATGAGCAAAATAATATTGTCTCAAAAAACTCCCCTGGCCTCAAAGTATTTTAGCTTAGTTTTAAAAGCTCAGACTTAAATAGGTGGATCAGCCTTCAAATAAATGAACGTCAAAATGTTAATTTGATTCAGCTGGACAATGTATTTTTTTCAAACTTCTCCATTTTAAATCAAAAGACTTGAGATTATTTGACTTTGACTAAACTGCAGCAGCAATTGAATTTATGTGTCAGTTTCTAGAGTGATGGGATAATCCCAGCTGCCTGTGTAACTCTAATGCATTGATTACATGAGTTTTCCAGGTAAACTGGTACTCGGCCATTCACAGGAAATAAAATGACACTCTGAAATAATAAGCAAGAAAAGTCCTGTTTATAATAATATTTTGATGTAGTTTTCATAAATGTGTTTATTTTGAGTACTTTTTCAAAAAAGACTTGGGAGACAGTAGGACCAAGCAATCGTAGTCATCCTTACTTTATTTACAAAGGTAAATTTTCTAGTTAGTCTGAGATGGAGAAGATTTTATAAGAATGAGAATTATTTTTATTTTTCTCACAACTCAAGCAATAGTTTTTTCATTGTGAGCTTAATATATTATGTATTTCTCTAAGTTGACTATTATTATGTAATGTTTTTGAAATACACAGGGATCTGTCATGTAAATACTGTTGAGAACACATTGTAATATGAATTCTTTTTAATTTTTTTTATGACTTATTTTATCAAGTGCCTGGCAATGGTTTTCTCAGATTTAAAATGTGTTTGTTTTTTTTTTTAAATCTGCATTTTCACTAGTAAATAAAAAATCTGCATGTAAATATTTAGCATAAACTATTAGGTCAATGCAGTGTCTTCATAGTCACGGTATCACAGTATCAACAAGGTTGGAAGAGACCTTAAAGATCATCAAGTTCAACCCATAATCTAACAGCCCATCAACTAAACCATGGTACCAAGCGCCTCATCCAGCCCGCCCTTGAACACCTCCAGGGTCGGTGACTCCACCACCTCCCTGGGCAGCCCATTCCAATGGCAGATCACCCTTTGTGTGAAGGATTTCTTCCTAATATTAAGTCTAAACCTCCTCTGATGGAGCTTGAGACTGTGTCCTCTTGTTCTGTCACCAGTTGCCTGAGAGAAGAGATTGACCTCCGCCTGACTACAGCCTCCTTTCAGGTAGTTACAGACAGTGATAAGGTCACCCTTGAGCCTCCTCTTCTCCAGGGGGAACAACCCCAGCTCCCTCAACTGCTATTCATAGGGCTTGTGCTCCAGCCCCTTCGCCATCCTTGTTGCCCTTCTCTGAATGACAATGAGTGTGCAATCCGTAGACCTCATTGGCATAGAACTTGAGAAAAGCATTAGCTAGCACATTTGTATCTTGTCTCTTAAGATTCAGCACCAGAAAAAGGATCCATCTAGCCTGTTAGGGGAATTTTGGGAAGTCTGTATCTTCTATTTGACTGCCATGGGCTTTGAAATGAGTTTTGTTTCACTCAGAATTACTCAAGGACAGCTGTTCTTTGAACAGAGTATTAGGGGGAAGGTTATAGACTCTGTGACCATATTGACTTTAGAGAGACTCCAGCACTCCCTCAAAAATAGCAAGTGGGGACAACATGCCAGCATGTCCCAGATGTCCTCTAGAGCATGCTGAGATCTTGGTATCTGGGAGTACTTGCAGGCTCTGTGTGCTGTGGAGCAGCTCACAGGCTCTGTGTGGTGCAGTCCAGCGGGTACAAGCAGAGGCTGCTGTGCTCACTGGGATGGTAGAGACAGGTCAGGCAGACTGGTAGGGAATCTTGCAGGCACAGAGCTGGTTTCACTGCTTTGAAGTCTCTGATAATGTAGGAAATTAATCCCATTTTGGCTAAGATGGTATGCATTTACTGTATGTTTGCAGAAAACAAACATCTGCCTAGTGACCAGGATGTGGTCCACTACAACAAAACCAATGTGTATTTATAGTGTTCTATCAGTCTTTCTTGTGTTATTTTAACCACTGTTATCTACAGTTCTATAGCACAGTCAAAAGAAGGGATGACTGAGGGCAATAATAAAAGTGAGAATGTATGCTAATAAATGGCAGAAGGATAAATGTTTTTTATATTAAAAATACCAATCTTTTAATTTCTAAATTTTACAGTCTGCTATAGGTTCCTAGGCCTTATTTTTAACAATGAACTTGAAGCCGTTTAGAGTATTTGTATTCTCCAAAATTATTTGAAGAGATTCGGTGCATTTCAACATCAATTTATGGTACTTAAATGCCCTACATATTACTGAATTAGTTTTCTGATTTTGCACACATGACTCTTAATGATGTTGTTCAAAGGAATAGATACATCGTCAATTTACTTTTTTCTTATTTGTTAGAGTTAGTTAATTTTCAGCAAAACCTACAAAATACAAGTATCAGCATACTGGAATTTGGCAAAAATGCTGCTGATGACAAAAGGCTTTTTTTAGTCCTTTGAGTAATTTTCAGAGTAGAATGTTTCTCCACTGTGTGCTGATGTGTTTGTTTATATTTTAGTATTTTAGTTGTTAAGAAAGGTTTGTATTACATCATCAATGAGTAAATGAGAAGTGCTGTACACATTGTGGGTTAATAATTTGCCTCATTCATTTGTCGTTTTTAAGGGTATGTTTCTGTTGTCTGTGCTAGGAGCACCATTTCTTGAGGTAGAAAATCTGAAAGCTGTTTCTTTCCGTTTTCAGGCACTGTCTTAAACACCTTAGATAAGTAGTCAAACTGAAGGTTGCAATTAATTGTCCAGAACATGAGAATGGAATGCTGGTCTGGCACAACCCACATGAGTTGTACTGAATTTGGCATGGAGCATAAAAGAAGGTGAAGTCACTTTTAATGATATGTCCCAATTCGTAAACAGGTGTTTGCCCAAGGGGAACACACCAGTCTTACTTTGCAAATGTTATGGCAGAGTGATTCACTGGAATATGTGAACATTTCTTATCCTTCCCACCCCCAAAATATATTATGTCAATCCTTTTAGCAATTCATGTTCAGTGAGGTATTGCTTGCAGCAGTGAAAGAGATTGGATTCCAGAAATTGTGGCACTCTTTTTATCTATTAACCCATCTAATGAATGGTGTTTTAAAATTTGATTGACAGCTTCTTTTCCCATCTTAATTAAATTGCTCCTTCACCCCAGAGTCTTTGAAGGACTGAGCCTTTGTTAAAGATGTCAAGTTAGTCTTTTATTGTTTGTTTCCGTGGGGAACAGAGCTTGTTGACAAATTGAGATAAAGGTGTGGAATCAAGAAAATACTTGTTAGAATACCCATTTAAAAGATCTTCATAGTACTAACAAGGACAAAGAGGAAAATGTGCCCAGTGACATTATTCTTCCCCACTTGAAATATAAAGAGCTTGTAACATTTCTACTATATCAAATTCTTTAGTTAAGATGAAGATTAAAAAGAAGGTAATAAAGCTTTTTCTGAAAACGTGAAGGCAGCTTAATGAGTAGAAAAAAAGTAATTCAGTCAAAAAGTATTCTGGCAGAATCCTTGCTTAATTTCCATTGAAAGGAAAGTATCAAATCAACACTGTGGAAAAATAACATAGCTGTTAGAGGGGAAAAAATAGTGACGGGGAAAACAGTTGATAAAAAGCATACTTATTAAAATGTTTAGTTTTAAACTAAGGGAGGATTAGAAACAGATTATTTTAAAGTCAGCAATTCTGAGTTATTGGGCGAATCTCCTGCAATTTGCATTTTAATATGCACCAGTAGAGATCGCTTTCTTGAGCAATTTCAGGGTTTTATTTGCACGTACAATTGACTTCAGAGGTGAAAATGCACAATGTACTATTTGAAGTTCACTTACATTTCTCATCTGGTTGTATTCCTGTTCATCAGAATCAGGTGGCTATGAAAATTTGTCAGTTTGAGACAGACTTTTCTCTTGCTTGAAGGAGACACAAAAAGCTGATTAGAAACAATAAAGGTCATCTTACGCTGTGAGGAATGTGTTTGCAATTCTCATTAACTTCATGGGTGTGGAGGACCATCGCTTGTAAAATTGTCCTTTATGATCACAACTTCTTCCAGGAACTTGTATAGGTTCTGGCCTATTTGCAAAACATTTCTTTGCTGAACACTTAAACAATCTGAGGAAGATTTGTGCTTTGGTATAAAGCCTGTAGTGATGTACAGTTTGTGCTTTATATTAGGATATGTTCTATATTTACATTTTAAATGAACTCATTCTTTGTGTGCCATCATGTTTTAATTAAGCTTGTATGCAAAATTTTTGATAAGAAGCTGATACTATTTCTGGAAATGAAATCATAAATCTGCCCTTAAGTCTTGGTGCTGTAAGATAATTAAGTGTTCTTAAGCAAAATCAAACCTTACCTTTTATTAACAGAAGACCGAGTTAAGACTCAGAAAATAGAGCAAACCAAAGTCAAAATTGTCCGTATTAATAATTCAAATTAAAGACCATTTAATTACAAATTGTATTGGAATGAGAGAAAATTCTATCAGTGATATGAAAAATGTGGTGAGAGTTTGCTGATCTTGCTTTTTCTATTAGTTCTTGAATAAAAACATTATATTACAGTAAAGATTAGAGAGTCCAATTTATTTTTAAAACTGGGAATTTTTGCATTAAAATAATTTCTTGTGCTGATAAACAATCAGAATAAGGTTGAAGCAAAGTGGTGAATATGTAATGAAAAAATATACTTTTCTCGTTACCCACATAGTACATGGTACCATGGGCTAATGTACTAGTCTTTCAGTTATAAGGATCTTATTTAGGTAATATGTGGAATACATTTATTTTGACAAGTATATTGTTCCCTGTTGTCACATCATCAATTATTTGAACATGAATAGAAGTAAGTGTGCTGAGATACAGGGAAAATCTCTCTTTTTTTGACTTGTAAAAATTAATAGGAATAAGAACAGACACACAAGTCTCATGTTCTGCCTGACAATTACTCAAATTAAGTGCTACGTACTTTCTTGTGAGAATAGTTCGCAGCACTGAAGATGTGTCCCTAAAAATATACTTTCTATATTATGTATGGAATATGTCTGCTCTCCATATATGGAGAAAATACACAAATTCTTTCTCTCTCAAAATATCCTATTCTATATGTATTCTGTTCTGTATTCTGCGGACAATAAAACCCAGGAGTCTTCAGTGGCTGAATCCTGCAAATCTTAATTCCCATGAGAAATCCTGAGTACAACTGGTGTCCCAGCCAATTTTGAGTGCCATGCAATAGAAACAAAATCTGATGGGAAGCAAACACCTTTTGAGTGATGCTATATTATCATGGAATGTAACCTCCCTTCCTCCTGTTTACATGAGGCTTTCATAGCATAATCAGAAGTTTGAATAATGTAAAATATAGTGGAAAACTTAATTACAGCCACCCAAGACCTTATTTGATAGTGTAATCATCTTGTAACAAGTTGACAGGCGCCTCAGTTTTGTAGTCATAAATGCCACTGGTGCTTTCAAAGACATTTCACAATGGATTTACATACTAAAGTAATCTACATACACACTGAGATACTTTTCTCATCATATGAAATCTGAGAACACACTGCTAATAATATATAAAGTTTCCATGTATGTAAACCGAACTTTTTAAAAAAATGAATTGTAAATTATTGGGTTAACTTAAAGCAAATGAGCTGCTATTTTGCTTATTGAACTTGTGGCATCAGATGTTTTGAAGCAGAGAGGAATGGAAGGAAATAAAAGTTCATTTGTTTTAATTATATCTGTGACACAGATTAAGGAAAAGCTCTAAGAATATGTTTAGTGCAGGTGTGAGTTTTTTTTCTTCTAGAGGTATTTGTGTGTCTCAAATAAGTATCAGTCAGGTTGAAAACAGAAGTTAGGGATAAAAGACTGCAGCACAATAGGGAGGAAACCTGCCTGATCCCCTGCCTACTTAAGTTAATTACTTAATAGCATATTTTTCCTCAAGCTTTCTTCTGATAAGTTTTGAAATACATGTAGAAGCATCTGAGGGAGCCATTCTGCAAACAAGGATCTTAGAATATTAGTTTGCAGTTAAATGCTTCAGAATCTGAAAAGTTTCAATTACTTGTAATTGGTACCATTAGAATTGTTACTTTATTGTTTGGTTTGGTTTGTTTTGTTTTTTTGAACTGTGATGACATAGTAACTTCGAAGCAGAAACTTTGGATGTATATTCTTGGTTGATCTAAAGGGAAAAGCTTTGCTCCAATTAAGTGATGTAGTGGTTTCCAGCAGTCACTAAGGAGAATGTTAAACATTACTGTAAACCTTTTAAAATCCTCCATGACAGTTTAGCTCATGTTTAAGAATATCAGAAGTTTGGACAAACAATTGGTCAAGTAAGGTCAATAAGAAGCAACAGAGGAGGGCAGTTCTAGAGAACTGGGTAAAGCTGATATTCAAATGAATTCAACGAAGACGGAGATAAGTGTAAGGATGTCGGTCTGTCATTAATCATGGGTAAAATAATGGAATGGCTCAAATGGAATTGTGTTAGAAAGTTATTTAGGAGCACAATGTAATCAATAATAGTTGATACAACTCTATAGAAAGATGTAAGATTTTTTTTCTCTGCCTTTATTATGTTTAGTTTAAACTATTAAAAAAAAATGACTCCTTATTGTTTATATGCTATTGAATTGTAGTGTACAGTGGTTAAGGGAAAAGTTACATGCTAAGTGTTGTTATTGTTCTGTATAATTTGTATCCCATTTCAACTGTTAGGGATATTATTTTGCAAAATCAACACAAAAGGACAGGGAATATTGGAAGTACCTGAAGATAAAGGAGAAGGGATAAAAACTATGCTGTTTTTCAAAGACCTGCATGTTACAGATTCAGATAAAACCTTTTTGTAAAATCTGTTTATCAGATGTGAAGCATCACCATCAAAGCTGAAAGAAAGGAATATCTTGATGGCCTGTCATACATAAGATATGATCCTAACTCATCAACCATAGATTGATAATAAATGAATAAATTGAGAAATACCCAGTTGAAACATGTTGAAAACTGGAAGAAATTTTTAAAGAAAACAAGTAATTGTGGAGGGGTAATACTCTTAAATGGAGCAGTGAGTGAATTGAGAAAGGCACTGGCTGATATGGCATGGAGAAAAATGGATAAGAGGAGCACTCACTAGAGAAGGCTAAATAAAAGAGGGTAGTTTCCAATTAGCATGGATAATTACTGACAGAAGTACCCCCCTGCCATTTTGAAAGAGATTTTGTCCATCAGTGCTCTGATAATAACTCCTGATAGTGGTAGTGATCTTTGAATGTTGAAAATGCCAAATATTAACTTTGGGGGAAAGATTTTTTTTTTCATTTAACATAGAGATACTTTTAGCAAGTGAATTATTGCATGAAGGTAAGGCCTTGCTTCAGTTTGTTTCATTTTTTCTGTTTCTGTGAATATTGTTACAAGTTATAGCAGCTGAATATGATCCACACAAAAACCTGCTATTTAAGGATAGAATTAATATATTGAGAATTAGGCACATTTAGAATACTTGCATATAATTATATATTGAGAATTAGGATTGTCTATTGGAGGAAATATATTCTTCTATCTTGTTTGTGTTCTGCATTTGATTTTTTCCTCATATAAAATCTCAGTTATGTTGAAATCGTGACAAAGCTTACTTTGACTGAAGGAAAATATCTAGCTTCATTAAAGTCTATTTTACTTTTTGTAGTTGGACAATATTTTTTTTTTACAGAATTACTGTAGAACAATTGTGGCACAAAAGTCTATGTTTTTAGACTTGTTGGCAAAAGAACCCAAAACAACTAAGACTATGGAGTTTGGCCTACATATACTGTATTTAGAAAAATTATTTTGGTTAATTTTAAAGTGCTCAGCTCATACTAGGAAAGATGACTGCAGGATACAATGATGTTTTTCCTCAACTGAAGCTGATCACACCAGTGACGATTTTTGAACCAATAACCTTCTAATAAACATTTAGGCCTTTTTGTTTATAGCTTGGCATGTAAGCACTGTGACACCCTCAGTTACCAGAAGCATATGGGGTGTATCCTATATTGTAATTTTTAAGTCTTGCTTGTTTAATATTAATGTTAAATTAATATTAAATACTATTTTATAGGGTGGATGTATATTGTAGTTGAGTCTACAATGGATGGGATTCTGTTTCAAAATTTGCTTCAATGTGAATTCAGTCTACTGTTTCCTGTGATAAAACCTTGGGTTCGAATGGAGAATAACCATTGTTACAGTGTTCCAAAATCAATTGCCTCCATCACAAAATACAGTTTACCTATAGCTTTTGTTAATACAAGGCATATGTCTTATCCATAGCACAGAAAATGGAAAAGAATGGACCCTCAAATAAAGGATATTTGTTTGCTTTGGCTTTATGTTTATTTTTTTAAACTCCAGGGGTTTTTTGTTTGGTTGGTTTTGTTTGTTTTTTGGGGGTTGTTTGTTTGTTTTTTTAATGGAAGGATCTAGTATATAGACTTAGGTTGGAATGGTTTGTTTCAGTGGAAAAAGAAATAGCCTTAACAGGTAAAGTGTTAGTTGCTTATAGCCAGAATTAATTAACTTTTGAGCTATATAGATCATGAATCCAAAACCAAATGACCTATAATTTTGTTCTTAAGGGAACTGAAGTGTTTGTGGTTAGTCTGTCTGTGAACCACTTTCTTGGCCGCTTTTGAAGATTTAAAGCCTGCTACTATTCACAGTAAAGGAAAGCATTGGGAATTTTGCGTCTTTAATATTGTGCTACTACGTGGAAGAAAAAGTTGTGGTGAATAGCAGTGTGTAACATGCTTTGAACTCTTCACTTATTCCTATTCACTTTTTTTCTTTTTCTCCATTTTTAATTTATGTTTTTATTTTACTGTGTGTTTTTGCTGTCATGTGAAGACCTGACTCTGAGAATTCATGCCTTGATATGTACCCATCTCAGGACACCTATTGTCCTTCCAAGGTATATCGAAGAGAAGTGGATAAAAGGAGGGTAGACTTCTGTAGCCATTTGGAGGAGACTAATTTTTCCAATCAAATAGGAGTTTTGGAAAATGGAACCTAACAATATTGTGGATAGTTTTGTGCTTGATCCTAAGGAATTATTTGACGTTTGTATCCAATGTCCAGAACAGGACAACTGTTGCTGCTCAATTCTCTTGCCTTAAGAAGGCTTAGAGGCATAAAGTAGTGTCAAATGACTAGATAGTCTCGGGGATAGCTTTATTTTTTACTTCAAAATAAAATGATGAAATCAGTTTTCTGGATGCGTACAAGAATCCTTGATGTCTTTGGAGGAAGAGTAAGTTTTTTAGAAACACCTAACTTAGAGATGCAGGCTATTAATGTTTTAAACTACTTCACCTACTATGGCTCTGTATGTTGGCAGCTCAGTCATTTTACTAAGATGCAGAATGCTAATCAAGCAAGTGATATGCATACTATTAATGTATAACAATGCTGTGAAGTGGTAGTTAAGGCTTTGTCAACTGAGTGTGTAGAGTCAAACTGATAGTGAGGAAACTTCAGTGTGTGTGCAGTTATCCCTGTCTGTGCTGTAAGAAACAACTTGTGCCTTTAACTGAAAGACTTCCCTGTAGAAAGTAGTGGAAATAACTCCAAATGATATTGACATGCTGGAAATGCCCCTCATGTAGAATTAACAAAGTGTGTCTGTGTAGGAAATAACTGATATCTAACCCATAAAATTGGTTACTATGCTTTTAAATTTGTAAATAAAAAATTCAAACGATATCCTTCAATACTTAGTGCAGTATTAAGTTACAAATGTTCCCTTGAATTCGGTACTTCAGTTTTCTGAAAAATTATTCTCACCACATGAAATTGACTGTTGTCTATATTTTGTTTTTGTATTAAGATTTTGTGAACACTGGGAAGAAAATGCCATTTATAAGCATATATTTTGCAAAAAAATTGCTCTTAGTTTATCTTATTAGCAGTTAAGGGACAACCACTAACTCATGCCTACAAATGCTATATTGAGGATAGCTGGTATTGTAAAAATTAAGATTTGTAATGCCCTCCAACTTTTATAGCTGTTTGTAGGGAAGAGGAAAACAAAGATTTCCACCTCCTCTGTACAGTTCAAGGGGGTCCTGATGTACAGTGTTGTGAAGCACAAGAATACATCTGTACTGGAATACCTAAACATACAGCAGCATCTTGCTTACAGTCTGTTATTCAGTTGCTCATTTCAATAAAGCTAAGGGAAAGACATTTATTGATGATGAATTGATTTGTTCTGATGAGATTAAATTGTCCTTTGATACTGTTTCTCATAAATTTTATTGCAGTATTTATGGCTAATGGTTGTCTAAGCATATCCCTTGAATAGTTGGGATTGCTTTGTTATGGTGTGGGTAGGTGAGATACACAAAAGCAGTTTTCATCTCGGAAGTTAGATTTCCTCTGTAGTCATTGGAAACAAAAAAGGATCTTCTGGAGTCAAAGGTACTAAAATTTAGCTGCCTTCTATGGTTAAAAAAAAGGATAATGGTCTCTCCACTGTTTATAAAGGAAATTAAGGTAAACTAGTCACCTCATCATAGAATTTGTCTTTGTGGATCTCACTGTGTTTTAAACAGCTGTATGCTTGTATTTACTCCAAAAAAAAGGCAAGAGTGCTTATCTTCCTGGTTCTTCATAATTCCTTTGCACTGCAAGTGTGGCAGGCATTTTCCGCCCAGTTCCTTTAACGGTAAGCTTTGCAACAGAGTTATTTCCATTGGGAAATGATTTTTGTTTTAAGTATTCCCCTAGGAATTTTCCATTTAGTGAAGAACGTAATGTTTGGTTCATACTGTCCTTGCACAGAAGGTTTCCTTTAGTACTTCTTCCCACAGGAATGGTACTCGATAATTCTCTCCAGCCCTATTATTTAATAACTCGCATGTTGCCTGCTTTCTTAGATGATGAAGGGAGCTCAGCAAGCAAGTTCTACTTCCAATGTGAAGTTTTATCTATTTTTATGTATTTTCACCTTTAATTTTTGACAAATGTCTCAGCATCACTCATGAGGGAATTGCTTACATGGAATCAAGTCTGATTTCAGCTTTGTGCATCTACTGTAGGAAATCTCAAAAGCCATCCTTCTTTATGGACTCCTAAGCAGACTTCAAGGCATTTGTTGGTAAAAGTGGAGGCAAGCAGTGGAGGTGGTACTGAAAAAGATATGAAATCGAACTATTAATGAATATGAGTGAAAGTAGGCAAATGTTTTTCTTTACGTTCCTATCATTTTATTCATGTTGGATTCTGCTGTCACTTAAGTCCTTCTTTCCTCCCTGCTGCTGCACCCCAGCAGATGCTAAAGGAAGAGAGGGTTGCTTCTCTTTCAGAGGATGTAACTGCATAACTTAGGTCATGTTTCTGTGCCCCATCAACTTAAAACATCAAAGTGAATTTGTTCTGATATTTGGCCAACTTATTTAGTCATCCCTCTAGACAAAACGTTTATCTGGATTTTTGGTCTGCAGTGTGGCTAGAATATACGCTACCCAGATGTGTTTTCCTAACTTTGATGCAATAGAAAAAAGCAAACATAAATACCCTTTTGAATACATCTTGTTATGACCAGTAATAGTTTTAACTTAATTTCAACTATTAGATTTGACTGAACTGGGGCATGAACTTCAGCTGTATTACATCAGGGGAACAAATTGAGCTTTTTTTTGTTTTGTTTTGTTTTGTTTTTTTAAAGGAAAATCTTTTCTTATCAGAAGGCCTATCTCAGCCAAAATCAGTAAGAGCATTTGTTACTAATTTAATGGGGTGTGTTTGCATGTGGTTATATATTAGTGTTGAAAAGCAAGCTCTTTCCTGCTCTACATAATTGAGGGTACTGTTTGTTAATCCAAATATTGTGCGTTAGAACTGTCCATAACTTCTATTCAGACAATGAGGAGATTTTTGTAGATTTAAACCAGAGAAAGTTACAAGGTTAATTATCACATTTCAGACACTTTCCTTTGCTCCCCTACTTCTAGCAGCAGGTTCTGCGAAATCACAATCTGGATCAGCAGGACTTAAAAAAGACTGTTCACATCCTATCTCCTCCACAGGCTCAGTTACTTGTTAGAATAAAGGAGAAAGAGAGGAACGAGATATTTGCATGGAAAGTTGCTGTCTAAATATGTTAATTCTTGTACATTCAATGGTAGGCTAATTAGCACTTCTTCCTTCATGGAATAAATGGCTTTCTTCTAGGAAGTAATGTTGAACTGAATGATGAATCTTTTTGAGTGTGCTTCCGAAGCCTTTTTTAAAGGTGAGAAATTGTTCCATTTTAACTCCAGGTGACCCGAACTGTCTTGCTGTTCTGCCAGCATGATGGGGTAATAGCTAATGAGGCTAGGGCAAAAATGTTCTTATCTCAAAACTGGCAAGTTTGCTGCACAGCTCTTCTTTTGGTAGAGAATTGGTGCTGGACATATTGGAAGGTGTTTCATTATACTGTTTGTTGGTTTTTTCCATCTTTTCATTCATTTTAAGGAGAAGAGCAACAATGTGGGATATGAGTGGAGTTAGCAGTTGCCCTGCTGAAAGTAGGTAGAAGTCCTATTTCCAAAGACAGGAGTGGAAGACTTTTGTTTATAATGCCAATTGTGAATTGTTTTTTGGTGACATTTCTCAAAGACTAAGAGACTATGAGCACATCATTAAATAATATATTTTGACATGAAAGTTAGAAAGCTGTGTGGATTTAACTATGTTTAGAAGTGCAGTAGAACAACATAGAATGTCATGATTAGTAGTAAAGCCCTAATTCTGTAAGTCTGTACATGCATATATAATGATGGCATTTACTTTCTTGTAAACTAATCTATAGCCTATGGTGAGACGTGCTTAATTCATCAGAATAATTCTCTGATAAAATGATTTTTGCTCTCTAAATCAATTACTATTTTTGCAGATCATCTTATTTTGAACATAAAATGAACCAGTTTTGAGGGTGAATGTGTTCTTATTTTGGGTGGGTTGTTTTTGTGGTTTTTTTTTTTTTTTTTTTAAATTTCTGCAGAAGTTCCATCTCTGAAGTTTAGCTGGCAGAATGCACTGCCTGAGTTTATTGTGTGGCTAGGGCAGATGTGCATGTAAAGAAAACTGCACCTGATTATGTGCCTGTGGGCTTTGTGCTTGTGAATTAGCAGGGAGTTTCAGGTGGGGATTTTCTTATTCTGTCAGTTTGAAGGAAGAGACTTAGAAGGTGCAGTTCCAGATGTGCAAAAGAATGAGTATTATTGGCCATTATCTGGAGCCATGAATTTGGTAACCTAAAAATATATGTTCTTTTCATCAACACCTGAAGAGTTGTTATTGGACACACCACTGTAATGTTACTTCAGCTGGTTCCTTTTTTTTGTTTCTATAGATGCAGGATTTCAGGCAGGGATGTGGTAAACTGTCTGCTGCTTCAATACAAGCGTTAGCCCACCTGCTGTGTGATTTGTCAGTAGGATACTTTTGGTCTTTCAATACTTGTCTAGTCTGAAGAAAATGAAATCTAGATCACTGAAAATAATCATATCTGTATGGCAGTAATTGTTGACTTAGAACTCAAATATATAAAGCATGATGCAGTTTGTAAACTTTTTTGCAGGGTATTGTTGTGGAGCAAGTATTCATGTGGTTTATGCTGTACTTCATCTGTGAAGGAATACAGGTGTTTGATTTGTCTGAAATGAATTGTTGTGGCGCGTTACAAGAACAATGAATTTTTTGCTTTTAGTAAAAGACACTTGAAACTGTCTTTTTTTTGTGCTAGTAAATCCAGGGAGTCCTAGTGAACTCCAGTCTCTTTGCTGAATTCTCTTCAAGGTTTATAACTATTTTGTGGCTGAGTTTTACAAAACCTACATTTCATCATGATGTTCCTTTGTTTTGGAATAGTTATGTCTCTTTCAGTACAAAAAATAAAAGAAATTATGGAAAACTTGTAAGTAAAAAAAAAAAAGCATTCATGCAAGCAATTCATGTGTTTTGTGACCTTTGCACTTTGGCTTTAAAAGCCCATTTTATTTCCAAGTGTTCTGGAGCGTATTCTCAAGATTTTACTAATAATAGAGAAATTCTATGAAGTGTCTCAAAATAGAAGAGTAATTTTAATGAGAGATGTCCTAAAATTAGTGGTATAGTTAAGTTTGAGCTTCTAATTAGCCTGACATCCATTTTCTTTGATTGCTATGTTTAGAATTTGTTTCCAGAGTATGTAATTTTAATTTAATCATTCTTAGTCTTGCTTTTACTCCCGGACACTGTGTTAGCAACCACAATGCTTTTTAATCACTTAAGATTATATACTAATTCAACTTGAATGGAGAGTTCTGGAAATTTCTTCAGGTGGTTCAGAATAAAGCAGAAGTGCCAAAATTCCATGCGGAATTGGCAAAGGCTTGGAATTTAGCTTAGAACTTCACTGTCTTGACAGGCTTGCTGATTTGTTTAATGTTGATACTTTTATTGCTAAAGGTGTTGGAATAGAATTTGCTGGAGTGGCTTTGGGTTCATCTATACACATGGAAAAATAACTGTGTTATATCTTAGTTGGATTTGTTTTTATTACTCTTGGAAAGAAGTGTTTGTCAACATGTTTTTGTTTTCCATTATTATAATAAAATATAAATATGAAACAAAGCTGATCTAGGACATGTATTTTACTGTGTACTTTTTGGGAAGCAATAATTCGTGAATTTATTCTACCTTTCTAAAGCTACACTCATCACTTAATATCTAACATGTTGCAAATGCTCTTTCTCCCACTAGGTACATATGACTGATGACAATGACAATAGTGGTCTTTAATAGGATGAAATCCTGCCTTTACTAAATCAATGCATTGTTCCCACTGCAGTTAGCAAATCCTTGATGAAGCATAGAGCTTCCCTGTATGTAAATGTTTGCAGAAGTACAATCTAAAGGGCTTGTCTTGATTTCTTGGCCATCCGTAGATTCCATGGCACTAAAATGCACTTAAAGATTTGCAAGTTGAGGCTCCTGCCTTTTAAACTGTTTCTTTATGTTCACAGCTTATATTGCCATAAGAAGTGTGACTCTTCAGCTGTTTAAAATTTGATCCTTTATTGTAAAATTTTTTTGGTTGTCATTACATGATGCCATATATTTGGTGATATAAACCAAGCTCTCCACCCCTCTGTCTCCATTTAGCTCATGTTTGGCTGTATTTTTGATACATTGCTGCCAATTCAGCCACAGGTTTACAGTGAAATTCTGTCTTCAACATTCATTGACTATCATAGATTCGGTGACATAACTGTGTGTTATTTAGCACATCCCTTTGGTTAAATAGAACTTTTGTTTTAAAGGGATAAGTAAAGGATTCATTGTAACTCACTGGATTTTTGGGTTTAAGTAATTTGTAACAGATGTTACTTTACTTGGATAAGCCCCTAATTATAAAGCTTCACTTTTAAATTTGGATTTTATGATGTACAACTTGCTTCTAAATGTATTGCAAAGTATCATATGTATTTTGGAACATGTTTATAGCCTTCCTTCAAGATTGTTTTTCCCCCCCACTTTTGTATTTTACGGTTGTGCCAAATAACAAGCAGTTACTCACATGCAAAACTGGTTGCAGTATTTACTTGTGGGTAGGCTATCAAAAGGAGGTCAAGTGTCAAGTATTTAACTAATCATCTATGTATTGTTACTGTTGACCATATTAATTTATCTAGTGTCTCAAAAATTCTAAACTCTTAAAAAACCCCCCAAAACAAACATACATTAAAAAAAGAGACAAATAGAGAAAATTATATTAGCCAAGTTAAAAGAAGCTTAAGTGTGATATTAACTTCAGAGGGACCACCAGAGACAAAAGCAATTCCTCCTTTCTGTTCTGATGGCTTTACATAAGGATGCTCAGGTAACAGCGGGCAGCGCTATAAAACCTCAAGATGTGTTTAAATATGCAGTAAACTGGCGACTGTGATGTAAACAAACAGGTTTTTACCACTGTATTAGTGTTGGTAAAACAGAAAAAAAAATTATTTATGCACATGAAAAACTACATGTTTAGAATTAAAGGAATATAAATTTGCTTACTTTTATTAGATTGTACTAATTTAAAGTAGCGTTAACCAGGTGGTCTTTGTGCTTGGATTTTGCTGGCATAGATTTTTATGCACTTAGTACAGACAAAATAGAAAATTACTATGGAACAGGTTGACATTGATCTACCAGGGTTTTAATTCGGGTTTGAATGTATTGACAATCAGATACTTTAGGATAATGCACTCAGGTGCCTGGGGTTCTGAACCCACTAAATATTTTGCAGTAATTTTCAAAAAAAAATGCTAGTTAGACTCTAATGGTGTAGATAAATGCTGTGGGGAGAGATACTTGTGAAGACAAAGTGTATTGTCTTATTAAGTGCTGTAAAGAGTAAAAATGTATAAGCTAGAGATTTCTTTTTCCTGTTGAACTGACCATATTCATACTACTGTGTTGCTGTATAGCTGAAATAATAGTTTATCCCAAAAGATTTTCTTATTGACATAATTGCCACTAGTTCTTAAAATGAAAGAATTAAAATAAATGATGCAGTGTGACTCTCTATGGTAATAATCCACTATCGCTTTGGTTTTGTGGAGATAAGACACAGCTTTGATGGGTGTGAAGTTTCAAAGGAGGGTTCTGGATTTAAATGGTACAAGCATTTGGCTCTTGTAGAGCTTTTGAGATGACTGTTGTTATGTGCAACCTGTGATATGCTTGTAAACAGTACTGCTTGGTGGCAAAGTTCAATTTACAAAGGTGAAGTAGAGCTGTTAGTGAGAATTCTGTCATGGAAGTAACAGAGGAAAACAGAACCACACAACTTCCCTTGAGTATTTTCTTAATCTAACTGTTGTTGTTTCCAGATGCACTGGTTGCCAAAGTAATTACTCTTGATAATTTCACGTTCATCAAGTGAGGCAATAGAATTTCAGGAGGTAGCTGTGTGCATCCATATAAAGCATGGGTCATCATGCTGCAATGTCTTTTGTCTCTGCTGTCTCCTCTGATCAAGGTCATATCAAGCTTCACTTGAAAGTTGAGTATTTGGAGTGTAGTGAATTGATGCTTTGTTGTCATCAAGGTGGTCCTATGCCACAGTTTTAAAAACTGTGGTCATGGTTAGCACTAGCTCTGGCACTCTCATAAGGGTCAGATAATTGTGGCCTGAGGTACCTAATCCCTAGGTGCACTCACAGGTACGCACTGCTGTGGCATTCCCACAGCATTCAGAAGTGCTCCCTTGTGGGAACAACATGGTTATTCTTCCTGGTGATGGAGTGTTTGATAAAGATCGCTCTCTGACATGGATATCTTTGCCCGCATTCCATAAAGCTTTTAGTCACCTGCCAAAAGCTTTGTGCACAATGCTTGTTGAGTGAGATGGTCTGCACTGGGAATCAGCCTGCTAATCACTGTTTCTTTATGTTGGAAACTACTTTGAGACTTGCTTGTTTAAAAAACCAAAGTTTATTCCTAGGATAAGGAATATTAAGAATTCTATTAATTAAATTGATATTATCACTTATGTTGTCTTACCTGTTTTAAAGGTTTGCTTTGCTGGTGTCTTAGTTTCTCTATGTGGCTTCATGCTGTATGTGCAAGGTAAACAAAGGGGCTTGTAAAGGAAAACATATTTGAGTTTAAATGATTTCACATTCTATGTGAATTGAGATATATGATGGAGAATTCTTGAAAAGCACATAAAAATGCATTTGATATTTTTTCAGATTTGACAACTGAGTTGTTTTTCCTTCTCAAAAATGGGGGAAAGGGTGAGAATAGTAGTCAACATCTTGTGGTAATAGAAATGAACAAGCAGTAATTAGTAATTTCTTCGTTCTTTTTCTTCCTGTTTTATATTCATTAGCATTTGCTTTGTGAAGATCTAATTCTGCTTAAAAATAGTTGAAAGGAGTCAGGAAAATTTACTACCTCAGAATAAAATATAACATAAGAATGCTTGCCAGAAGATACCAGTGAGCTTGTGACGATTCACCATCCCTGTGTCCATCTGAGAATAATTAAATTTCTGATCTTGGTTTTCATATTTAAACATTTTTGTCATAGAAGAATTGCTCCTGAGTGCTATGGGTAAAATGTAAAGAGATTCTGTCTTCTTTAAATGCCAAAATTCTGCACTCTTCAAACTTGATTTCTGCTGAAAATTGCTAATAGAAGGCAAACTCACTGTGTTAGAACTAGATGAGAGTAAGTCTAGTTAGCTAGATTTCACCAGTTATGTTTTTTTTTTCTATTAAAAAAAATCAAAAAAACCCTATGGACAAGTTGTCCATCTCCATTTTAGGTTATGGCATAAAACACGGGAGAGTGTTTAGTCCCAGTGGTATTAGGGACTCCCAAGAAAATATACTACCAAGTCAAAAGAAAGGTCTTTGGACCTTCTTGCACATTTCTTGCCCTTTACTTTCTTAAAGTTTTCTTCGACTTTCTATCCAGCTAATAAAAAGGCTTTTTGGAATTGTATTTGTATTTTTTTTTTGTATTAGAAGAAGCCTGAGAGAGTGTTGGTCATTATTGCCCCAAGGAATTTCTCTGCATGTGCAAGAGCGGATTGTGTTTGCAAGCCTTTTTCAAGCGGGACTAGTAATTTTCAAGTTATTGCTGGATGTTAAACAAAGCCCTAAAAATATCTTACATAAGCACTAATAATGGAGAAATCTGATTGTTTTTAAAACTCACACCATAATTAGTTTACAGTTTTTAAATGCTTGGCGTCTTATGAGGTCTACTTAGCAATGAAATAAGCATGGAGAGACTTCTTTCTGCTTGAACACTTCAGGCTGAAAACATGAGAACTGCTCCTGGAAATTATCCTCATAATAGTGTTGAGGTGGGAAGTTCTGAAGATTTTAAAATAAATTCTGGATTTCACCTCTATTTTTACTTTTGAATGTGAAATTTAGTAAAAATTGTAAATGGGATCTTCATTTAGAGAATAATTCTCTATTTTTTTCTTTTTAAAATATGCTTTCATTAATAACTTAACTGGCTTTTACTTTGTTGTAGGTGTGTGTATTGGAACAGAGCATAAGTTTGTTCAGAAAAATCTAAACTGAAAATAATGTAAATGAAAAGCAATTTTTGGTCATTTATAAAAATATATATTGAACACTATACTTCAAACCACTTCAGTACCTCTTAAATCTGTTCTACTGTGAGAATGGAAAATAAAATTGGGAAAAAACATGACAGTCTGAAAAGACTGGGATCTCAGATTGCAAAGGGATGGAATCTTTATTTCCCTCAACTATTATAAAATGTAATTAGAGATATTGTTCAGGTGAAAATGAAATAATTTAAAATGTGAATGTCATGTTTTAGAACTTACTAGTCCTTAAATTCTGCAAGTGTTTGAATGAAGAGCCCCAGAACACTTCTAAAATTTATAGCTCGTGTCCTGGGAGATTTTTAGAGTAATTTTACTTAGTGAGGAAAGATTTCTTTTTTCCCCCCTCCTATCAAGTATTTACTGTGTGACTGTGCATTATCAAGGTGTCTTTAGCCTTTCCAGCTGCTTTCAGTATTGCTTTGGCTTTCAGGTCTCAGTATATTTCAAACGGTGCTACTTTGACAGCTTTTTTTTGTCTGTGGTATAGGCTTTTTAAAATTTACCGTGACTGTGTGTGCCTGTATTATAGTATGCTAATTCACATTATATTATTCTGGATATTTTGAGTCTCAGAAAGTTGTGTTAGATCACTTGTTCATCTGTTAACAGAATAATTAGTACTTAGAAATGTTTTCCCCCTCTTTGTTTTTTCTGCAAGTGTAAAGTAGAACTTGTGTATATGCAGTTATCTAAAGATTGAATTGCTGTATGTTTTAGTCACCTGCAATGCTTCTTCACTTCTCCTTTAGAAAACTAAGTCTATCACTGGTATAGTATCTGTCATGCATTATTGTGCCTGAGAACTGTAGAATTTTGAGCAAAAGAAAAACTTTTTTAATAGTTGTACTTCTTAGGGGATTTTTTTGAAACTACTTTCAAAATAGCTTATAGACCTGGTACATTAGGTATTGTTTAAGAGTACTGGGATATTTGTTTTACATCTACAGCCTGTGAAAAATTAAGCATCTCCTTTGTTCATGGTTATAATATTGAAAGAAACATATTCTAAAATGAAGGATCCTTAAGGTAAAAGGCCATGTCAGGTACTTCTCTTTATGCAATTTGTGCTTCTGAAGTATGTAGTAGAGTGTCAGTTGAAATGTAGCACAGAGTGACAGACCACCTAGGAATTTATGAATGACTCAATCTAGAAAGCAGCCTTTGCCTTTGTTGTGTAAGTGGGATTCAAGTAGTTGTCACACAAGTGCAACTGTATTTGCCAGCATCTTCAGTAAAATTGATATTTTTTCAGTATTATCCATAATAGTCCACAGGTAGCTTGCTTTTATTCCAAATTCTAGGAATTATGAATTGTATTATCCCATTCAATAATGATATTATAAGATGCATACCTCAGATGAGCACACCTCTTCAGCACGTTAAATTCATCTTCATTCTTTGGTCTTCCTATGGTTTTCAATTATATACTGGACAGGAAAAGTGATTAGATATTTGAAGGTCCCTGTTAGACTGAGGAATGTTTCACTGCTATTGCTTGTCTCCTCAGAAAGATGAAGCGGTACGTGCGTGTAGTTACTGGTTACAGGGGTCAGATGCAGCTGATGTAGGTACTAAGTAGTGTTGGTTTTGTCATATGGCTTTGTCACCCATAACTGTTGAAAAGAGACTGCAATATGGAACTTCACCTGGTGTAGAACATGAGATGTAGAAAATGTCAAGGGTTCTGTCCGGGCAAACTGAATGCCCATGCAAATACATCAGGTGACATGTCAGTGATACCGTTACTCTTCTCTAACCAAAGTGTGTCCTGTTGGTTTTCACTAGTTGGGATTAATTTCTCAGTTGTCCTTTACATGGTTAGCCAGGCTTTTTTATTTGTTTTGTTACTTGGCTCTAATTTATGTAGTTCTTGGACTCATGGGTGTACTGTGGATTCTCCATTTTATTTGGAAGCATTACGTTTTAATATCTAAATCAAAAGTTATCATTTTGTTTGACATGTTTCATATTTATAATTCCCTAAAATTCTGTTTTCTTTATCTTCCCAGTCACATGGGAACTTGGAGGGAACGCACGCACATCTCTCATGCCAGTGTTGCAGACTAAAAATAGTTTTCCACCACCAAATGTTAACAGCTGGTTGGCTTTCTTTCCCTGCTGAAGATGCATTGTATAGTATTTTTGTTTTCCTACCTTTGCCAAATGTTAATGGACCAGGCTCTGCAAGTTCTACTTTGTAAATTCTGTTGCAGTACTAATTACACTTTGAACAGCATTTCTGGGAGGATTTTCACAATTCCAGTCAAGTGCCTATTACCCCATCCTACAGATAAATAAACAGAAAGTGGTTGAGGGAGGTGCTTTGTGTTGTTTTAAATGACAATTAGGTAATCAGTGCTTCTGTAAGCCAAGTATTTTTTGGGTAACATAAAAGATGTAGTGGCACTCATGAGAACAGGTCTCCTAAGTTGTATTCCCCCAGGATAAATCCCTGACCTTTTGTTTCTTTCCTTTACTTGAAGTAATTCAGTGCAAATACCACAGAAAATCCCTGGTCATATTGATATTATAGCATTTGCCTATTGCAAACGCTGTCATCTTTGCTTTTTACCAGTGATAGAACAAGTCTAAACATTGAATTTCAAGAAGGAAGACATTCAAAGCAATATTTTTCAAAATAACCATTTTTGAAATCCTGAGAGTGGACAGTACAATGACAAGTTATTTCTGAACTAAGTAGAATATCTTATAATAGCTCTTCTGTCTTTCCCCATCTTGAAATACTCAGCAAAACTGTCTTAATGTATTAGCAGAAGTGAATCTGTTATTTTATTTTGAAAGTTCTGTCATAATGTCTGGCACTTAAAGTGGTATTGCCTTCATATACTTTCATATACACAATCCATAATGTTTACATTTTGGCATAAAAGCTGCAAGACATGGAGAGACACGAGAGTTAATAAAATAACAGATGGCACTTATGTTCCCATGGAATTAGTTGTATTGCATTTTTAATTGCATAAAATCGTTGTGTTGCTTTTGATTAACACAGGGTTGCCGGTCATGTGGAGATAAGTGTCTTGTGTGGTATAAATCTGAAAGTTAGTTTGTTGTCACGTATTATATGATACGCCTAAAAAATATGCTCTAAACAAAATCCTTTCTACACTGATTGTACTAGATAGATTAATCGTGTTGCCATATGGACTTGAAATTGCTTTGGGTATGCAAAAGAAAAATCTAGATAAGTGATAACTCATTTAATACTCTGTAGTTTGTATTTATGGAAAACAGCATTCCTCAGGATCTTCTAAAGGAAAACAAGAGCATGGCAAAGGTAATTTCAATGTTGAGTGTTCACGGATGGTAAAAATATATTTAACAGATGTTTGTAATTTTTTCAGGTAATCGCTCTAGCAGATGCAGCAGAAGAAAATCAAGCCAACATGTTTCAGGCATTCACAAAGTTGAAAAGTGCCACCCATCTGGTGATTATGCTGATAAGTTTGTGGCAGAAGCTCAGCACCGATCAGGTTGCTATTCTGGAAGCTACGTTTTTGCCATTGGCAGAAGATACACAAGAGCTGGTAAGAATCTTTAAAAGCCGCTTGAAAAATGCTCATTCACAGAGCTTTAAGCCCTTAAATTTACATATTTTCCCCTGTACTTTGCTAAAGACTGTCCTTTGAAGTAATTTAAGTACCCTTATTAAGTTCAATGTCTGGTGCAAACTGCATTGATTTCACAGGAAAGTGGAAAATTAGGAGTAGATTATAGAATATTTCATTAGATTTGAGTGATACCAGTTAACTTCTGCTTAACCTTTCCTTAACACGTGAAGTAGTAGTGTCTCACATAAATTTAGCTGATTTTACCTGCTGTCCAGTTGTTAGCACAAACAGAATTCTCCCATTTTTTTTAACACTCTAATATAAATGCTATATAATATACACGGGCATATTGCAATAGAAATATGAAATACAGCCATGTAACACGCAGTAAATACAATATATTTAATCTATTAAGCATTTTCCATACTTTGTTCTCAGTGTTTTTACAATGGTTTATATAATGGACGAAGATTATCCAAAGAAAATACTGTGAATAGATAGTGTACTTGTCTTCTCCAAACCATTTCTACATAGTCTTGCATTGTGAAGATATCTTGCAAATTTTGTTCTGATTTAATGTGTGCGGTCATGTGAGGTTCTGTGCCACAATTAGAAAAGAAATAAACTCTGACATTAATACATCTCAACAGTTTACTTTAGGCATCTGAACTATGAAGTGTACTGCTTAACCTCTCAAAAATGGCTTCTAGGTAATAAAAAATAAGGATTATCTTAGGTAAACATTAGTTTTAATTTTCATGCTCTGTACAGGTTTTTGCAATGTACGGTGAATCCAGATTTTGTGGCATACCCAGAATACTTAGGATGCTTTATAGTCTTTTAGAAAGCTTGTGCTGCATTCCAAGTAAATATAGGATCAAAAATGTGTTTT
This sequence comes from Serilophus lunatus, assembly GCA_013399895.1. Taxonomy (NCBI): domain Eukaryota; kingdom Metazoa; phylum Chordata; class Aves; order Passeriformes; family Eurylaimidae; genus Serilophus; species Serilophus lunatus. Next base: position 1,207,737 of record VXBA01003365.1, read on the forward strand.
GACATTTTACATGATATTGACTCATAGCGGGTAAAGAAAAACAGTTTTGTTGAGATTTGTTTTGGATAACTTGGAAAATCAAGCTTCACAGCCAAGGAGTATACATTCTCACAAATGGAATTGAAAGAAATTTCCTATGAATCTCAGACCAAACAACCACTTTTTGTGTGACTCCTTCTTATTTTGCCATTAGGAATTGCATTGCTTTGACTCATGTTTAGTTAAAATATGGTAAAATTTGCTCTATATCGTATAATGCAGGATATCACTTCAGCATGTATCTTGGTGTGGTTTTAATATAGTAGTTAACAATATTCCATGTTAAAGCTGTAAGACTTCACATAAATATTGTAAGGATGTATATCCTGCAGAACAGTCAGGATGAAAAATGTAAACCAACATTAACTGGAGGTGGAAATGAAAATAAAACCTTTACAAAATACTGAATTACGTGCCATATTGAAGTTATTATGGTACCACAGAAATCTGAATGTAATTTAAGGAGCTTAGGCAGGGAACGGTGAAATCTTCTGACATATCAATGATATTTACAGACAGAAGCTCCTAGGCTGTATTCAGGTTTCCATGCAAGCAATCAAGTGGAACACTGGTGAAAGAAAGTACTCTGAAGAACTTTTATTTACTTTTCAAACAGTTCTGCACAATGATTTCTTGCATTTTTATTTGGAGGGGATGTATCAGAAGACAGTTTGGATGCAGTCTACATCTCCAGAACATTTTCAGCCTTGTGAGCATTAAATTATGATAGTGTTTCTTTAATAGAAGGGAAATGTTTGGAATATATTGTTACCATAAAAAGAAATGCTTCTTTGACCATAACATCAACATTATTCTCATACATGCCATTTCATTTAGAACACATTGTTTCTTGTTTTCTAGACTGACAATCAATTAATTTTGCTATTCAGCAAATATCAAAGTGACGTTTTGTGTTCCCATTGTCACTATTTTTTTTCAGACCGCTGTTGCTGCAAAATTTTGTCTTAAAACATGTAAAATTTGGGGTTTCTTGTCTACAAACATGTAGTGGAATTAATACTGCAAACTTGCATATTTTTGGGAATAACAGATATTGGCACCATATTTTATTTCTGGTAGTAAACTTCAAATTAGCACCTAAATTGCATTACTTTAATTAAACTGACTAAAAGGGTTGCTCTTGTTTGGTATTGGAAATACAAAGATCTTCCCCTTTTTAAGTGATTCATTCATGAATTCTTTACAATTGGAGAGGTATAACATGAGGAATTGGATGAAATCTCTGAATAAAAGTTAATCATATCTGCATGGAAGTTAGGTGCAATTTTGTCCGATTCAGAAACATGTGTAAGTGTATATTGTCAGTATTTCAGAGCATAGTGTTTAAGCTGCATGCAAACTATACTTTAAAATGTATACCAGTTTTGAGTTCTATGTTTTTCTATGTGTTGAAATGTGGTGCAAAAGTATTTTAGGGTGCTTTTGGAGACAAAAAAATCCATGACTGCCATAATAATGTTAATAACATACCAGAGATTTTGTTGACGATTTACTATTTTCAGGAGAGTTATCACTGTTCTGCAAGACTACCGTATTTGTTACAACAGAGGGTGACAGCACTTTGAAGTACTGTTAAGTCTGAAATAATAAAACAAAATCAAGGAAATGTTAAGTGATATTTTTCGGTGATTGTAGTTTACCAAGCTGAGTTTTCTGGATGGAGAAAGATATTTGAAAAATGCTAAGTTTGTGTTACAATAGGAAATCCATTTGGGAAAGGAGGGAATTTAAAGAGTTCAAAAATTTCGTGCTGAATGGGGTAATTTTGATAAAATGCTTGCATGGTGTCTGGATAGACTGATTGCTCATATATCTGATTATTAAGCTATTAATGCTTTCTTTGTTTAGGACATTGCAAAGGGAAAATTTGTCAATACTAACATTCTGACTTTAAGACTGATGGAGGGCCATCAACAGAAACTTTACTGAAGAATAAATATTTTTGTAGTTCTTGTGATTTTACCAAATAATGACATACATGTGCTTCATTACTGAGACTCATCCCTTTCTTGTCATAGTCACATTTGTGATACTATTGTTAATAGTAATAGCTTTATACTGTTATCGAGGAAGTACATTTCCAACTCTCTTTGGAATTGTACAGACCAAGTAAATGTATGTATTGCATATTAATTTTTTATTGAAGTTGTAATTTGTAAGAAAAATATGCCTGGGAGTGAAATGCAATTTTCGAATGGCTCTGTGATTTAGTGTAATTAACTTATGCTAGAGTCTATAAATTTACCACTTCACAGTGTTGATTAGATAAAGTTGAAAAATATACTTCAAGGCAATGATGAAAAGAAGTATCAGAAGAAGATCATGAAGTGTCTAGTAAAAGTGGCTGTGCTTTCTGTAAGAAGATGATTTGAATATAAATAATGAGGAAAAAAGATCATTTGGGAAAGACTAGAGAGCTTGCTAAGGTTTATGCACGATAGTAGATGGATTTTATTGTGAAGTTTTTGAGTAATGTAGAAAATATTCTTCTGTGGAAAGAATCCTTTACTGATTTTAAGTTCTCTAAATCAAAGGTAAGGTTACTTCTGTAATTCCAGCAGGCTTAATTCTGTTGCAACTGACAGTAAGCAAATTTTTCTTTATATATGCCACAAATGTTCAGTACTTTCAAAGCTTTGAGCTAGTAATTACATCTTTGGCAAGAGTAATTTATATAAACCCCAATTCTTAGAATTTATTGGAAATTATCACTTTCACTAATTCTTGTAATTAATTCAGCCTAGGTCTTAGTCACAGTAAAATACATCTGGAATAGTTTTTTTATGCTGTGTATTTTCTGTATTCTACTTGTCATTATAAACACTTTTTAAATGCAAAGCTCCAACTGTCTACCGAACTGAAATATTGTAAAATAGGCTAAAATATTTTATATTTTCTTGTCTGCCATAGGCAAATACAAATTTGGTATACATTTTGGTATTTTGCAAGTGCTTTTAAAACTAAACAAAAAACCCCACCTCAAACCCAATAAACAAACAAACCCCTAAAAAACCACCACAAGGCAGTGGGCACTGATGACTGGTAACTTGGAAGCAGTTTTCCATATAGGTATATTCTTTATTTCTGCAAAGAGACAACTTTACAGCAGATATATTTATTCCCCCTCTTCTTCTTTCTAGAAACAAAATAGATAATACATCTAAAAACATGTAGTTTTAGAAGAAGCACATCAAATTTGTTGCCTTTTTTCCAGTGGGGAAAATTGCTTTACATTACATGTCATTGACTATCTTTTTTATGTCAAAACTAATAAATAAGTCTTCTTCCTGTTTGAATCAAGGTCATACAACAGAACCATTCAAAAAGACCCTTCTGATATAGTGAATCATCTAAGTCTAAAACAAGTGAGGGGAAAATAAACTAGTGAGTTTTAAACCTTTAACTGCCAAAATAAAAGCAAGAAGTTTTAAGCTTTACCTGGTAATCCCCATAGTTTTTCAGTAGAAAAGGTCAGACCTGGAGATTAGTTTTGGTTCAGGGAAACATAAGATTGTCCAGTGAGGGGATAAGGGGATGGAAGGAGATTCCCACTCTTACCTGGGCAGGGAAAGTCCAGTATGAGGGAGAAAGATTCAAAATCCTGGATCCTTTGCTCACATACTTTGATATGTGTGACCCAGCTGGAGAATAAGAGAAGTAAGAACATGGTTCAAGTACCTTCTTGCCTTCTAGCCTTCTTTGGTAGTATGTTTTGATATGAAACTTATCAGTGCTCTCCTGCTAGCATGCTTTTGAGAGGACCAGGCTGCACCAGAGACATCTAGAATCATAGAATGGCTAGGCTTTGTGAATGAAGATATGGGAAGGGCGCTAGCCACACTTGCTGCAAGCGTGCTGATGGCTAAAAAGGCCGATGGGGGACAGGCAGGTCTGGTTGCAAAAGGCACGGTGGAAAGTCTCCTCAGGTGGTATTGATGAGGCATAGTTCTTTCTGTGTTGTCTTTTCTCTTCAAGACTGATTCTATGGGCTTTCTCAAAGGAGGCAGCAGCGTTATGGATGGTGTGTCTCCATGCCTCTTGACTGGAGGCTAGAGTGGACCACTGATGGCAGTCGCTATTACCAACACTGAGATATTGTTTCAGAGAGTCCTTGTATCTCCTCCTTGGGGCTCCTTTGTTGTGGTAGCCAGTGGCGAGTTCACCACAG